>CM056059.1:298335867-298792632 GCA_029574335.1 Rana kukunoris
GGATGGGGGTATATTTGTGAGAGAGAGAGGGATGTTGTTGGGATGTGGATGGGGATTATTTGTGGAGTGGGATGGATGATGCTGGGCATTGATTGGGATATGATTATGAGAGGGGTGGGATGGGATGCTGGGCATGGATGGAGGATATATTGTGGAGAGGGATATGGATTAATGCTTGGGCTAATGGGGCGAATGAGGTTATATATTGTGGAGAGAGATGGATGATGTTGGGTGTGGATGGGGATATATTGGTGGAGAGGAGATGGATGATTGCTGGGCATGGAATTGGGATATATTGTGGAGAGGGATGGATGATGTTGGGATGGGGATGGGGGAGATATATTGTGGAGATGGATGGATGATGTTGGGTGTGGATGGGGATATATTTTTGTGGTGTAGAGATGGATATATAGGCTGGGCATGGTGGGGGATGGAGATGGTGGGCTGTAGGGGGATGGGATGGTTGCGGGGATTGGATTGGGAGTGATGTAGGGTGTGGGTGTGGATGATGGCTGGGCTTGGATATATTTGAGATGGATTTGTGGATGGGGATATATTGTGGAGAGGGATTGATGATGGGATATACTGGGATACATGGGGGATGGATTATTGTGGGAGTGGGATTGGATATTGCTGGGCTTGGGATGGGGAGATATTGTGGTGAGAGATGGTTGTGGGATGGGTGTGGATGGGGATAGATTGTGGAGAGTAGATGGTGGATGATGGGCATGGTGGGGATATTTTATGGAGAGGGTGGATGGGTTTTGGGGGAGTGGTTGGGGATTTAGTGTGGAGAGGAGATGGTTGATGATGATGATTGGGTGTGGATGGGGATATGTTGTGGAGAGGGATGGATGATGCTGGGCATGGATTGGGATATATATATGGAGAGGGATGGATGATGCTGGGCATGGATGGGGATATATTGTGGAGAGGGATGGATAATGCTGGGCATGGATTGGGATATATTGTGGAGAGGGATGGATGATGTTGGGTGTGGATGGGGATATATTGTGGCGAGGGATGGATGATGTTGGGCATGGATTGGGATATATTATGGAGAGGGATGGATGATGCTGGGCATGGATGGGGATATATTGTGGAGAGGGATGGATGGATGATGCTGGGCATGGATGGGGATATATTGTGGAGAGAGAGAGATGGATGATGTTGGGTGTGGTGGGATGGGGTTATAATTGTGGAGAGGGATGGATGATGCTGGGCATGGATTGGGATATTTTATTATGGAGAGGGATGGATAATGCTGGGCATGGATGGGGATATATTATTGTGGAGAGAGATGGATGATGTTGGGTGTGGATGGGGATATATTGTGGAGAGAGATGGATGATGTTGGGTGTGGATGGGTTTATATATTGAGGATGGAGATTGAGAGAGAGAGAGATGGATGATGATGCTGGGCATGGATGGGGATATATTGTGGAGAGGGATGGATGATGCTGGGCATGGATTGGGATATATTATGGAGAGGGATGGATGATGCTGGGTGGAGAGTGTTAAAATAAAAGTGGGTGCACTGAAGGCCTCGATGGGACATCTAAATACTGGACCATGGATTTTTTTTTTCATTTTTTTTTTTTTAATGGTGCTTTAGGCATTTTTAAAATAAGCTGTAATTTTCACCTTCTCTCCAAGGCTGTTTCTCATAGCAATTTAATTCAATCACTAGATGTTCTCTGTGTTCCAGGGCAAATGACTCCTCATGGAATATGTAAGCTGCTCATATACTGTGCATATTTTTGCCAGTTACCGATTAAGTGGTTTAATTTTTCTGTGTCGGTGGCCCTGTTGATACCCTCCAGCTCAACATCCTTTGATTGAAAGTCGAAGGACCCATTTGAAAAATTGTTGGTCAAACAGTGACTAATATGAGGCCAGTGGGAGGATTCGTCCATCTGCGCTGTAGTATAGATGGAAGAATCTGTTGGATTTTTTTTTTTAGTTCAGACAAAAAACGAATAATTTCTTTATTTATTAGTGTATGGCTAGCTTTTCCTGTCACGGGCACCCTTCACTTACAATGTGATGATGCGGATAGCAATGTTAATGTAGTGATACCCTGTGTACCCAAAGTCCAAAATTAACTAAAGTTGCTCAAGTCACTCAGCCTGCTGTTCAGAGAAAAGCTGTAGACATATTATTCCCTTACCATAAGGAACTACAAACAAATATTCCATATTCATTTTTATTAACTTTTTGGATTATGCTCTATCTTGGTAGTGTTGTGTTATGTGGGTGGTGGGTGTTTTCTTGATTAAGATCTTAACCACCTCCCACCCTGTTAAAAGGTTCTGAATGCTGGGAGGCGGATGCGGGCATTCTGATCATGTGATCGCTGTGATTGGCTGCCAGATGATCGGAAAACTACCAATCAGTGACTTCAATGCAAAATCACGTTCCATTAAATTCAATGCAAAAATACTTCCTATTGACTTCAATGCAAAAACATCCCCTATTGACTTCTGTGCAAAAACATCCCCCATTGACATCAATGCAAAATCGCGTCACATTGACTTCAATACAAAACGCCCCCTGTTGACTTTAATGCAAAATCACATCCAATTGACTTTAATGCAAAAACGCCCCAAATTGATTTCAATGCAAATTTTCGTCCCATTGACTTCAAAGCAAAATTGCATCCTATTGACTTTAATGCAAAAACACCAGCCTCATTAATTAAATTAAACATTTTTTAAACTGTCCATTTAGGTTTCAGTTTCAGTTTTCGTGCAATTGCATCCTGAATTTTCGGTTTTGGTACAGAATTTTCCCTAGTTATTATGTATACTTTTATGATGCATTTTCATCTTCATATTTAACTTTGCGTATGTCAGAGTAGTGTCGGATTGTGGATTTGTTTACTTTTCCATTGCCATCAAAAGCGTTTTGGACATTTAATGTTAAAGGATCACTAAAGGAATTTTTTTTTAGCTAAATAGCTTCCTTTACCTTATTGCAGTACTGGTTTCATGTCCTTATTGTTCATTTTTGCTTTGAAGTTGCTGTAATCCTGCTCTGTTCTCCACACTTCCTGCTTGTCTGTTTCCTTATAACCACCATACTGGGAGCTTTCTCACGGTGGTCTAAGCTGTCATTACTGTGTGTCTAAAACTTCCCAGAACCAATCAGATTCATTTTAAAAACAAAACGCTGCCCTGGATTTGTTTGTTTTTGTTCTGTGTGTCTTATTTCTACTTCACAGAAACATGAAGCCAGTTCAAAAGTGAAACTAACCTGCAGGCACATTATATGATTGATTTTTATCTATTTTTAATCATTTTGAAAAGGAATCAGTTAACTTTTATGTCTCTATACCCTGAAAACAGTCATTTCAGCAAAAAAAAAAAATCCTTTAGTGACCCTTTAAATATTATTGTGCTGCCTTCATTAATACTTTTTTTTTGCCATTTTTATTAAAAAAAATGATATTCAAAACAGTAAAACTGAAAGCCCACCTACCCCCACATAAACTGCCTTTAAATAATGCTATGCATCTATATAGATATATATATATAAATGTACAGGGCAAATTTTAATATGTTATAATACTCTTGTACCCATTTTTGCTTCAATAAAGGCTTGGGTGTCATTCAGCGGCTAAATTGTTCCGCATACCAGGAAAAGTTTTTGCATTCATGTTTAGTCCTTAAAATAACAACTGCAGAATTTATGTAAGTCAAGGGTTTTTATGTGGAAATAAACAGACCTAAACGTTACTTGGTGCAACCTGTTTGATTGCTCAAAGTAGAGGTGAAAGCATATTCCTGTGTCTCAAAACATGGAGTACAGCCTTGTCCTAATACCAATCCACGAGGTTAGTAAATGTAAAGAGGAAAGAATCGCCACCACTCCCGACCAGAGTGTTTAAAATGTTTATATTTTTATGTATTGTGAAAATATAGATAGTATGTATTGTAAAAAGGAAAACCGCTATTACCATAAAGTGTTATCAAGTTGCTGTTTTGGGGAGTTAAAGGGGTTGTAAAGCTACATATTGTTTTCCTAAATAGCTTCCTTTACCTTAGTGCAGTCCTCCTTACCTCATCCTTCCATTTTGCTTTTAAATGTCCTTATTTCTTCTGAGAAATCCTCACTTCCTGTTCTTCTGTCTGTAACTCCACACCGTAATACGCGGCTTTCTCCCTGGTGTGGAGTGTCGTGCTCGCCCCCTCCCTTAGACTACAGGAGAGTGAGGATGCCCACAAACACAGCTCCTTTCTCTATCTGCAACGTAGAGAGCGTCCCGACTCTACTGTAGTCCAAGGGAGGGGGCGAGCATGACACCACCATGCACATCCAAGTAGCACTGCTGCCTTTGAACCAGTGAACTGGTAACCCTGCTTCACCCAAGCTTTATATGGTTGGTTGTCCACTATCTTACACTTACCAGTAAACGCCCTGTGCGTTTGAATCTAACGGGACCATCAGTCCTGGGACCCCAACCTTACTACCTTGATACTCCTTCTTGGGTAACCAGGTCATCTCTAGGATTTCCCTCTGTGAACCTCCAACACTGTTGGCTGCCTCAGGAATTTGCTGGGAGACCCGCACGTTGTGCTCATAGATCGTCTCCTGACGAAGCGATTAATAAATTGTGAAACTAGTCGAGACCCAAGACTGACTGTCTCCTAGCGCCTCTGGTCCACCCGTACCCCCTCCTCCATTTTGAAGGGATTGCACATCTGGTGACCCAAACGCTGTATATGTACTGTATTTTTAAATGTATTGTGTGTATTGTTTTTTAAACAAACCTGTTTCTATGTATATTATGTAAATACATTTTTCAAGAATTATCCTTTTGCATCACTCTGGTTGAGTATAAATACCTTACCTTGTACCGGTATAGTCCTCCCCGCCCACTCTTTTTCTCAATAGATGAATAGATGAATATGAGACCAAAATGATTCCATTTGCAAGGTTCTAGAGCATGGGTCTTCAAACTACGGCCCTCCAGTTGTTCAGGAACTACAATTCCCATCATGCCTAGTCATGTCTGTGAATGTCAGTGTGTTACAATGCCTCATGGGATGTGTAGTTCTACAACAGCTGGAGGGCCATAGTTTGAGGATCCCTGTTCTAGAGAAAAAGGAAACACTGTTAAACGTGTTCCATCCCAAGTAATACTGATATTGTCAATGTAATGACAGTAATAAGAGATTTCAAACAAGAAAACTTTTAGTTCAGATGTGTGTGTAATTCCAGTGGTACACCTAGTATAGTTGTATTAGTTAAAGATAGACAGATGTCTCCATCTAGTGGTAAAAACGATAACTTCCACTATTTTCTTATTATGTATATACTCTCATTAATTTCTTACAGGTATTTATATAGTGCAACAATTTACACAATGCTTTTCATACTGTAAACTCACATCAGTCCCTATCTCATATGCATACACACACTCACATACAAGGGCCAATTTGGAAAGGAGCCATTCCTCATGATGTTTCTAATCGCTGCAACATTCATGGTCTTATTAGTGTCAGAGCTTTTAGGAATCATCCTTTTCCCTCTTTTCACTGGTTAAAACGCAGAGAAAATCACAGAAAAAAGGTCAGAAGAACGGCCCATTCATTAAATGCATGCCACTGTGTAGAGCCTGTGGTATCCTATGAAGTTCTGTATACTTGGCATAACAAAGAGACCCCTGATTTGATTAGGGTGAGTCACATGACTAGGCTCTCACTCAAGACCTTTTTTTGTTTACACCCATTCCCTGTAATAGCACTCACAGTCCCAATTCCACCGCTGTGCTTTATAAATATCATTTTTATTAATGTAGCGCTATTGTCACAGGAAGGACATACTGCTGCTTTGTAAATGCCTCCCTTAGAATACATGTTCAATAAATATATATTATTGTTTCTCCTATAAAAGGAATGTAAGTTTGTAGGAACTAAGTAACTGATTTCTCTTCTCTGATTGGCAGGTTATAAACGGCGACTTCTACCAGTTTGAACCCGACTGGTTTTCCATGGGAGTTGTCATATACATCATGGCTACCGGCACCAAGCCATTCTGTAACCGTAACACCCAGGTATACAGGAAGGCTGTGAATTATGAACATCCAGTTTGCCCCCCGGACATGGATCAACACCTGAAGAACTTCATAGATGGAGTAAGTACAAGACGTTTTCTAATTCTGAAGAGGCACAGGGAAGGTTTCTAGGCCTACTGCTGCTGCTTTAGGGGTATAATGTGGGGGGGTTGCCAAGTCTTCTTCATCCCATGGTGAACATCCAATGGGAATACTTCATCCTGGAGCTGAGGGCTCAGAAGATGCCACATGGGGCCAATCACTTTATGAGGTTATTAAAGCAGAACTCCTCCCCATTTACTATTGTTTTGAACATAGTGGGGAGGATTAGATCACCTGTCATCATTTTAATCTTGTCTGTGACCCTGTTGTGGACATTTGTTTCATATCCTGTCCTGGGGACACAGAAATCCCACCAAGGAGGGACACAGAAAGCAACCACAACCTAACAGAGAGGTTCTAACCCTTTCCAACCCCATTCATCAAACTGCTTTTATCGCCCTGTGCTGATAAATTATGTTAATGAGAAGAAAAAAATATCTTTAAAAAAATCCAATCTCCTCCCTTATCATGTGGCTGTAATTCTACTTTAAGTGTCACCGCCAATCTAAAGAGCTCAGGGAGTTAGAAGCGATCTAATGGCGGCACATCATAAAGTGTACTCATTTGTTGTGCTGGAATATAATATGTCAGCAGACATCCAGCACCTGTACTTGGCTATATGTGTCTTCACATGCTATGATCGTCCAATGGGTGAAAGGACCGCCCAGGAGGAGACGCACTGTAGTCAACGTTTTTTTTTTCTTTTCTAAAAAGTGCATAATGAATGCAAAATAACTCTTAATTTCTCTTTTATAGCTTCTATGCAAATGTCCGGACAAGAGGCTTGGAGTCGGCAGAGACATAAGACGGCATTTATTCATGAGGCTCATCAATTGGAAGTCGCTGGAACAAGGGAAAGGACGGCCACCTTTCTCAGTAGCCCAGGTAAGTACACAAATCTTTATAGGATGAGGATTCAAAAAGAAGATTGTTACACACTCACAGCTAATGTAGGGGATACAAACATATCCCAGCCTGCAGGAAAACCTCACAGACTAATCAGTCAATACAGTGGAACCTCGGATTACAAGCATAATCCATTCCAGGAGAATGCTTGTAATCCAAAGCACTTGCATATCAAAGCGAGTTTCCCCATTGAGGTCAATGGAAACTAAATTAATTTGTTCCGCATGCATTGACTTCAATGGCATGCAATACCACACGCGGCCAGAGGTAGGGGTGTGCCGGAGAGCCTCGGAAATGGCAAAAAAAGGCCCGAGGACACCTAGGTTGACCTTGCAAAGACTCCATTCCCGAGATTTGCAGAGGTTAGCCGAGCTGTCCTCAGGCCTTTCCGTGCATTTCCAAACAGCGGCGATCAGCGCCGTTTGGCTCCTCTTGGCTCTGGTGCCCCCCACCTTAGGCCAAACGCGGTACTGCACACCGATTTGGCCATGAATCATGCTCGTGTTGCGAGACAATGCTCGCAAACTGAGTTACGATTTTTAAAAATACAGTGCTCATATTGCAAAACGCTCGTTAACCGCGTTACTCGCAATCTAAGGTTCCACTGTATTTCATTTTCTATGGGAGAAGTAAATAAGAATGAAACTTTCTATGCATCAGACACAATGGGGATGATTTACTAAAACTGGAGAGTGAAAAATCTGATGCAGCTGTGTATGGTAGCCAATCAGCTTCTAACTTTTGGCTTGTTCAATAAAGCTTTGACAAAAAAAAAGCCAGCTGATTGGTTACCATGCAGAGCTGCACCAGGTTCTGAACCCTCCTGTTTTAGTAAATAAGCCCCATTGGTGCACAGCTGGGAGTGACAGTTGAAGTGAGAAGGTGCAATGGTTCATAATACAATATCTAGGCTGTCTAGGACATTTGGCTTCGACCATCATGGTGTGGTGGAAGGCATGGGACCAGACATGTAGTTTGCTTCTAGATTTGTATCCTATCTGCTTCTCCACTGCATGGAAAGAGGAAGAAGGTTCCAAGTCGTATTAAAGAAGTTGGTCAATGTTAAAGCCCAATTTAAAAAATAAAAAAATTGCACAGTAGGCAACCCCCACCCCCACCCACCCTGCACTCTAATGTTTTATTGCTTGTAAACTCTAGGGGCAGAGAAAGAGGAACCTCGCCCTAACCTCTCTGCATCACCATGTACAATACAGGCCTATCAGTCCTACATTGTATGTGAGGGGTGAGCATGTGACCGTGGCTGGGAAAGCTTTAGAGAGGGTCTGTGAGGGACCGGTTGCATAGATGAAGGCTGTCCAAAGCAAGGAATAAATTATTACACCTTATTCCTCTACCCCTAGGCAAAAAATCCCCCCCCCCCCCCCCCAACACACACACACACAAATACTGCAAATTATAATTTATACGTGTTTCTGGAATTCGACTTTAAGCAATATCCTGATATTTACTGAGGTCATAGATCTATGAATACAGAATCTCATATTTGTCTTTTAATTTTGCAGCCCTTGGACATGGACATGGAAACAACCTGTCGACTTCCTCAATCAGCGATCGATGTAAAGGCATTGGAAATTCCAGGAAGAAAAATACACATTCCTGGATTCTTAAACATCGACAGGCTGTGAGGAGGCCTGTCTTGCTGTCAACCTGTACTGTCATGCCTGTCAACATGTAGTGTGTAGTGTGTTGTGTGTATGTTGTGTGTTGTGTGTAGTGTGTAGTGTTTAGTATTTAGTGTTTAGTTGACAGTGCCTGCCAGCAGGGTGCCAGCCAGCAAGCCACCCACAGCAGGGTTCCAGCAAGCTACCCATAGCAGGGTGCCAGCCAGCAAGCCCAACCACAGCAGGGTGCCAGCCAGCAAGCCCGCCCACATCAGGGTGCCAGCCAGCAAGCCACCCACATCAGGGTGCCAGCCAGCAGACCCACCCACAGCAGGGGGTCAGCCAGCCACAGCAGGGTGCCAGCCAGCAAGCCCACCCACAGCAGGGTGCCAGCCAGAAAGCCACCCACATCAGGGTGCCAGCCAGAAAGCCCACAAACAGCAGGGTGCCAGCCAGCAAGCCCACCCACATCAGGGTGCCAGCCAGCAAGCCCACCCACATCAGGGTGCCAGCCAGCAAGCCACCTGGGGGGGGGGGGACAGGTGTTCAGGGGGGTACAAAGGGGGAACAGATATGTGTGTGTGTGTGGGGAAGGGGGACAGGTGTGCAGGGAGAACAGATATGTGTGTGTGTGTGTGTGTGTGTGTAGGGGGCGAAACATATGTGCAGGGGGTACAGAGGGGGAACAGATGTGCAGGGGGTACAGATATGTGTGTAGGGGGGTTTGAGGAGAACAGAGGTGCAGAGGGGGGCTGCAGAGGGGAACAGATGTGTAGGGGGTGCAGAGAGGAACTGATTTTGTGTGGGAGGTTTGAGGAGAACAGAGGTGCGGAGGAGGGGTGCAGAGGTGTACAGGCTTTCAGGGTGATACAGTGATGGGGTGATCTGAGGTGGGTAGGTGAAAGAATTGTGGTGATATGAGACCTGAAAATACAAGAACTGGGGTGATTTGATCCGATGTACAAAGATTTAAAAAAAAGGAGCCATCCACAGCAGGGTGACAACCAGAAAGCCCACCCACAGCAGGGTGCCAGCAAGCCCATGCACAGCATGGTGCCAGCCAGCCACTAGCCAGCAAGCCACCAGCAGCAGAGTGCCAGCCATGAAGCCCACCCACATCAGGGTGCCAGCCAGCCGAGGCCACCCACAGAAGGGTGTCAGCCAGCAAGCCCACCTGCAGCAGGGTGCCAGCCAGCAAGCCCACATAAAAAAAAATAAACTGTACAAAAGGAGCCACCCACAGCAGAGTGCCAGCCAGCAAGCCCACCCTCAACAGGTATTCATTATTTATTTAGTTATACTTAATTATATTTATTTTCATTGCTTAGAGCGCCCTCATTAATATACATTGTATATATTTTTTTTAAGCCACCCACAGCAGGGTGACAACCAGCAAGCCCACCCACATCAGGGTGCCAGCCAGCAAGCCCACGCACAGCATGGTGCCAGCGAGCAAGCCAGCCACAGCAGGGTACTAGCCAGTAAGCCACCAGCAGCAGGTTGCCAGCCATGAAGCCCACCCACATCAGGGTGTCAGCCAGCAAGGCCACCCACAGAAGGGTGCCAGCCAACAAGCCCACCTGCAGCAGGGTGCCAGCCAGCAAGCCCACATTAAAAAAAAACTGAACTGTACAAAAGGAGCCACCCACATCAGAGTGCCAGCCAGCAAGCCCATACACAGCATGGTGCCAGCAAGCCAGCCAGCCACCCACCCACAACTGCACTGTACAAATGGAGCCACCCACATCAGGGTGCCAGCCAGCAAGCCCACCCAAATCAGGGTGCCAGCCAGAAAGCCCACCACAGCAGGGTGCCAACCAGCAAGCCCATGCACAGCATGGTGCCAGCCCACCCATATCAGGGTGCCAGCCAGCAAACCCACCCACAGCAGAGTTCTAACCAGCAAGCCCACCCACATCAGGATGACAGCCAGCAAGCCCACGCACAGCATAGTGCCAGCCAGTAAGCCACGAGCAGCAGGTTGCCAGCCATGAAGCCCACCCACATTAGGGTGCCAGCCAGCAAGACCACCCACAGAAGGGTGCCAGAAAGCAAACCCACCTGCAGCATTGTGCCAGCCAGCATACTCACATACAAAAAAAACTGCACTGTACAAAAGAGCCACCCACATGAGGGTGCCAGCCAGCAAGCCCACACACATCAGGGTGACAGCCAGCAAGCCCACCCACATCAGGGTGCCAGCAAGCCCTTCCACAGCAGGATGCCAGCCAGAAAGCCCACGCACAGCATGGTGCCAGCCAGCAAGACCACCCACAGCAGGGTGCCAGCCAGCAAGCCCAAGCACAGCATGGTGCCAGACAGCAAGCCCACCCACATCAGGATGCCAGCCAGCAAGACCACCCACAGCAGGGTGCCAGCCAGCAAGCCCACATCCAAAAAAAATATTTAAAAAAAACAATATGTATTGTGATTTATTGTAATTTTTTGAAAATAAAATAATTTGAAAGAAAAAAAAAACTGCACTGTACAGAGGAGCCTTGACGAGGCAGTGCAGCTTCCACATACATTTGCAAATGTGTGCAATGTGACTGCCTGCAGGGGGATGCACAGAGCGCCTGTACCCCTCACACAGGGTATGGATTCATACGCCTTGTCTGAACGAGGCCTTAGGACCGCACTTTCAGAGCAGCCTAGGCAAAGTAGTGCAGCTTCCCCATATGCAAATGTTTGCAACTAAGACCTCTGTTTTAATGTCAAGTGTTAGATTGTGCCTTTTTGATTTATTTGCAGACTAGCTGGTAAGTGTGCTGGGAAATCTTCTGTTTTTGTGATGTGCAAAGCCCTTCCATGTGCACCTTACTTCAAAAGCAACTTATATACTGCTGTAGTTGTCCTGCTTTGTACACTGTTTTTAGATACAACTTAAAGCGGTGGTTCACCCAGGAAAACAACATTTGGGCAAAAGTCCTAAAAAAATAAAAGAAAAAAACGTGAAAAAAAAAATGAATACTCACCCGAAATACCTGTTGCTATGCGGAAGTCCGTAATCTGCCTCTTCCACACCACGGTGTCTTTTCTTCTGCTTCTTCTGCTTGTGAATGGGGCGCGCTGCTTTCTGGGAACTGTGTGTGTTCTCAGAGAGCAGCCGCCCATTCACAAGCCGGCATGAGACTCAAGCAGGCGCAGTAGGAAATGGGCAGTGAAGCCGTAGTGTGTATTCTATGCATTAAGGCAAAACAACTCCCGACAATACCAGCCCCCCCATTTTACTTAATGGCGGCGCGACATCCTCTTCGGACCTGGATCGATCGTGGGACCGGCATCGGGGGGGGGGGGGGGGCCATTGAAAGCAGCGCGGGCAAGTAGGACAAGGTAAGTGTCCTTTGCAGCGCGCCGGGGGCAGGGCCGAGTTAAAAGGCCACCGGCTCAGCAGCACGCCCAGAAGAACTACACGCTCGCATGTTAGCCTTGCGGGGGGGAACTGCCGCCGAGGGACCCCAGAAGACCAAGTGACTGCAAAACAAGCTGCACAATAAAGAAAATGTTTGTTAAAAAAAAAAAAAAAAATGTATCTTTAGCCTTTAACCACTTCCATACCGGGTGGAATCCCTCTTTAAAGGGGTTATAAAGGTAAAAGTTTTTCACCTTAGTGTATTCTATGCATTAAGGCAAAACAACTCCCGACAATACCAGCCCCCCCATTTTACTTACCTGACCCCTCAAAAGTCCCGTGCTCGCTCCCGACATCCTCTTCGGCGCTCAGCCTGGCCATTGATCGGTTACAGTGGATGGATTGAAAGCAGTGCAGCCATTGCCCTACGCTGCTGTCAATCACATCAATCACATCAAATGAAACCTACAATTTATTTTTAAAAAATGCAGGGTAGTTGTCGCGCCGCTGCAATTATAAAAAAAAAACAGGGGCTGTTTTTGGAGGGCCGAGTGATAAATTATATATAAAGTGAGCGTCTATGGCGATATTATACACAATTTTTCTGGCTGTATCACGGGAGAAAAAAATCAGAGCACTATGGGTTACGCTAAAGAGGCCAGAAGAACTCAGGGAAGATTTGTGACACGAGGGGAGCTCGCATGAAGGTGTTGAGTCCTTGCGGGGGGGGAGCCGAGACAGCCGCCGAGGGACCCCAGAAGACCAAGTTTGGGGCCACTCTGTGCAAAACAAGCTGCACAATGGAGGTAAGTATAACATGTTTGTTATTTAAAAAAAAAAAAAAAATAAGTATCTTTAGTGATCCTTTAACCACTTCCATACCGGGCCTATTCTGGCACTTCTCCCCTTCATGTAAAAATCATATTTTTTTTGCTAGAAATTTACTCAGAACCCCCAATCATTATATATGTTTTTTAACAGACAGATAGGGAATAAAATGGCGGTCATTGCAACTTTTTCGTGGCTTTGTTTACAACCAGGAACCCGGGCCTCCGACGGTCACAGAGATGACTGGTGACCATCTGGTCACCGGAAATCTCTATCATCGTCATTCGGTGCCGACCAATACTTTCTCCAGGCCCCTGATGGCATGGGAGAGCCCGGAGAAGCACTGGATGGCGGCGGGAGAGGGGACGTCTCCTGCCGTCACCTATAAGAACGATCAAGCAGCTAACTGCCACCGCGATCATTCTTATTGTGATGCTTGTAGCTGCAGGCATCATTCAAATATCCCCTGATATGACGTCAGCGACGTCATATGATGGCGTGCGGTAAGGAAGCGGTTAAATAAAAACTACATTTATAAAACTAAAAGTGGGGTAGTTGTCTGGTTTTGTATACTGTTTTTAAATAAAGATTTAATGAAACCTACAATTTATTTTTAAAAAATGGGGTAGTTGTCCTATTTTGTATACTATTTTTTTACACAAAATTTTTATAAAAACTGCAATTATAAAAAAAAAACAGGGAGTAGCTGTCTTGCATTGCATACTGTTTTTGGATAAAACGTTGATACAAACTACAATTATATATAAAAAAAATACTTGGGTAGTTGTCATTCTTACAAAGGCTGCCTTAATGCATTGTATCGATATTATACATATACAATTTTTCTGTTGTCAATAAATATCAACCATATGACCAGAAAAAAATCCCAGAGCACTATGGGTTACCTAAAGAGGCAGGCAGCACAGCAGACAAAGCCTGAATTTGGGAAGATTTGTGACTGAATCCTCAGAGGGGAGCGGTAGAAAGAACACGAGACACGTCTGTAAATGTAGGCCTGCTAAAAGGGGAGGTTTCAATGCACTGCATAGCAGGCCTCTGTTGTAGAAGCCCTTTCTTTAGAGGATGGACACCAGGAGGAGTTGGTAATACCAAGAGGAGTGTGAAGGAAAAAGGAGGATACTAAGGTTGAATAATAAAGAACGAAAGCCAACAGAAACTGCCATGAAAATCTGAATAGATGGGGATGATCGGTGACCCTCAATGAAGTGCTCGTGAAGTGATAACTGTGCAAGAAAAAAAGATGGGAGGCTGAAACAAAGAGGAATAGGCCAAGAAATAGACTGACTAACCAAGGAAATAAATAAATGAATATCTCAATTTCCTCTGAAATATGCAAATAAGAAGAAGTATCATTCCTGCACATCCAACAAAACCCATAGGTAGTGATGGTAACAACAGCTTCAGCTCAGCCTCCATCCAGGCCTTGCCCGCTCTGACATGTTTCGCCCTGTCCACTGGGCTCAGCCTTGGAGGACCTCCATGACAAAGCCCCATGGGCAGGCGTAACGAGTTGGGGGCATGGCTTGGATGGAGTCTAGGCTGCTCTGACTATCACTACCTATAAATTTTGTTGGATGTGCAGCACCTAAAATGATCCTTCTACTTGTTTGCATTCACTGAGCTGAGACAAGCCCCTTGATTGCCTGCACTCCCCATTGACTGTTCTCCAGACTTGGACCAACGGATTTGTTCCAAATTCCCTGATTTTGACCAAAGTCCCTCTTTACCTCTTTCCTCCTAATGTGTCCCTCATTTTAGTCCGATCTCTATAGTTGTATATAAAATGCTCAATTTAATTTTCAAAAAGTGTTTCCCAGTGCTAAAACTTTCATCCAATTTCTAAGCGGCTGTATCTGTAAATTTCAAGAGCCAATATAAAGGAATAGTAGTGGTAAAAAAATAAATAAATGGTAGGTTAAATCCATCATCTTCTTTGTAGAATTGTCCTTTAATAAGGTATGGGGGGTGGGGGGGGGGGGGTGTCCTACATACTTTTGCTAATAGGTGTCCCTCATTCCCATCTCAAATAGTTGGGAGGAATTGATTTGCATTCACCAGTAAAATTTGGGCATTGAATGGGTAATTGTAGCTGTCAATTTCTCAGTGGTAAATGTGTTATGCGTTCTATTATTAGCTTTAATGGGAGTATTAGACAACCAGGCTTTTGCAATCATTCGCTTAGTTGCTGTCAGGAGGTGCGTCATCAGTTTAAATTGGTAATTTGGGAGCCCATCTGGCGTGGAGACACAATGAAGCCTCCAGCCGCCATTTGCTTTGCAGATTTGCTTTAGAATTGACAACGTTTTTCAGATGTAGATTTTTGTAGATTTGTAGATCTCTTGTACCATGCTCCTAGTCTCTGACCATTTCTTGCACCATGTTCTTAGTCTCTGACCATCTCTCGCACCATGATCTTAGTCTCTGACCATCTCTTTGCACCGTGCTCCTAGTCTCTGACCATCCCTTGCACCGTGCTCCTAGTCTCTAACCATCTCCTGCACCGTGCTCCTAGTCTCTGACCATCTCTTCCACCGTGCTCCTAGTCTCTGACCATCTCCTGCACCGTGCTCCTAGTCTCTGATCATCTCTTGTACCATGCTCCTAGTCTCTGATCATCTCTTGTACCGTGCTCCTAGTCTATGACCATCTCTTCCACCATGCTCCTAGTCTATGACCATCTCTTGCACCGTGCTCCCATTCTCTAACCATCTCCTGCACCGTGCTCCCAGTCTCTGGCCATCTCTTGCACCATGATCTTAGTCTCTGACAATCTCTTGCACCGTGCTCCTAGTCTCTGGCCATCTCTTGCACCATGATCTTAGTCTCTGACCATCTCTTTGCACTTTCTCCTAGTCTCTGACCATCCCTTGCACCGTGCTTCTAGTCTCTGACTATCTCTTGCACCATGCTCCTAGTCTCTGACCATCTCTTGCACTATGCTCCTAGTCTTTGACTATCTCTTGCACCATGCTCCTAGTCTCTGACCATCTCTTGCACCATGCTACTAGTCTATGACCATCTCTTGCACCGTGCTACTAGTCTCTGACCATCTCTTCCACCATGCTCCTAGTCTCTGACTATCTCTTGCACCATGCTCCTAGTCTCTGACTATCTCTTGCACCATGCTACTAGTCTCTGACCATCTCTTGCACCATGCTACTAGTCTCTGACCATCTCTTGCACCATGCTTCTAGTCTCTGACTATCTCTTGCACCGTGCTCCTAGTCTCTGACTATCTCTTGCACCATGCTCCTAGTCTCTGACCATCTCTTGCACCATGCTACTAGTCTCTGACCATCTCTTGCACCATGCTTCTAGTCTATGACCATCTCTTGCACCGTGCTTCTAGTCTCTGACTATCTCTTGCACCGTGCTCCTAGTCTCTGACTATCTCTTGCACCATGCTCCTAGTCTCTGACCATCTCTTGCACCATGCTACTAGTCTATGACCGTCTGTTGCACCATGCTTCTAGTCTATGACCATCTGTTGCACCGTGCTCCTAGTCTCTAACCATCTCCTGCATCGTGCTCCTAGTCTCTGACCATCTCTTGCACCGTGCTCCTAGTCTCTGACCATCTCTTGCACCGTGCTCCTAGTCTCTGGTCATCTCTTTTACCGTGCTCCTAGTCTCTGACCATCTCCTGCACCGTGCTCCTAGTCTCTGACCATCTCCTGCACCATGCTCCTAGTCTCTGATCATCTCTTGCACCGTGCTCCTAGTCTCTGATCATCTCTTGCGTCGTGCTCCTAGTCTCTGACCATCTCTTGCACCATGCTTCTAGTCTATGGCCATCTGTTGCACCGTGCTCCTAGTCTCTAACCATCTCTTGCACCGTGCTCCTAGTCTCTGATCATCTCTTGCACCGTGCTCCTAGTCTCTGACCATCTCTTGCACCGTGCTCCTAGTCTCTGGTCATCTCTTTCACCGTGCTCCTAGTCTCTGACCATCTCCTGCACCGTGCTCCTAGTCTCTGACCATCTCCTGCACCATGCTCCTAGTCTCTGATCATCTCTTGCACCGTGCTCCTAGTCTCTGATCATCTCTTGCGTCGTGCTCCTAGTCTCTGACCATCTCTTGCACCGTGCTCCTAGTCTCTGACCATCTCTTGCACCGTGCTCCTAGTCTCTGGTCATCTCTTTCACCGTGCTCCTAGTCTCTGACCATCTCCTGCACCGTGCTCCTAGTCTCTGACCATCTCCTGCACCATGCTCCAAGTCTCTGATCATCTCTTGCACCGTGCTCCTAGTCTCTGATCATCTCTTGTGTCGTGCTCCTAGTCTCTGACCATCTCTTGCAACGTGCTCCTAGTCTCTGATCAACTCTTGCACCGTGCTTCTAGTCTATGACCATCTGTTGCACCATGCTTCTAGTCTATGACCATCTGTTGCACCGTGCTCCTAGTCTCTAACTATCTCCTGCACTGTGCTCCTAGTCTCTGACCATCTCTTGCACCCTGCTCCTAGTCTCTGACCATCTCTTGCACGGAGCTCCTGGTCTCTGACCATCTCTTGCACCGTGCTCCTAGTCTCTGATCATCTCTTGCACGGTGCTCCTAGTCTCTGACCATCTCTTGCACGGTGCTCCTAGTCTCTGACCATCTCTTGCACGGTGCTCCTAGTCTCTGACCATCTCTTGCACCATGCTCCCAGTCTCTGATCATCTCTTGCACCATGCTTCTAGTCTATGGCCATCTGTTGCACCGTGCTCCTAGTCTCTAACCATCTCTTGCACCGTGCTCCTAGTCTCTGATCATCTCTTGCACCGTGCTCCTAGTCTCTGACCATCTCTTGCACCGTGCTCCTAGTCTCTGACCATCTCTTGCACCGTGCTCCTAGTCTCGGATCATCTCTTGCACCGTGCTCCTAGTCTCTGATCATCTCTTGCACCGTGCTCCTAGTCTCTGACCATCTCTTGCAACGTGCTCCTAGTCTCTGGTCATCTCTTGCACCGTGCTCCTAGTCTCTGACCATCTCTTGCACCCTGCTCCTAGTCTCTGACCATCTCTTGCACCGTGCTCCTAGTTTCTGACCATCTCTTGCACCGTGCTCCTAGTCTCTAACCATCTCCTGCACCGTGCTCCTAGTCTCTGATCATCTCTTCCACCGTGCTCCTAGTCTCTGACCATCTCCTGCACCGTGCTCCTAGTCTCTGATCATCTCTTGTACCATGCTCCTAGTCTCTGATCATCTCTTGTACAATGCTCCTAATCTATGACCATCTCTTCCACCGTGCTCCTAGTCTATGACCATCTCTTGCACCATGCTCCTAGTCTCTAAACATCTCCTGCACCGTGCTCCCAGTCTCTGGCCATCTCTTGCACCATGATCTTAGTCTCTGACAATCTCTTGCACCGTGCTCCTAGTCTCTGACCATCTCTTGCACCGTGCTCCTAGTCTCGGATCATCTCTTGCACCGTGCTCCTAGTCTCTGATCATCTCTTGCACCGTGCTCCTAGTCTCTGACCATCTCTTGCAACGTGCTCCTAGTCTCTGGTCATCTCTTGCACCGTGCTCCTAGTCTCTGACCATCTCTTGCACCCTGCTCCTAGTCTCTGACCATCTCTTGCACCGTGCTCCTAGTTTCTGACCATCTCTTGCACCGTGCTCCTAGTCTCTAACCATCTCCTGCACCGTGCTCCTAGTCTCTGATCATCTCTTCCACCGTGCTCCTAGTCTCTGACCATCTCCTGCACCGTGCTCCTAGTCTCTGATCATCTCTTGTACCATGCTCCTAGTCTCTGATCATCTCTTGTACCATGCTCCTAATCTATGACCATCTCTTCCACCGTGCTCCTAGTCTATGACCATCTCTTGCACCATGCTCCTAGTCTCTAAACATCTCCTGCACCGTGCTCCCAGTCTCTGGCCATCTCTTGCACCATGATCTTAGTCTCTGACAATCTCTTGCACCGTGCTCCTAGTCTCTGGCCATCTCTTGCACCATGATCTTAGTCTCTGACCATCTCTTTGCACCATGCTCCTAGTCTCTGACCATCCCTTGCACCGTGTTTCTAGTCTCTGACTATCTCTTGCACCATGCTCCTAGTCTCTGACCATCTCTTGCACCATGCTGCTAGTCTCTGACTATCTCTTGCACCATGCTCCTGGTCTCTGACCATCTCTTGCACCATGCTACTAGTCTATGACCATCTCTTGCACCGTGCTACTAGTCTCTGACCATCTCTTCCACCATGCTCCTAGTCTCTGACTATCTCTTGCACCATGCTCCTAGTCTCTGACCATCTCTTGCACCATGCTACTAGTCTCTGACCATCTCTTGCACCATGCTACTAGTCTCTGACCATCTCTTGCACCATGCTTCTAGTCTCTGACTATCTCTTGCACCATGCTCCTAGTCTCTGACTATCTCTTGCACCGTGCTCCTAGTCTCTGACCATCTCTTGCACCATGCTACTAGTCTCTGACCATCTCTTGCACCATGCTTCTAGTCTATGACCATCTCTTGCACCATGCTTCTAGTCTCTGACTATCTCTTGCACCATGCTTCTAGTCTCTGACTATCTCTTGCACCGTGCTTCTAGTCTCTGACTATCTCTTGCACCGTGCTCCTAGTCTCTGACTATCTCTTGCACCATGCTCCTAGTCTCTGACCATCTCTTGCACCATGCTACTAGTCTATGACCATCTGTTGCACCAGCTTCTAGTCTATGACCATCTGTTGCACCGTGCTCCTAGTCTCTAACCATCTCCTGCATCGTGCTCCTAGTCTCTGACCATCTCTTGCACCGTGCTCCTAGTCTCTGACCATCTCTTGCACCGTGCTCCTAGTCTCTGGTCATCTCTTCCACCGTGCTCCTAGTCTCTGACCATCTCCTGCACCATGCTCCTAGTCTCTGATCATCTCTTGCACCGTGCTCCTAGTCTCTGATCATCTCTTGCGCCGTGCTCCTAGTCTCTGACCATCTCTTGCAACGTGCTCCTAGTCTCTGATTATCTCTTGCACCGTGCTCCTAGTCTCTATCCATCTCTTGCACCATGCTTCTAGTCTATGACCATCTGTTGCACCGTGCTCCTAGTCTCTAACCATCTCCTGCACTGTGCTCCTAGTCTCTGACCATCTCTTGCACCCTGCTCCTAGTCTCTGACCATCTCTTGCATGGTGCTCCTAGTCTCTGACCATCTCTTGCACCGTGCTCCTAGTCTCTGATCATCTCTTGCACCGTGCTCCTAGTCTCTGACCATCTCTTGCACGGTGCTCCTAGTCTCTGACCATCTCTTGCACGGTGCTCCTAGTCTCTGACCATCTCTTGCACCATGCTCCTAGTCTCTGACCATCTCTTGCACCATGCTCCCAGTCTCTGACCATCTCTTGCACCATGCTTCTAGTCTATGGCCATCTGTTGCACCGTGCTCCTAGTCTCTAACCATCTCTTGCACCGTGCTCCTAGTCTCTGATCATCTCTTGCACCGTGCTCCTAGTCTCTGACCATCTCTTGCACCGTGCTCCTAGTCTCTGATCATCTCTTGCACCGTGCTCCTAGTCTCTGATCATCTCTTGCACCGTGCTCCTAGTCTCTGACCATCTCTTGCAACGTGCTCCTAGTCTCTGATCATCTCTTGCACCGTGCTCCTAGTCTCTGACCATCTCTTGCACCCTGCTCCTAGTCTCTGACCATCTCTTGCACCGTGCTCCTAGTCTCTAACCATCTCCTGCACCGTGCTCCTAGTCTCTGATCATCTCTTGCACCGTGCTCCTAGTCTCTGATCATCTCTTGCACCGTGCTCCTAGTCTCTGACCTTCTCTTGCACCGTGCTTCTAGTCTCTGACCTTGTCTTGCACCGTGCTCCTAGTGTCTGATCATCTCGTGCACCGTGCTCATAGTCTCTGACCATCTCTTGCACCGTGCTCATAGTCTCTGACCATCTCTTGCACCATGCTCCTAGTCTATGACCATCTCTTGCACCGTGCTCCTAGTCTCTGACCATCTCTTGCACCGTGCTCCTAGTCTCTGACCATCTGTTGCACTGTGCTCCTAGTCTCTAACCATCTCTTGCACCGTGCTCCTAGTCACTGACCATCTCTTGCACCGTGCTCCTAGTCTCTGATCATCTCTTGCACCCTGCTCCTAGTCTCTGACCATCTCTTGCACCCTGCTCCTAGTCTCTGACCATCTCTTGCACCGTGCTCCTAGTCTCTGATCATCTCTTGCACCGTGCTCCTAGTCTCTGGCCATCTCTTGCACCGTGCTCCTAGTCTCTGACCATCTCTTGCACCGTGCTCCTAGTCTCTGATCATCTCTTGCACCGTGCTCCTAGTCTCTGACCTTCTCTTGCACCGTGCTTCTAGTCTCTGACCTTCTCTTGCACCGTGCTCCTAGTGTCTGATCATCTCGTGTACCACGCTCATAGTCTCTGACCATCTCTTGCACCGTGCTCATAGTCTCTGACCATCTCTTGCACCATGCTCCTAGTCTATGACCATCTCTTGCACCGTGCTCCTAGTCTCTGATCATCTCTTGCACCGTGCTCCTAGTCTCTGATCATCTCTTGCACCGTGCTCCCAGTCTCTGACCATCTCTTGCACCGTGCTCCTAGTCTCTGACCATCTCTTGCACCGTGCTCCTAGTCTCTGATCATCTCTTGCAGCGTGCTCCCAGTCTCTGACCATCTCTTGCACCGTGCTCCCAGTCTCTGACCATCTCTTGCACCGTGCTCCTAGTCTCTCACCATCTCTTGCACCGTGCTCCCAGTCTCTGACCATCTCTTGCACCGTGCTCCCAGTCTGTGACCATCTCTTGCACCATGCTCCTAGTCTCTGACCATCTCTTGCACCGTGCTCCCAGTCTCTGACCATCTCTTGCACCGTGCTCCCAGTCTCTGACCATCTCTTGCACCATGCTCCTAGTCTCTGACCTTCTCTTGCACCATGCTTCTAGTCTCTGACCTTGTCTTGCACCGTGCTCCTAGTGTCTGATCATCTCGTGCACCGTGCTCATAGTCTCTGACCATCTCTTGCACCGTGCTCATAGTCTCTGACCATCTCTTGCACCGTGCTCCTAGTCTATGACCATCTCTTGCACCGTGCTCCTAGTCTCTGACCATCTCTTGCACCGTGCTCCTAGTCTCTGACCATCTGTTGCACCATGCTCCCAGTCTTTGACCATCTCTTGCACCGTGCTCCTAGTCTCTAACCATCTCTTGCACCGTGCTCCTAGTCTCTGACCATCTCTTGCACCGTGCTCCTAGTCTCTGATCATCTCTTGCACCCTGCTCCTTGTCTCTGACCATCTCTTGCACGGTGCTCCTAGTCTCTGACCATCTCTTGCACCGTGCTCCTAGTCTCTGATCATCTCTTGCACCGTGCTCCTAGTCTCTGGCCATCTCTTGCACCGTGCTCCTAGTCTCTGACCATCTCTTGCACCGTGCTCCTAGTCTCTGATCATCTCTTGCACCGTGCTCCTAGTCTCTGACCTTCTCTTGCAACGTGCTTCTAGTCTCTGACCTTCTCTTGCACCGTGCTCCTAGTGTCTGATCATTTCGTGCACCGTGCTCATAGTCTCTGACCATCTCTTGCACCGGGCTCCTAGTCTCTGATCATCTCTTGCACCGTGCTCCTAGTCTCTGACCTTCTCTTGCACCGTGCTTCTAGTCTCTGACCTTCTCTTGCACCGTGCTCCTAGTGTCTGATCATTTCGTGCACCGTGCTCATAGTCTCTGACCATCTCTTGCACCGTGACCTAGTCTCTGACCATCTCTTGCACCGTGCTCCCAGTCTCTGACCATCTCTTGCACCGTGCTCCTAGTCTCTGACCATCTCTTGCACCGTGCTCCTAGTCTCTGATCATCTCTTGCACCGTGACCTAGTCTCTGATCATCTCTTGCACCGTGCTCCTAGTCTCTGATCATCTCTTGCACCGTGCTCCCAGTCTCTGACCATCTGTTGCACCGTGCTCCCAGTCTCTGACCATCTCTTGCACCGTGCCCCTAGTCTCTGACCATCTCTTGCACCGTGCTCCCAGTCTCTGACCATCTCTTGCACCGTGCTCCCAGGCTCTGACCATCTCTTGCACCGTGCTCCCAGTCTCTGACCATCTCTTGCACCGTGCTCCCAGTCTCTGATCATCTCTTGCACCGTGCTCCTAGTCTCTGACCATCTGTTGCACCGTGCTCCCAGTCTCTGACCATCTCTTGCACCGTGCCCCTAGTCTCTGACCATCTCTTGCACCGTGCTCCCAGTCTCTGACCATCTCTTGCACCGTGCTCCCAGGCTCTGACCATCTCTTGCACCGTGCTCCCAGTCTCTGACCATCTCTTGCACCGTGCTCCCAGTCTCTGATCATCTCTTGCACCGTGCTCCTAGTCTCTGACCATCTGTTGCACCATGCTCCCAGTCTCTGACCATCTCTTGCACCGTGCTCCTAGTCTCTAACCATCTCTTGCACCGTGCTCCTAGTCTCTGACCATCTCTTGCACCATGCTCCTAGTCTCTGATCATCTCTTGCACCCTGCTCCTTGTCTCTGACCATCTCTTGCACGGTGCTCCTAGTCTCTGACCATCTCTTGCACCGTGCTCCTAGTCTCTGATCATCTCTTGCACCGTGCTCCTAGTCTCTGGCCATCTCTTGCACCGTGCTCCTAGTCTCTGACCATCTCTTGCACCGTGCTCCTAGTCTCTGATCATCTCTTGCACCGTGCTCCTAGTCTCTGACCTTCTCTTGCACCGTGCTTCTAGTCTCTGACCTTCTCTTGCACCGTGCTCCTAGTGTCTGATCATTTCGTGCACCGTGCTCATAGTCTCTGACCATCTCTTGCACCGTGCTCCTAGTCTCTGATCATCTCTTGCACCGTGCTCCTAGTCTCTGACCTTCTCTTGCACCGTGCTTCTAGTCTCTGACCTTCTCTTGCACTGTGCTCCTAGTGTCTGATCATTTCGTGCACCGTGCTCATAGTCTCTGACCATCTCTTGCACCGTGACCTAGTCTCTGACCATCTCTTGCACCGTGCTCCCAGTCTCTGACCATCTCTTGCACCGTGCTCCTAGTCTCTGACCATCTCTTGCACCGTGCTCCTAGTCTCTGATCATCTCTTGCACCGTGACCTAGTCTCTGATCATCTCTTGCACCGTGCTCCTAGTCTCTGATCATCTCTTGCACCGTGCTCCCAGTCTCTGACCATCTGTTGCACCGTGCTCCCAGTCTCTGACCATCTCTTGCACCGTGCCCCTAGTCTCTGACCATCTCTTGCACCATGCTCCCAGTCTCTGACCATCTCTTGCACCGTGCTCCCAGGCTCTGATCATCTCTTGCACCGTGCTCCCAGTCTCTGATCATCTCTTGCACCGTGCTCCCAGTCTCTGATCATCTCTTGCACCGTGCTCCTAGTCTCTGATCATCTCTTGCACCGTGCTCCTAGTCTCTGACCATCTCTTGCACCGTGCTCCCAGTCTCTGACCATCGCTTGCACCGTGCTCCCAGTCTTTGACCATCTCTTGCACCGTGCTCCTAATCTCTGGCCATCTCTTGCACCGTGCTCGTAGTCTCTGACCATCTCTTGCACCGTGCTCCTAGTCTCTGATCATCTCTTGCACCGTGCTCCTAGTCTATGACCATCTCTTGCACCGTGCTTCTAGTCTCTGACCATCTCTTGCACCGTGCTCCCAGTCTCTGATCATCTCTTGCACCGTGCTCCTAGTCTCTGACCATCTCTTGCACCGTGCTCCTAGTCTATGACCATCTCTTGCACCGTGCTTCTAGTCTCTGACCATCTCTTGCACCGTGCTCCCAGTCTCTGACCATCTCTTGCACCGTGCTCCCAGTCTCTGACCATCTCTTGCACCGTGCTCCCAGTCTCTGACCATCTCTTGCACCGTGCTCCCAGTCTCTGATCATCTCTTGCACCGTGCTTCTAGTCTCTGACCATCTCTTGCACCGTGCTCCCAGTCTCTGACCATCTCTTGCACCGTGCTCCCAGTCTCTGACCATCTCTTGCACCGTGCTCCCAGTCTCTGATCATCTCTTGCACCGTGCTCCTAGTCTCTGACCATCTCTTGCACCGTGCTCCCAGTCTCTGATCATCTCTTGCACCGTGCTCCTAGTCTCTGACCATCTCTTGCACCATGCTCCTAGTCTCTGACCATCTCTTGCACCGTGCTCCCAGTCTCTGATCATCTCTTGCACCGTGCTCCTAGTCTCTGACCATCTCTTGCACCGTGCTCCTAGTCTCTGACCATCTCTTGCACCGTGCTCCCAGTCTCTGATCATCTCTTGCACCGTGCTCCCAGTTTCTGACCATCTCTTGCACCGTGCTCCTAGTCTCTGATCATCTCTTGCACCGTGCTCCTAGTCTCTGATCATCTCTTGCACCATGCTCCCAGTCTCTGATCATCTCTTGCACCGTGCTCCTAGTCTCTGACCATCTCTTGCACCGTGCTCCCAGTCTCTGACCATCTCTTGCACGGTGCTCCTAGTCTCTGACCATCTCTTGCACCGTGCTCCCAGTCTCTGACCATCTCTTGCACCGTGCTCCCAGTCTCTGACCATCTCTTGCACCGTGCTCCCAGTCTCTGATCATCTCTTGCACCGTGCTCCTAGTCTCTGACCATCTCTTGCACCGTGCTCCTAGTCTCTGACCATCTCTTGCACCGTGCTCCCAGTCTCTGATCATCTCTTGCACCGTGCTCCCAGTTTCTGACCATCTCTTGCACCGTGCTCCTAGTCTCTGATCATCTCTTGCACCGTGCTCCTAGTCTCTGATCATCTCTTGCACCATGCTCCCAGTCTCTGATCATCTCTTGCACCGTGCTCCTAGTCTCTGACCATCTCTTGCACCGTGCTCCCAGTCTCTGACCATCTCTTGCACGGTGCTCCTAGTCTCTGACCATCTCTTGCACCGTGCTCCCAGTCTCTGACCATCTCTTGCACCGTGCTCCCAGTCTCTGACCATCTCTTGCACCGTGCTCCCAGTCTCTGACCATCGCTTGCACCGTGCTCCCAGTCTTTGACCATCTCTTGCACCGTGCTCCTAATCTCTGGCCATCTCTTGCACCGTGCTCATAGTCTCTGACCATCTCTTGCACCGTGCTCCTAGTCTCTGATCATCTCTTGCACCGTGCTCCTAGTCTATGACCATCTCTTGCACCGTGCTTCTAGTCTCTGACCATCTCTTGCACCGTGCTCCCAGTCTCTGATCATCTCTTGCACCGTGCTCCTAGTCTCTGACCATCTCTTGCACCGTGCTCCTAGTCTATGACCATCTCTTGCACCGTGCTTCTAGTCTCTGACCATCTCTTGCACCGTGCTCCCAGTCTCTGACCATCTCTTGCACCGTGCTCCCAGTCTCTGACCATCTCTTGCACCGTGCTCCCAGTCTCTGACCATCTCTTGCACCGTGCTCCCAGTCTCTGATCATCTCTTGCACCGTGCTTCTAGTCTCTGACCATCTCTTGCACCGTGCTCCCAGTCTCTGACCATCTCTTGCACCGTGCTCCCAGTCTCTGACCATCTCTTGCACCGTGCTCCCAGTCTCTGATCATCTCTTGCACTGTGCTCCTAGTCTCTGACCATCTCTTGCACCGTGCTCCCAGTCTCTGATCATCTCTTGCACCGTGCTCCTAGTCTCTGACCATCTCTTGCACCGTGCTCCTAGTCTCTGACCATCTCTTGCACCGTGCTCCCAGTCTCTGATCATCTCTTGCACCGTGCTCCTAGTCTCTGACCATCTCTTGCACCGTGCTCCTAGTCTCTGACCATCTCTTGCACCGTGCTCCCAGTCTCTGATCATCTCTTGCACCGTGCTCCCAGTTTCTGACCATCTCTTGCACCGTGCTCCTAGTCTCTGATCATCTCTTGCACCGTGCTCCTAGTCTCTGATCATCTCTTGCACCATGCTCCCAGTCTCTGATCATCTCTTGCACCGTGCTCCTAGTCTCTGACCATCTCTTGCACCGTGCTCCCAGTCTCTGACCATCTCTTGCACGGTGCTCCTAGTCTCTGACCATCTCTTGCACCGTGCTCCCAGTCTCTGACCATCTCTTGCACCGTGCTCCCAGTCTCTGACCATCTCTTGCACCGTGCTCCCAGTCTCTGATCATCTCTTGCACCGTGCTCCTAGTCTCTGACCATCTCTTGCACCGTGCTCCTAGTCTCTGACCATCTCTTGCACCGTGCTCCCAGTCTCTGATCATCTCTTGCACCGTGCTCCCAGTTTCTGACCATCTCTTGCACCGTGCTCCTAGTCTCTGATCATCTCTTGCACCGTGCTCCTAGTCTCTGATCATCTCTTGCACCATGCTCCCAGTCTCTGATCATCTCTTGCACCGTGCTCCTAGTCTCTGACCATCTCTTGCACCGTGCTCCCAGTCTCTGACCATCTCTTGCACGGTGCTCCTAGTCTCTGACCATCTCTTGCACCGTGCTCCCAGTCTCTGACCATCTCTTGCACCGTGCTCCCAGTCTCTGACCATCTCTTGCACCGTGCTCCCAGTCTCTGACCATCGCTTGCACCGTGCTCCCAGTCTTTGACCATCTCTTGCACCGTGCTCCTAATCTCTGGCCATCTCTTGCACCGTGCTCGTAGTCTCTGACCATCTCTTGCACCGTGCTCCTAGTCTCTGATCATCTCTTGCACCGTGCTCCTAGTCTATGACCATCTCTTGCACCGTGCTTCTAGTCTCTGACCATCTCTTGCACCGTGCTCCCAGTCTCTGATCATCTCTTGCACCGTGCTCCTAGTCTCTGACCATCTCTTGCACCGTGCTCCTAGTCTATGACCATCTCTTGCACCGTGCTTCTAGTCTCTGACCATCTCTTGCACCGTGCTCCCAGTCTCTGACCATCTCTTGCACCGTGCTCCCAGTCTCTGACCATCTCTTGCACCGTGCTCCCAGTCTCTGACCATCTCTTGCACCGTGCTCCCAGTCTCTGATCATCTCTTGCACCGTGCTTCTAGTCTCTGACCATCTCTTGCACCGTGCTCCCAGTCTCTGACCATCTCTTGCACCGTGCTCCCAGTCTCTGACCATCTCTTGCACCGTGCTCCCAGTCTCTGATCATCTCTTGCACCGTGCTCCTAGTCTCTGACCATCTCTTGCACCGTGCTCCCAGTCTCTGATCATCTCTTGCACCGTGCTCCTAGTCTCTGACCATCTCTTGCACCGTGCTCCTAGTCTCTGACCATCTCTTGCACCGTGCTCCCAGTCTCTGATCATCTCTTGCACCGTGCTCCTAGTCTCTGACCATCTCTTGCACCGTGCTCCTAGTCTCTGACCATCTCTTGCACCGTGCTCCCAGTCTCTGATCATCTCTTGCACCGTGCTCCCAGTTTCTGACCATCTCTTGCACCGTGCTCCTAGTCTCTGATCATCTCTTGCACCGTGCTCCTAGTCTCTGATCATCTCTTGCACCATGCTCCCAGTCTCTGATCATCTCTTGCACCGTGCTCCTAGTCTCTGATCATCTCTTGCACCGTGCTCCTAGTCTCTGATCATCTCTTGCACCATGCTCCCAGTCTCTGATCATCTCTTGCACCGTGCTCCTAGTCTCTGACCATCTCTTGCACCGTGCTCCCAGTCTCTGACCATCTCTTGCACCGTGCTCCCAGTCTCTGATCATCTCTTGCACCATGCTCCCAGTCTCTGATCATCTCTTGCACCGTGCTCCTAGTTTATGACAAATTCTTTATAAACTTTCTGAAGTCTTTAACAATTGTCTGTAGTATGACACTCAGTAAACTCTATGATCTGCCCTTTGGTGGAGTCAGGGGCAATAATTAACCCCTTCTATTCTCTCCCTGTGTTAGGTGAGGAGCCCCCTGTACACTGGAGAAGTCGGGCTGGTCATGTGACCAGCTGTCACCCGGCTGACTCCTCCGTGCTCCTCACCTTTCCCCCAGCGGCGCAGTGTTGGGGAGTGTGGCGGCCGGCAGGGGGCGCGGTGGGAATGGTACACAGGCCGGAGGTAGGGTAGTGAGCGGGGAAGACGCAGTGGTTGTCCCGGAGGCCTCTCTCTCTCTCTCTGTCAGTGTCGTGTCACCTCTGGTCACCGAGCGAGGCCGGAGAGGGCCCCGGGCTCTCATAGACATGCCTCTGCTCTTCCTGGAGCGATTCCCATGGCCGAGCCTGCGGACGTACACTGGTCTGAGCGGCCTGCTACTGGGCCTCAGCCTACTGAGCGCCTACCGGAGCCTGAGCGGGGAGCTGGAGGACGAGGAGCGGGCAGAGCTGCCGGAAGACACCGGGGACTTGGTGCACGAACTAGGCCGATACCTAGTCAATGACAGCCTGGGAGTATGGGTGAGTGAGGGGAGTGGATTATGGGGGGAGGGGGGGTGAGCAGTATGGGGGGAGAGGAGTATGGGGGAGTGAGGGGAGAGGAGTATGGGGGAGTGAGGGGAGTATGGAGGGGTGTGTGTGAGGGGAGAGCAGTATGGGGGGGGGGGGGGAGAGGAGTATGGGGGAGTGGGGTAGAGTAGTATGGGGGAGTGAGGGGAGTATGGAGGGATGTGTGTGAGGGGAGAGCAGTATGGGGGGGGGGTGAGCAGTATGGGGGGGGGGGGTGAGCAGTATGGGGGGAGAGGAGTATGGGGGAGTGAGGGGAGTATGGAGGGGTGTGTGTGAGGGGAGAGCAGTATGGGGGGGGGAGAGGAGTATGGGGGAGTGGGGTAGAGTAGTATGGGGGAGTGAGGGGAGTATGGAGGGGTGTGTGTGAGGGGAGAGCAGTATGGGGGGGGGGGTGAGCAGTATGAGGGGAGAGGAGTATGGGGGAGTGAGGGGAGTATGGAGGGGTGTGTGTGAGGGGAGAGCAGTATGGGGGGGGGGGAGAGGAGTATGGGGGAGTGGGGTAGAGTAGTATGGGGGAGTGAGGGGAGTATGGAGGGGTGTGTGTGAGGGGAGAGCAGTATGGGGGGGGGGTGAGCAGTATGGGGGGGGGGGGGTGAGCAGTATGGGGGGAGAGGAGTATGGGGGAGTGAGGGGAGTATGGAGGGGTGTGTGTGAGGGGAGAGCAGTATGGGGGGGGGGTGAGTGAGGAGTGAGAGGAGAGAAGTACAGGGGGGGGGGGAGAAACCACGTAGTATGGAAGAGAGGAGTATGGAAGAGTGAAGGGGGACGGACGGACAGAGAGGAGTATAGAAGAGTGAGGGGGGACGGACGGACAGAGAGGAGTATGGAAGAGTGAGGGGGGGGGGGCAGAGAGGAGTATGGAAGAGTGAGGGGGGGGGGACAGAGAGGAGTATGGAAGAGTGAGGGGGGGAACAGAGAGGAGTATGGAAGAGTGAGGGGGGGACAGAGAGGAGTATGGGTGTGTGTGTGAGGGTAGAGGAGTATGGGGGGGTGTGTGTGTGAGGAGAGAGGAGTATGGGGGGGGGGTGTGTGTGAGGAGAGAGGAGTATGGGGGGGGGGGGTGTGTGAGGGGAGAGGAGTATGGGGGAGTGAGAGGAGAGAAGTATAGGGGGGGGGAGGAACCACGGAGTATGGAAGAGTGGGGGGGGGGGGGACAGAGAGGAGTATGGGGGGGTGTGTGTGTGAGGGGAGAGGAGTATGGGGGGGTGTGTGTGTGTGTGTGTGTGTGGAGAGAGGAGTATGGGGGGGGGGGTGTGAGGGGAGAGGAGTATGGGGGAGTGAGAGGAGAGAAGTATAGGGGGGGGGAGGAACCACAGAGTATGGAAGAGTGGGGGGGGGGGGACGACAGAGAGGAGTATGGTTGAATGAGGGGAGAGGAGCCGTCCAGTGTGGGTGAATGAGGGGAGAGGAGCCGTCCAGTGTGGGTGAATGAGGGGAGAGGAGCCGTCCAGTGTGGGTGAATGAGGGGAGAGGAGCCGTCCAGTGTGGGTGAATGAGGGGAGAGGAGCCGTCCAGTGTGGGTGAATGAGGGGAGAGGAGCCGTCCAGTGTGGGTGAATGAGGGGAGAGGAGCCGTCCAGTGTGGGTGAATGAGGGGGAGAGGAGCCATCCAGTGTGGGTGAATGAGGGGAGAGGAGCCGTACAGTGTGGGTGAATGAGGGGAGAGGAGCCATACAGTGTGGGTGAATGAGGGGAGAGGAGCCGTCCAGCGTGGGTGAATGAGGGGAGAGGAGCCGTCCAGCGTGGGTGAATGAGGGGAGAGGAGCCGTCCAGCGTGGGTGAATGAGGGGAGAGGAGCCGTCCAGCGTGGGTGAATGAGGGGAGAGGAGCCGTCCAGTGTGGGTGAATGAGGGGACAGGAGCCGTACAGCGTGGGTGAATGAGGGGAGAGGAGCCGTACAGCGTGGGTGAATGAGGGGAGAGGAGCCGTCCAGCGTGGGTGAATGAGGGGAGAGGAGCCGTCCAGCGTGGGTGAATGAGGGGAGAGGAGCCGTCCAGCGTGGGTGAATGAGGGGAGAGGAGCCGTCCAGCGTGGGTGAATGAGGGGAGAGGAGCCGTCCAGCGTGGGTGAATGAGGGGAGAGGAGCCGTCCAGCGTGGGTGAATGAGGGGAGAGGAGCCGTCCAGCGTGGGTGAATGAGGGGAGAGGAGCCGTACAGTGTGGGTGAATGAGAAAAGCCATGGGCGAGGGAATGTGGCTATAGAGTAACAGTGATTGTAGGAAGAACAATCGAAGTGTAATGTATGGAGAGAGAACAGATTCTGTGTAGAGAAATGAAGGGAGAAGTGGAGTTATTACACACCGCAGCCTCTGATTGGTTGCTTTTGAAAAGAAACGACAGCTGATTGGTCGGTCGGGAATACCCACCACTGTCAGTCCAGATTGCTGTGTTCCAGTTCTTGTACATGAGCCCCCCGGGGAACTCGCTGCTTTCATACTGGTTTGGGGTGATTTGTAGATTGCAGCAAGGAAAACACTTTCTTGTGATCTCAGGGCCTTCATCAGAATGAAGCCAACTTGTTTTCCGATCAGTGGGTGGATAACGGCTCACCCAGCTAACACGGGCCACACACACACATACATACATATATATACACATATATTGCTTTCTTGTACTGTCAGGGTCAGAAACATACATTCTCCGACTTCAAACGCAGTCCTGATCATTGAATGTCATTACAGGTGTAAAATCGATTTTAAAGAGTAACTCCACTTTCTAGAGGAAAAAAATTATAGCAACTAAAATAAATCTATGTAGCATATATAATTGTAACACAAGCCATACTGTAATTTAATAGTATAAAAAATGTCTTTCCATTTAAAACTGCAGCCAATAATTTCTGTAAAATCCAATATGACATTATGGATTTAGGCCCCGGTAACATTAGTGCTGGTTCTCCTGTGTCTGGCATTATGCTGCAATGCATGACGATGGAAATTCCCTGTGGTGCCCATTCACAACATGTGCAGGTGCTTGTTTTTGGCCCCATAAGACTGTAATAGGAGTGCATGGAAAATGCATGTATGTGTATTTGGCAGGGTTTTCTGCTTAACCACTTGACCTGAAAGTTTTACACTCTGCATGATCACGGCATTTTTTAGCTATTCAGCACTACGCTACTGTGACTGGCAATTGCACGGTCATGCAACACTCTATGCAGATTACATTTATATCATGTTTTCACACAAATAGAGCTTTCTTTTGGTGTTATTGGATCACCACTGTTTGCTTGTTTTTTTGTTTGTTTTGGCAATAATAAAAAAAAAAGACAGGACATTTAAAAAACAAAACATATTTTTTTTTCTTTTGTTTTAAAAACAAATCTTATACATTATACATGTGCTACATGTCTTTAGTAAACAATCCCAAATGTTACCCACATATAAATTGGTTTGTGTGAGAGTTATAGCGTCTACAAACTATGGTATAGATCAGGGATATGAATTAGCGGACCTCCAGCTGTTGCAAAACTACAAGTCCCATCATGCCTCTGGGTGTCATGCTTGTGGCTGTCAAAGTCTTCCTATGCCTCATGGGACTTGTAGTTCTGCAACAGCTGGAGGTCCACTAATTGCATATCCCTAATATAGATATATAGTGGAATTTATGCAGCTATAGAGGCTGTAATGTGATGGCGGTGATCAGCGTCTTATAGTGGGACTTTGATAGGTTGGTGGGCAATCTGAAAATAAAAACCGCTGGCGGGGGAGGGTCACTCACTGACATCACTAGTGACACTAATACAGTGCACATGCGCGCCCCAAACCCTGGAGCAAAGCGCCAACATTTATTTATGTTGCTGAGCCTGCAGCTGCCGACCAGTCACAGTAGATCAACTGTGACCGAGCGGGAAGTAGTTAAAGCGGATGGTTCCCTGGAAAAAAATATTAAAAGCCAGCAGCAACAAATACTGCAGCTGCTGACTTTTAATATTAGGACACTTACCTGTCCTGGAGTCCACCGGCGTCCGCAGCAGAGGATGAGCGATCGCTCGTCACCCTGCTGCTCCCCCCTCCATCCACGGTGAGGGAACCAGGAAGTGAAGCGCTGCGGCTTCACTGCCCGGTTCCCTACGGCGCATGCGCGAGTCGCGCTGCGCCCGGCGATTGGCTCCCGCTGTGTGCTGTGTGCTGGGAGCTGAGAGTTCCCAGCACACAACGGGGGGGCGACGGAATGTCGCCAAAAAACCCGTCTTTTGCCCGAGACTGCGGGCCGGAAGTGGTTGCAGATACCTGTCTTTAGACAGGTATCTGCACCCCCCTCCCCCCTGAAACGTGTCAATTGTGACACCGGAGGGGGGGAGGGTTCCGATCAGCGGATCTTCACTTTAGGGTGGAGATCCGCTTTAAAGAGGAGTTCCCCCATGAAAAAATGCATGTTTGGGAGATATTTACACTACCTATACAGTATCTCACAAAAGTGAGAACACCCCTCACATCTTTGTAAATATTTTATTATATCTTTTCATGTGACAACACTGAAGAAATTACACTTTTCTACAATGTAAAATAGTGAGTGTGCAGTTTGTATAGCAGTGTAAATTTTCTGTCCCCTCAAAATACCTCAACACACAGCCATTAATGTCTAAACTGTTGGCAACAAATGTGAGTACACCCCTAAGAGAAAATGTCAAAATTGTCCCCAATTAGCCATTTTCCCTCCCTGTGTCATGTGACTTGTTGGTATGTCTCAGGTGTGGATGGAAAAAAAAAAAAAGCCGATCACCGGAGGTTGTCGGAGGGACTTTGGTCCCGAGCAAGGAAGAGCTGCCGCCAGCTCATCTGTGCCACCTGTCAGTGCCACCTATGGGTGCCCACAATGTCACCAATCACATCATCAACAGTGCTGCCCATCATTGTCGCCTACCAGTGCCACCTATCGGTGCCATTGATCAATGCTACCTATCAGTAACGCCTATCAGTGCCACCTCATCAGCGCATATTAATGAAGGAGAAAAATTACCTGTTTGCAAAATTTTATAACAAAATATTTTTTTTTCAACATATTTATTTATTTTTGTTTGTTTAGCAAAAAATAAAAGCCCCAGTGGTGATTGAATATCACCAAAAGAAAGCTCTATTTGTGTGAAAAGAATGATACAAATTTCATTTGGGTACAGCGTTGTATTACTGTGTAATTGTCATTCAAAGTGCATCAGTGCTAAAAATTGGTCTGGGCAGGAGGGGAGGGTTTAAGTGCCCAGAAAGCAAGTGGTTAAGGAAGTGAAAATTGGAGAAAAAAAATTATTAACAGTTAAAACAAACAAGACAAAAATGCAATTGTGTAAGAGGAAGGGGGTATGAGGCAAGTGGGAGGATCTAATTCAAATGAGTGAAGGTCTGTTTTAAAGGATAAATTCACCTTTTGTAACCTGCAGTCCTGAGTCCCTGTTTTGACAACGAGCAGGGGACCCACTCCCACTCCCACTCCCCAAGTACAAGCAGACAGATACACTGAGTGAAATGCTTTTCACAGGTTCCAAGTAGAATAATAAATGCTAATTGTTTACCTGTAAAAAGGTGAACTTATCTCCTTAAAGGGGTTGTAACGGATATTTTTTTTTTTTTTTTAAATAACAAACACGTTATACTTACCTCTAGGGATGAGCTCCGTCGTGTTCCCACAGTCCATGTGCAGAGCCCGCCAGGAAGTCTGCACAGCGCTGCGCAAACCACAGGCAGGGAGACATTTCCCGATCTCTGCAGCCGAGCATTGGGACAATGTCTCCCTGCCTGTGATTAGCGCAGCACCGTGCAGACTTCCTGGTGGGCTCTGCATGTGGACTGTGCGAACACGCTGGAGGTCATCCCTACTTGCCTCCACTATGCAGATCGTTTTTCACAGAGTGGCTCTGAACTTGGTCTTCTGGGGTCCCTCGGCGGCTGTCTCGGCTCCTCCCAGCAAGAACTAACCACCCTTATGGAAAGCTCTCTCCCATGGGGGTTAGTTCTTGCGGGCGCGCCCCAGTTTTACAGCGAGCAGCCATAGCCGCTCACGGTATCACTTGGCCCCGCCCCATCATTGGATATGATTGACAGCCGTGCAAGCCAATGGCTGCACTGCTATTAATCCATCCACTCTAGCCAATCAACGGCCAGAAGAGGATGTCGGGGGCGAGCACAGCAGGTGAATGGGCTCAGGGGGGCCGCAACTGTCAGATTTTTTTTTTACCTTAATGCATAGGATGTGAAAAAACATGAACCTTTACAACCCCTTTAAGGAGATTCCAGCTTCAGTCAATTTTCACGCTATTCTGCTGATGACAGTGGCATATTGCTACACAGGCAAGTATTGTAGAAGGTTCAAGTGGTAAGGAGAAAATAATGTGAGATTTGTAGCTGCTACAAAGTTAGTAGTGTGACATGGTCCTTGGTATTAAGAAATTTCTTTTTTCACCCATGTAAACATCAAGCTTTCTCTACGTGGATTAAATATTTCCATTTGTTAGATTTCTTAAAATGTTTTCTGCCATAAAATGTCACATGAAAATCCATTTAGTGCTCTGAAATAAAAATATCACTACGTATTCCAATATTGGATGTGATATTTTAGGAATATGAGAGAACTTAAAGGGGTTGTAAACCCTTCTGTCGGTGACCGTCCCCCCCAGCCCCCCAATTTTACTTACCTGAGCCCTGGAATTTCCCACGGCGGAGATTCGCTCTTCCTCTGCCCGGGGTTCTCGGCTCTTGATTGAATAGATTGATAGCATAGCAGCCATTGCCTCCCGCTGCTGTCAATTAAACCCAATGATGCCGAATGATGGACACGGGAGCGCGCCCGCAAGGTAACCTTACGATAGAGCGCTTCTCCTAGGGGGTTATACGATGTGGGGAGGAGCCGTAAGAGCTGTAGAGGGACCCCAGAAGACAGTGTTCGGGGCCACTCTGTGCAACACAAACTGCTTTACCTCGAAGCTTTACAATAATTTTAATATTTTTGCAATAACATGGCTTCCTGTTCAGCCTTTGGGTGTAAATTGTACAACACATGGTAAAACTGTAGAGCACATGAGATATTTGTCTAATTTTATGAAGTCTTTACATAATTTGTGTGTGTTGTACTTGTCCGCTCCTGCCACTGTAGTCTTTTGTAACCCTCCAGCATGTCATTCTATATTGCACCTTAATCTTTGGCCACTAGATAGTCAAGTGTAGATTAGCTTTTTTCTCTGACTGGCTGACATATGATACAACTCAGAACAATTCAGACCACGCAACAGGTTGAGAATTGGAGCAAAGATCAGCAAAGTTAGGGCTCTTTCACACGGAGCGGATCCGTATTGATCCGCTCCGTTAGCCCGTTTGCTCAGCAGGGATTCCTCCGTAAAATCCCCGCTGAGCTGTCGGCTGACAGGGCGGTCCCCGCACACTGGATTTTCTTCCGTCCGAAAAACCGTATCTTGACGGAGGCGGATGATTACGGACGTTAGCGGATGCTCATCCGCTAACGTCCACGATCCCATAGGGAAGCATTGAGTCCGTAAACGGACTTATGAAAAGCGGACCGTTCGTCCGCTCGTGTAAAAGGGCTCTTAATGTTTTCACCCTTTTAGGAATTTTTCATCACTTTCTGAGCATTGGCTTCATAATGGATGTAGTTTGCTTTCTGGTTGAAATGGATCCCTTAAAGTGGTTGTATACCCCTTTTTTTTTTTTTTTTTTTTTTTTTTTTAATCTACAGGTAAGCCTATAATAAAATGAAATCCTGGATAATCTGAAAAAAATGCGCCCTTCCAATTACCCACCGCTGCGCTAAAGAAGTAAATCGGATAAACCTAGCTGCTGTTTAAAAAATGTGTGCAAATGAAAAATAGATAACTACCCTATCTAATAGAGTGTAAAAACTATTAACAGCGCTGTGAGAATAATATTATATTCTTCTAAGTGATAAATAAATCAAGTAAATACAAAGTGACAAGTGAATATCACAATGATAAATGACTTATTAGATAATAAATAAATTGAACCCGTGCAAACTAATAAGTGAAAAAAGCAACAAATAAAGTCCATAAAAGTGATCAAAAAGTCTTTAGGGTCTTCCACCACACCACCAGTGTTCAGTGATTCCGTCACCCATCAAAATGGTCACCCACCAGAACTAAATGCCTTACACTCGCGTGCATAGGCGAACAAACTTAAATCCAATAAGTGAAATTCAATATCCAATAATGTGATCCAAATGGTTCCACACGAATGGTAGAAGGAAAAAAAACAAAAGTATACAATAGTGTGATACCAAATAAGGCTGCCCCCTGCCCTTTGCTTGAAAAAACAACCAATCTTAATACAGGGTTTGACAAAATTAGTTTGAATCTAGGAGCCAGCTAAAATAGTTAGGAGCCAGTTTTTTTCTAGTATTAGGGTACTTTTCACACTGGGGCGTCGCAGGCGCTGGCAGTAAAGTTTACCGTTGTTTTTGCCGCGATTTTCAGACACTAGCAGGGCTCTTTTAACCCCCGCTAGCAGCCGGAAAAGGGTTAAAACTGCCCACAAATTGCCACGGTCGCGCCACCCCATTGATTTCATTGGGCTGGGGCGCTTTAGGAGCGGCGTATTCACCGCTCCAACAGCTCATCAAAGATGCAGCTGGCAGGACTTTTTTTTACCATCCTGCCAGCGCACTGCTCCAGTGTGAAAGCTTTCGGGCCACGGTAGGGCTCATATTACATTGACAGTATCCACTTCAATGCTGCACAAGGAAAATTAAATATGCAATAAAAAGTTTTAAGGACTGCTAGGCTCAGCAAGCCTACTATGGTAAAATATAGAATATGATTAAGCAATTATAGAAAAAAAAATATAAAAAAAAAACATTTATAAATTCTGCATCTAATAAAAAAATAAAACAACTTTTGGTGTGTGCCCGACATGCGGGTAAGCAGGGGATTACTTCTAGAGCTTGGGCGATTTTGGCCTCCCAAAAAATCAGCAATTTTTTTTTTTTTTTTTTCACGATTCTAATTTAGTTATTTTTTCTGATGGACACCGTGACGGTCCTAAGTTTTTAGGCGAGGCCGCGGCTTCGGCCTAGTCCGCCTCGATCCTGGGAAAAGGCCTCACCTAAAAACTTAGGACCGACTCTCTGCGGACTAGGCTGAAGTCGCGGCCTCGCCTAAAACATCCTGCCCGCAGCTCGCCGTGATTCTGGGAAAAGGCCGCGAGCAGCATCAGGCCTCGCAGCCTTTACCCAGGATCGCAGTGAGCTGCGGGCAGGATTTTTTAGGCGCGGCTTCGGCCTAGTCCACGGAGCGCCGGTCCTATGGAATTTTTTTTTTTTTTTAAAACATCAGTGGCTGCTGCGCTGCTCTCTTACTGCTCCATCCCCGCTTACGCCGCTAATCGCATTCCAAAATGATGACAGTGAAGGGCAGTACTCTGTGTCTGGAAGGCCTACGAGGCCCAGGCCATGTCTACCTTCCCAGCCAAGACCCCACTCGTAAGGACACTATTTCTAGGTGCCATGGCGATCTGGCTCCAGGGATTTGTCAAGCCCTGTCTTAATATATTTTCTGAAAGCAGGGGCACTGCAGAATAAAATGGTGGTGCAACTCCTTTTTCATAACACTTTTTTTAAAAATGTTATTTAACTTTACTGCTATCACAAGGGAGCTAAGAATCCCCCTATGCAATCGCATGGGCAAGTGACGGGTACATATTATAGAGACCTCTAATGTCTTCACTGCAGCTAATCAAGCATAGATTATGCCTGATTGGCTGCTTCCCCAGCAACAGCAGCTAGGGAGTGATGGCTCTGAAACCAGAAATGACAAAATGCTTGTCGCTTCCAGGTTCATTAATTACAGAGGACATCAGGGAAAGAATATTGTCTGAGCTCCTCCTGCTCTACATCCTGAAATGATTCACCTTGGTCCTGGGCTTCCTGAAAGGACAGGAGAGTATGGGAACCACTGCAGGTGGTGGGGGAAGACAACCCTTTTAAAAGGGCAGGAATCAGGTGGCTATACAGTCCCCTGGATCAGTTCACTGGAAAGTAAAAAAAATCATGCGAAACTTGCGGCTCCATCTGTGAGCTTGTTGTGACCACTGGAAGTCCAGGAAGTTTATAAACGGCCTATGAAAGGTAATATGTGTATTGTGACACCGGCGCAACTAAGTGTGTAATATAAACCTATATATCAATCTGCTGCAGTTATTGTAAACACCTGTGACAAGTGAAAAAATGAAAATGTAGATTGTGTATATGTGACATATACTACTGCGCTGATTGTCTAAATCCAAATTGTCAAATATTCAAATTCCATAAAAATATAAACAAATATCCATGAACACCAGTGCTGATTTAAACCATATTAATAAATAAATAAGTACAAAATTTCGGATCCTGTTGGTGCGTGCTATTGCACCTATATAACAGTCCTTAGTCCTTTATTTTCTTATCCTAAGTGTAAAAACGTGCTCTATACTGTGAAATGATGTATGTTCTCCGTGACTTGGCACCCTTATTAGTGTCACCACCACCTCTAGTAAAGATTGCGCTCACCAGATCACATAAGTGAAACAGCATGTAATATCCTTTAAGCAGCGGTTCCACACGATCCTTTATCTTGTGTATCAGACCCAAGTGGCTCTCCACCTCTTGTGGCTCCCCCAAAAAGAAAAAAGCCTCTTATGGTGTAATATAGTTTAAGACCAATTTATTAAGAAAGTTAAAAAAATCTCACTCACATTTTCCAATGTCCAATGCCCAGCGTTACTGTTTGCGCAACGTGCGGCATGCGTTCCAAGCCTCGTTCTGGATGCGGTTCAACGGGCGGAAGCTACAGTATTGACAATGGAGGAGGCTAGTGATAGATTCGTTGTGTAAAGGGATACTGCCCATATGCCTCTACATGTTTCGCATGCGTCATCAGGTAGCTTCCTGATGACGCACGTTGGAACGCAACGTGCGTTCCAAGCCTCGTACTATAGCTTCCGCCCATTAAACCGCATCCAGAACGAGGCTTGGAATGCATGCCGCACGTTGCGCAAACAGTAATGCTGGACTAGCTAATGCCGGCTGGGCATTGGAAAATGTGAGTGAGATTTTTTTAACTTTCTTAATAAATTGGTCTTAAACTATATTACACCATAAGAGGCTTTTTTCTTTTTTGGAGAGCCACAAGAGGTGGAGAGCCACTTGGGTCTGATACACAAGATAAAGGATCGTGTGGAACCGCTGCTTAAAGGATATTACATGCTGTTTCCCTTATGTGATCTGGTGAGCGCAATCTTTGACTAGAGGTGGTGGTGACACTAATAAGGGTGCCAAGTCACGGAGAACATACATCATTTCACAGTATAGAGCACGTTTTTACACTTAGGATAAGAAAATAAAGGACTAAGGACTGTTATATAGGTGCAATAGCACGCACCAACAGAATCCAAATTTTGTATTTATTTATTAATATGGTTTAAATCAGCACTGGTGTTCATGGATATTTGTTTATATATATTTTTATGGAATTTGAATATTTGACAATTTGGATTTAGACAATCAGCGCAGTAGTATATGTCACATATACACAATCTACATTTTCATTTATGGAAGGTAATACCCTGGATCTCTATCAGGTTCTTGTAACATGTTCCCAGCATATCCCCAGCCAAAAATGTTGCATGTCCACACTCTCTGATCCTCATTTCCTCTATTAGATCTGCAGTTTCTGACAGACCTCTCAAGCATTGCATATATTGAACATTATGTGCGTCCCTTTGGTGATGCCGCATTTGATGCCCCCTTTAGCTCAAAAGTAGACAGCCACTGACCTAACCTTTTATGCTGCCAGCAGGTGGAGCTCTCAGCGTTTCTTTATTATGTGATATAAAGAGGTTGTTTGTTTTAAGAGATGCCGCATTTGATGCCCCCTTTAGCTCTGCTTAAAGGGTTTATTAACCCGTAACTCAAACTCTGCCAGACTCTCTCTCTTAGGCCGCGTACACACGATCAGACATGTCCGAGAAAACTTGCCTGACGGACCGTTTTCATCGGACCACGCTGAAGTGGTCTGTTGGTCTGATGTGTGTACACACCATCGGACCAAAATCCCCTCGGACCAGAACGCGGTGACGTAGAACACGACGACGTGATGAAAAAACGAAGTTCAATGCTTCCAAGCATGTGTCAACTTGATTCTGCGCATACGAGGGATTTTGGTCCGATGGTTTGTGTACTAACCATCGAACCTGTCCGACGGACAAGCATGTTTGGAAATTTGTGTCCGCTGGAAAACGGTCCGATAGGCCGTACACACCATCGAACATGTCCGCTGGTCGTGTGTACGCGGCCTTAGAGGCTGGATATGAAAGTTGCTTGCAGTGAGTCAAAAAGATTTTTAATTTTACTAAAAGCAGCGTGGGGGGGGGGGGTACACAGACACGAGCTGACATGCAGGAAGGAGCGGGTGAGTGGGGAGCAGAGGGGACAGCAGGGTATGAAAAAGGGCCGCAATTAGACAACGGTGATCAGGGTGGAGCTGCCCTGACTTCCGTGGTCTGTTTAGAGAGGGGATTCAGAAAGTGCCAGATTCCGGGAGGTTTTTATCATTTAGAGGGGGGCAGATTACATAACACTAGCACTGTGCTGTTTAATCAGCTTTAAGGTACCAGAAATCATAAAAAATAAATTGGGGTTAACAAACTCTTTAGAGTTGTAAAAGCAGAAGGTTTTTTAACCACTTCCCGCCCGGTCAATAGGAGATTGACGGCCGGGAAGTGGTTATGAAATCGTGACTGGACGTTGTCAAACAGGGATGGACTGGCCATTGGGACTACAGGGAGTTTCCCGGTGGGCCGATGGCTCAGTGGGCCGGCTTCAGTGACAGCAGACCGCCGCCCCCCTCCGTTCCTCTGTCTCTCCCTTCCTGCAGCGCTCACCTCCTCTCCCTCCATGCAACGCTCACCTGGGGGGAACAGAGAAGCAGGGGGAGGACCAGAGGAGCAGGGGGGGACAGAGGAGCAGGGGGAAGGGGACAGACAGCTGACTCAACAGCTATGGCCTGGGAGTTTCTCACTTCTGCCTAATCTTGTCCCATAAGGGGGGGTACCGAATTAATTATTTTCCCCAGGAGAAATAATGTCTAGCTTCCCCACTGGTACTGCCTATAAGAGTACCAGCCGCTCTACTCTAATAAAGTAGACTGGCTAGTGGCTAGTGAAGGGGGAGAGGGGGCTTGGGTGGCCGGGGGGGTGCGGGAGTTGTCCGGCCGCCATGGGAGAGACCTGTCAAAGTGGGCCAGTCTGGATGAAGTCCAGGGCCAAATTTTTGTCCCAGTCCAGCCCTGTTGTCAAACGTCCTGCAGGATTTTATGTCGCGCGCGCCCCTGGGGCGATTGGTGATGTGGGGTGTCAGTCTGACACCCTGCACCTCCGATCTCGGTAACGAGTCTCCGGCGGAGGCTCGCTACCACGTGATCAGCCGTGTCCAATCACGGCTGATCACGATGTAAACAGGAAGAGCTGTAGATGACTCTTCCTCACTCGCGTCTGACAGACGTGAGTACAGGAGAGCCGATCGGCGGCTCTCCTGACGGGGGGGGGGGTTTGCGCTGATTGTTTATCAGCGCAGCCCCCCCCCCCTCGGATGCCCACACTAGACCACCAGGGAATGCCCACACTGGCAGGGCAAAAAAAAAACTTGAAAAAAAATCAGGATAAAAAAATACATCCCAAGTAAAAAAAAAAGATGCCAGTCAGTGCCCACATATGGGCACTGACTGGCAACAGATACATCAGTGCCACCCCTTAAAGTCCATCAGTGCCACCCCACAGTGTCCTTTAGTGCCACCCCTTAGTGCCAATCCATGCCCATCAGTGCCGCCTATGAGTGCCCATCAGTGCCGCATACCAGCGCCGCCTATCAGTGCCACCTCATTGGTGTCCATCAGTGCCGCCATATAAGTGCCCGTAATTGAAAGAGAAAATGTACTTATTTACAAAAAAGTTAACAGAAAAAAATAATTTTTTTTTTTTTCAAAATTGTCGCTCTATTTTTGTTCATAGCGCAAAAAATAAAAACCGCAGAGGTGATCAAATACCACCAAAAGAAAGCTCTATTTGTGGGGGGGGAAAAGGACGCCAATTTTGTTTGGGTACAGTGTAGCATGACCGCGCAATTGTTATTCAAAGTGCGACAGCGCTGAAAGCTGAAAATTGGCTTGGGCGGGAAGGTGCGTAAGTGCCCGGTATGGAAGTGGTTAATCTTAATGCATTAGGATAAAAAACCTTTTGTGTGTAGCAGCCCCTAATTACTTGCCTAAGCCCCATCTTTCTCCATGAATGTCTAAGCCATCTGGGTCACTCCTGATTGGCAGATACACAGCAGTGGTGTCATTGGCTCCCGTGCCTGTCAGTCGGTCAGCCAATCAGGGGAGAGAGGGGTCAGGGCTCCGTGTTTGAATGAACACACAGAGCTGTGACATGGCTCCCCATGCCACCATAGGAAGCTGCTGACTGTGGGGACACTCGATAGGAGGGAGGGGCCAGGAGCAGCAAAAAGGGACCCGAGAAGAGGAGGATCCAAAAACCAACTACACAGAGGAGGTAAGTATATGTTTGTTTAAAAAAAAAATATAGACTTTACAATTACTTTAAGCTGAAATTATTCTTGCACTCTTGGATGACTCAATATGATGTTTCTAAAAGTGAGCTATTTTTGCTATATTGTCTCTTTATCCAACTTATGGCCCTTATAGAACATTGTATTAAAGCTGCATTCCAGGCATATGGCCAAATACGGTTCTGCATATCGAAGAATATTCATTTCTTTCCATCCAGTCCTGGGGTTTACACAGCCCTCCTAGGCCACAGATTGAGGATGGTTGTACACAGCCAAGCTTTATTAGGTTGCCTGTGTAGCCCCTTCCTAGTCAAAGTTCTACTGTACCAAGGCTTACAACAAGCTGATATATCAATTTAGATATAGGTTTACACATTCTGCATTCAACAATACGTTTAGGGAGACACTTTCATCTTGCCAATTCAGGACAAAGTGACAATGTATGTTCAAAGGGGCCCCCTGACCCACCAATGAGCAACCTGACATTGCTCCCTGTGGCTCCTTTTCCTGCCTCAGTCTGGGAAAATACCCTTTGCTTCTGGACATTCACATTAACAGTGCTTGGGTCTAGTAGCCAGTGGCTAGACCAGAATATTGGCTCATGACTGGAGATATGGTGCCTACTGCAATGGGGAGAGGAGCGCAAGCAACATATGAATATAAACTGTTCCTGGGGTACTTTACACACAGACACCGTCATATCCTGAGTGGGCAAGGTGAACGGGTCTTTTTTTGATTTGTTTTTAAGGAATAATTAACTGCATTTTCACTCTGCTGCTGCTTTAGTACAGTCTTTACAGTTCATGTTTATTTGTAGAGAAAGAATGTGTATTTCTCTGATTTTTGTTACATGTTGCTTTCATAATTATTATTTTTTGCTTCTGGGATAACCACTTGGCACACGTTTATTATTTGTAGTGTAAATAAATGTGTTTAGTTTCAAGAAGTGTTTAACATGACACTATTGGTATACAAAAAAACACTGCTTTGTATGTTTTGTGGCTTCACTGTGTGTCGTCAACAAGTATTTTTAGATCAGAGTTTTTCATTAGAGTTTTCTGTCACTAATCATGGCCCAGACAGGTTTGCTTACCCAGCCTGATATACTACCTGATATGCTAGAAACGTATGACTCCTTCAATGAGTTATTTTGAGATGCTGTGCCTTAAAATAGCTTGTCTATTTAGTTTGCAGCTTCTCCATGTCCTATGTGACTGTTCACAGAGAACTTGATGAGGTACAAGGAGGGTAATGGAGTAAAACGGATCAATAAAGTGCTGTATGACCACCTACTCTCTATCTGACCTTTTTTCTACATTTTATAACTAGATGTTATTAGTTCAGAAATCCCTTCCAGGAAAACAAATATATATATATATATATATATATATATATATATATTATATATATATATTCTCCATCAGCTGAGGAAGGGGGCGGGGTACAAATTAAAATTTCAGCAATGCCCATGTATTATTTCACAATGTCCTCTGCCTAATTTTGTTTGATAAAGATCATTTTAGAATTTATTAAAGTGGAGGTCAACCGTAAAAAAAATAAAAATGACACCAAAATGCAAAAAAAAAATGTTTTACTTACCAGAAATTCTGGTTGCTATGTGGATATTTCTAATCTGCCTCTTCCTAGTCTGCGGCAGGTCTTCATCCTCGCATTGTCTTCTGGTCAATGGGGCGCGTGGCCTTCTGGAAACTGTGTGTATCACAGAGAGCAGCCGCCTATTCACAAAGCGCCACGAGACTTGCGCATGCGCAGTAGGAAATGGCAGCAAAGCTGCAAGGCTTCACTGCTTGTTTTTCCTAGTGAGGATGAGGACGGCGCCGGGACCTGCCACGATTAAGGGATCGGCCTCGGGGAGCCAACTTCGCAGGCGCCTAGGACAGATAAGTGGCCTTATTAAAAGATAGCAGCTACTGTAGCTGCTGACCTAAAAAATAAAAATAAAAAATTGCGGGTGGAACCCCGCCTTAACTTGGTTCCTGCAGGTAGAAATTACAACCATCCAGAAATAACCTTTCTGCAGTTCTGCCATTTTATTCTGTTAAAATCTGAATTCTGTTCTGTTGCCATGAGTTTGAGACAGTGGTATATTGTGTACTAGGCTATTAAATGTGCCCCCAAAAAAGCTATTTGGTAACCACATCAATAACGGGCACTTTTACCCCCCCCCCCCCTCATGACCAGCGCTGTCACACTTTGAATGACAATTGCGCTATCATGCAACATTGTACCCACACAATTTTTTTATCATTTTGTACACAATTTGAGCTTTCATTTGGTGGTATTTAAAGCGGATGTCCGCTGAAAAAAAAAAATATTAAAAGTCAGCAGCTACAAATACTGCAGCTGCTGACTTTTAATATCGGCACACTTGCCTGTCCTGGAGTCCAGCGGCGTCCGCAGCAGAGGACGAGCGATCGCTCGTCACTCTGCTGCCCCCCTCTCCATCCTCTGTGAGGGATCCAGGAAGTGAAGCGCTCTTGCTTCACTGCCCGGTTCCCTACAGTGCATGTTCCCAGAACACAACGGGGGGGGGGGGGGGGATTATAGGTGATGTTCTACCCGCAGACTGTGTGGCCGGAAGTGGGTGCAAATACCTGTCTTTAGAAAGGTGTCAAATGTGACACTGGAGGGGGAGGGTTCCGATCACCTGGAGTTCCACTTTAGGGTGGAGCTCCGCTTTAATTATCATTGGGTTTTAAATTATTTGCTAAATAAATGGAAAAAAACAAACAAACATGTCTTTCTTTGTTGATATTAAATCTTAACCACTTAAGACCCAGACTAAAATACAGGTAAAGGTCCCGGCCAGGTTTTGCGATTCGGCACTGCGTCGCTTTAACAGACAATTGCGTGTTCATGCGACGTGGCTCCCAAACAAAATCAGCGTCCTTTTTTTCCCACAAATAGAGCTTTCTTTTGGTGGTATTTGATCACCTCTGCCGTTTTTATTTTTTGCGCTATAAACAAAAATAGAGCGACAATTTTGAAAAAAAATTCAATATTTTTTACTTTTTGCTATAATAAATATTTTTTTTCCTCAGTTTAGGACGATACGTATTCTTCTACCTATTTTTGGTAAAACAAATCTCAATAAGCGTTTATCGGTTGGTTTGCGCAAAATTTATAGTGTTTACAAAATAGGGGATAGTTTTATTGCATTTTTATTATTATTTTTTTTACTACTAATGGCAGCGATCAGCGATTCAAAATGCATTGTTTGTTGTGAAAATGACAGTGCAGTTTGGAAGTTAACCACAAGGGGGCACTGAAGGGGTTATGTGTGACCTAATGTGTGTTTACAACTGTAGGGGGGTGTGGCTGTAGGTGTAACGTCATTGATTGTGTATCCCTATAAAAGGGATCACACGATCGATGACGTCGCCACAGTGAAGAACGGGGAAGTTTACACACGGCTCTCCTCGTTCTTTAGCTCTGGGGACCGATCGCGGGACTCCGGTGGCGATCGAGTCCCGCGGTCCCGGAGCTTCGGACCGGGTCACGGGTGCGCGTCGCGGGCATGTGCCTGTGCCCAGCCGTGCCATTCTGCCGACGTAAATGTGCAGGAGGTGGTCCTTAAGTGGTTAAGTAAAAAGTAAATAATCTTCTGCTACATTTCTTTTGGTGTAACTAACCAAAATAAATTTATATTATTATTTAGAGGCCCAAAAATGTCAGGCCAGTACATATATCCCCCAAATTGCCCCTTTTTGAAATGCAGACACTCCAAGGTATTTAGTAAGAGGCATTTTTTTTTTAACTTGTCATTTTTCGTCATCTTTTTTTTTTCTTTATTTTTTTCAATAGCTGGGTGCAACCACAATTAATTTTAAATGGGATTTGACTACTTTTTTATTTTTGAAATGTCATTTTTGATGCAGCCTGTTTTATGCATGCTACAGATGCGCCACATTACAGGCACATTAAGGGGGCCCCCCAGGCATTATATTTAAGGGAATTTTTATTTTTTATTGTTGCACTTTAAGCATAAATAAAATCACTGCTCCTGCAAAAATTATAGTTTTTCAATTTTTTTTTTATTAATGCATGTCTTCCAGGGCAGTACCCATACCCCTTTTATGGCCAGTTACTTGCATATAAGCCTTTCGATTTTTCCTGTTCGGCTCCCATAGACTTCAGTGGAATTTGCCGTTAGCGTTAGAAAATTTACCCTTTTCAGAAATTCATCTGCGAACCGAACAGGGAGGTGTTCTGCCCATTTTTACCCACCACTTAGTTGGACTTCTTTTGGATGTCTGAAAGGTTAACCACTTAAGGACCCCCGCACGCACATATACGGCCACAGAATGGCACGTACAGGCACAAGGGCGTAAATTTACGTCCCCGCCTAAGTGCGGTTCGGGGGTCCCATCGGGACCCCCTCCGCGGCGTGCGGGGGTCCCCCTGGCTCCGGGAGCGATCCGGGATGAGCGGGCGGATGTCGGCGCTTACCCGCCCCCCCCGCGATCGCTCCCAGCCAATGCGCGCGCTCTCAGCTCCTGTCACTTCCTCCTCCTGTGTTTACACAGGAAGGAGGAAATGATGTAATCTCTCATCGCAGCGGTGTTTCCCACCACTGCTGATGAGAGAAGACATCACAAGTAAGTGTGCACCAACACAACACTGACACACACTCACATAGGCACATTAACCCCTTGTGATCGCCCCCCCCCACCCCCCTGTCACAGTGTCACTGAATGCAGTGATCTAATCACTGCATTTAGTGTCAGTGTGACAGGCAGTGTAAAAAACAGTTAGTGTTAGGTCCAGGGTAGCCCCCCCACCCCCCCTAATAAAGTTTTAACCCCCTGATCACCGCCCTAGTTAACCCTTTCACTCCCTATTGCCAGCATCACTAAGCGATCATTTTTCTGATCGCTGTATTAGTGTCGCTGTTCCCGCTAGGTAGCTATTTTTTTTTTTTTATTGCGATTTTTTTTTTTTTTTTTTTTATTTTTTTTTTTTATTTTTTTTTTTTTTTTTACTAAAGACATGTGGCTAAATAAATTTTGGCCTAAATGTTTGACTAAAATTTAGTTTATTTGATTTTTTTTTTAACAAAAAGTAAAAAATAGTGTTTTTTTTTTCAAAAATGTCGCTCTATTTTTGTATATAGCGCAAAAAATAAAAATCGCAGAGGTGATCAAATACCACCAAAAGAAAGGTATATTTGTGGGAAGAAAAGGACGCTTTTAGAGGATCCCTGAAAACCCTCCTCTTCAGAGAAGCCTATCCTTCCCACACCGAGCAACTGCACTTTTCATCTGAGTCCACCTGACCATCCCCCACAGCTAACTACCCTTTGTTCCACTTGACCCTCCCTTCTAGATTGTAAGCTCTTACGAGCAGGGCCCTCTGATCCCTCCTGTATTGATTTGTATTGTTAATGTACTGTCCTCCCTAATGTAAAGCGCTGCGTAAACTGTTGGCGCTATATAAATCCTGTATAATAATAATAATAATATGGTGTGAACTGGCCATTAGGGTTGGTTCCCACAACAAAAATGCACTGAAGATCCATTGCAAATGTTTGTCACGTTCCAACGCATTCCAGATGCTTTTTTTTCTTCTATTTTCTTGGGGGGTTCACTGTACTGGAGTCCGGTGTGTGTTGATGCATTCCAGTGCATTTTTGATGCTTTTAACTGTGTTCCAGTACAGTCCAGTGGAGAAAAAAATGCAGCATGTTCTTTTTTTTTTTTTTTTTCTGGAACCGACCGCACTGGTGTGAACTATACCGTTGGACACCATATAGCCTACTTTCCATGCATCATGCATTTTTGATGCTGAAAAAAATGCATTGGACTGCATGTGGTGTAAACTGGCCCTTAAAGGGTCACTAAAGGAAATTTTTTTTTTTTAGCTAAATAGCTTTCTTCCCCTTACTGCAGTACTGGTTTCATGTCCTTATTGTTCGTTTTTGCTTTGAAGTTGCTGTAATCCTGCTCTGATCTCCACACTTCCTGCTTGTCTGTTTCCTTATAACCACAGTGCTGGGAGCTTTCTCACGGTGGTCTAAGCTGTCATTACTGTGTGTCTAAAACTTCCCAGAACCAATCAGATTCATTTTAAAAACAAAACACTGCCCTGGATTTGTTTGTTTTTGTTCTGTGTGTCTATTTCTACTTCACAGAAACATGAAGCCAGTTCAAACGTGAAACTAACCTGCAGGCACATTATATGATTGATTTTTATCTATTTTTAATCATTTCAAAAAGGAATCAGTTAACTTTTATGTCTCTATACCCTGTAAACAGTCATTTCAGCAAAAAAAAAATGTTTTCCTTTAGTGACCCTTTAACCACTAGCCGACCAGCCGCCGTCGTTCTACGGCGGCAGGTCGGCTCTCCTGGGCGAGAGCCCGTCGTACTACGTCGGGACATTCGCGGCCACTAGGGGTACGATCGCCGCCGGGCACCCGCGATTGCTCGTTACAGAGCGGGGAACAAGAGCTATGCGTGTAAACACATAGCTCTCGTTCCTGTCAGCGAGGGAAACGCTGATTTTCTGTTCATACAATGTATGAACAGAAGATCAGTGATTTCCCCTAGTGAGTCCACCCCCCCCCCATACAGTTAAAACACAAATAGGAACACACTTAACCCCTTCCCTGCCCCCCAGTGTTAACCCCTTCACTGCCAATGATATTTTTATAGTAATACAATGCATTTTTATAGCATTGATCGCTAAAAAAATGCCAATGGTCTCAAAAATGTGTCAAAAGTTGCCCGAAGTGACCGCCATAATGTCGCAGTACTGAAAAAAAATGCTGATCACCGCCATAACTAGTAAAAAAAATAAAAATGCCATAAAACTACCCCTATTTTGTAAATGCTATAACTTTTGCGCAAACCAATCAATAAATGCTAATTGCGATTTTTTTTTTTTTTTTTTTATGAAAAATATGTAGAAGAATACGTATCGGCCTAAACTGAGAAAAAAAACTTTTTTTTATATATTTTTGGGGGATATTTATGACAGAAAAAAGTAAAAAATATTCCTTTTTTTTTCAAAATAGTCGCTCTATTTTTGTTTATAGCCAGGGATGGACTGGCCATTGGGACTACAGGGAGTTTCCCGGTGGGCCGATGGCTCAGTGGGCCAGCTTCAGTGACAGCGGACCGCCGCCCCCCTCCTCTCCTTTGTCTCTCCCTTCCCGCAGCGCTCACCTCCTCTCCCTCCCCGCAGCCCTCATCTGGGAGGAACAGAGAAGCAGGGGGAGAATCAGAGGAGCAGGGGGATGACAGAGGAGCATGGGGGAGGGGACAGACAGCTGACTCAACAGCTATGGCCTGGGAGTTTCTCACTTCTGCCTAATCTTGTCCCATAAGGGGGGGGGCACCGAACTGATTCTTTGCCCCGGGTGAAATAATGTCTAGCTTCCCCACTGGTACTGCCTATAAGAGTACCAGTACTAGCCGTTCTACCTACTCTAATAAAGTAGAATGGCTAGTGGCTAGGGAAGTGGGAGAGGGGGCCTGGGGGGGGGGGGGTGCGGGAGTTGTCCGGCCGCTATAGGAGAGGCCTGTCAAAGTGGGCCCATCTGGATGAAGTCCAGGGCCAAATTTTTGTCCCAGTCCGGCCCTGTTTATAGCACAAAAAATAAAAACCGCAGAGGTGATCAAATACCACCAAAAGAAAGCTCTATTTGTGGAAAAAAAAGGACGCCAATTTTGTTTGGGAGCCACGTCGCACGACCGCGCAATTGTCAGTTAAAGCGACTCGGTGCCGAATCACAAAAAGTGCTCTGGTCATTGGACAGCAATATGGTCCGGGGCTAAAGTGGTTAATGTATATTTTAAAGCAAGTCGGGTAAGTACCTGAATTTGACTTATGAGTTTCCTGCAATCCCCTGAGAAACAGAGCAAAACTTCAGCATTTTCAAGAGTACTGTTACTTACAGCCATTCACTTGTATGGCATTTTTACCCCTGCAGCTCCCTGGCTTTTACACTGGACATTTTCAGCTTTTCACCATCCGTGTTCATCAGGCCTTAATACCAAATCAGACTGGGTAGAAGAAATGACCAAATTTACCTTACTGCACTGCCAGCTAGAGCTGTATAAACCTCCAGACTGGATAGACAGAATGCAAATCCTTTGGCAAGTAGAATAACTCCCACTGTATGGATTTACCTTTTGTGTTGTTAGGAGTTAAGCTTTAACAGCTCCTTGATAGTGTTCTGTGTACATAGGTAATTGAACTGGAGGTAAAATGATTAGTTTTTGTATTAGTCCTATTTCATCATCCTGCATGTGTTTAAGTTGCAAGATTGCATTATTCTTACGTGTATTATTTATTGTGTATTATTTTCTACAGGTGTTGGTGAACACAGTGTGCTGTTTCCTGATGCTTGTTGCAAAATTAATCCAGCATGTGGTGTTTGGTCCTTTGCGTGTTAGCGAGAGGCAGGTAAGTACAGTGTAGTTAAATGACATACCAATCTAGTTTCTTGGATGTTGTAATGTGTATACTAAAGGAAAAGTACTTGTGTTGTGAAAAAAATGTAATTAATCTCAAAGTCCACCCCCCGCCCCCTTGGAGCTCTCCCCCCATGACCTTTTTTTTTTTAAACATACTCTTTTGCAGAGGTTTCAGTCCCACAATATCATGTCTTTCCTTTTTTTTTTTTTAGCAGGGTGCAGATTCCGAATGCTTTAGAGAATGTGACGCAATAATAATAATAAAAAAAAAATTCTGTGTCATTGTACAATTTTCTCAACAGGTAGTTTTATAGAAGTTTGAACCTATTCCACTCTTCCAATAAGCATGTAAAAGTATATGCTTATTGTTTCTATCATCCTGAAACCCTCCATAACACCTACTTACTTGGAATACTATTTATGATCTATGTAAACATACTCTGAATTAGGGATGCACCGATACTAGTATGGGTGCGGATACCAAGCATTTGCACGAGTATCAGTACTTGTGCAAATGCTCCGATGCCTAATCCGATTCATGTTATATCGGACCAGGCGTCCTCAAGCTCGGCAGGGGGGGGCGGACAGCCTTACAGCTGATTGGTGCGGAGGTGGGGGCAGTTAAAAGCACTGATCTCCCTGTATAGCTTTTCTGACAGAAGCTCCTTCTACTCTCCCTTCCAGCTGTCGGGTGCTATTGAAAGTTATACAGTGAGATCAGTGCATTTAACTGCCCCCACCGCTGCACCGATTACCCCCAACTGTCCCCTGTGTTGTCCTTCCCTCTCTCCAGCTCCCCGTGCCGTCCTTCCTTCTCTCTGGCTCCCCCTTCTCTTCATTGTTTTCCTCCCTCTCTCCGGTCCCCCCTGTCCCAGATCTCTCAGGATGGAGAGCGGAGGAAGGAAGTCGGTAATCTGTAATCACTGACTGCCCATTTATAACAGCATGGCAACCTGTGTTTACGATGCTTCAGTTTATGAATGAAGTGGACCCCCCCATGTCAGGGCTGAAAAAAAAAAAAGGATTGCAATAAAAAACTGTCCCTTCCAGCCCCCCCCCCCCCCCTCCACAAAAGGAAAGAATTGTAAAAATAATAATAAAAAATTTAAGATTTGTAAAAAATAATCAGTGTCCATCAGTGCTGCACACTAGTGCCACCGTCACACGACATTACATTTTTTTATCGGTATTGGCCAGTATTTGGGGGAAAAAAAGTTTTGGTATTTTATGGTATCGGTGCAGCCCTACTTTGAATCGGTCAGATGACTTTGCACTCTTCCTCTCACCCTCACTGGTGAATGTACAATACGTGCATTAAAAAACAAGCTGCCTTGATGCTGCGCACCTTAAAGCGGAGCTCCAACCAAAAGGGGAAATTCTGCTTTAGGGACTCGTCCCCCGCTACTCTTGCACAATTAGCACTTTTGACAGGTACCTGCTTCCCAGTTTCGAATTGAAGTTCTCCTCCCCTGCAGTCTTTTGGGACACTGACAGGTCACCGATGACTGCATCCACCACTCGCGATGAGCAGTGGGCACCCGGTTGTGAAGCCGAGCCTCAAGTTGTCACAGCTGGGTGCCTATAGTGAAGATGCTGGGGACCGAAGACAGCGGGTAAGACTGACGTTGGTGAGCACACTGCTGGATCGTGGGACAGGTGAGTGGCTGTTTTTTAAAAGTTAACAGCTACAGTTTTTGTAGCTGCTGACTTTTTTATTTTTCCACAGGTGACTGGAACTTCTCTTTAACGTATGAAAAAGTGTTGCAGTAAAATAACGCATAGTGTGAATCTGACCCAAGAAGCATTTTCTTATTTTCCCTGCTCCGGTCTGCCTTCTGGAATTGCTGCTGATGCCAGAGCCTAGAGAGATAATGCAAGCAGTCGCTCCTCAAGCCTTAATGCTGCCACGTAAGTGTGGGCAAGAGGGCAAAGTTTCAACATGTTAGACATGTACAAATTGTTAGGACACTTTACCACACAGATTGTGCTGGAGGTGATATGATTTGAGAACTAAGCAAAAGCAGAAATCTTTGGTCATTAAATTTGGAAAAAAAGGGGTGCAGAGTGGCACATAAATTAAATGTGACCCAAATTGTAACTTTATTATACTCGTTATATATTTTTGATCCTAGTGTTGAATGTTTATTAGATTTTTTTTTGTCTTTGTAGCATTTAAAGGACAAGTTTTGGAACTTCATCTTTTACAAGTTTATATTCATCTTTGGAGTCCTAAATGTCCAAACCGTGGAAGAAGTGGTTCTTTGGTTCTTGTGGTTCGCTGGTCTGGTCTTCCTCCATCTCATGGTTCAGCTATGCAGAGATCGATTTGAATATGTATGTGTAAATTAAACCTGTGCTTCTACCCTAAACAATAGTTAAAGTATATCCAACGCCATTTTTCTGAATAGATTGAGAAAGCAACGTCTATTGTCTATTTTTGTTACTATTGTCTCCAATACAGAACGTGATTAGAAATCCCACAGGACAGGAGTAGAAGGGAAATCTTCCATTGGGGACATCTGTTCTGGTGACAACAGTGTGAGGGGATTTCTCTTCACGTGGAAGGATTTTCTTTTCACATTCATTAGGAGCAGAAATCGCCTCAGTGGCACTCCCAAGTTGAAATAACCCGATAGGTTTAAATGATTTCATACCCTATACAGAATTGAAAACAAATTGTCCTAGATCTGTTTTACCTGTATGCTGGCAATAATATTCTGCTGTATAGAAGCTGTAACTTGTAATCTTAGGCTATGTGTCAATAGGCTTGTTTTCACTTCAAGCAGATTTTACATTCCCATACACAGCTGGTATATAGAACACTTCCAAAAATGTAATTTCTTACTTGTTTGGTTGGCTCATTGATTTTCCCAGAAGTCTACACTAAGAGGAAAGTCCAATTTTGGGCATCCCCTGCAAATGTAAGTTTTGGTGAGATACTCCTCAAGGGTACATTTCCACAGGTTTTTTGCACGGTGCGAGTCCCAGGAGTAGGGATCTACTGATTCCTGTTGCTGGGTTTGATGGCTGGGAGCCGCTTTCAGCTATTGGTGGCTTTTCACAAAGCCAGTGATCATCTGCTTTGAGGGTCGGCTGAAGACACACAAAGTGTGTCCAGCTGTAATCACCAAAGGTTATCGCTGGCTGTGCCAGTAGATTTTCTGCTGCTGGGATTCCCACCATGGCAAAATGCCCATGTGGCTGTACTCTTAAAAAACAAAGTGCAGCTGATTATTAAAATGGGGGTTCACCCAAAAATCAACTTTCTGACATTAGATCCAGCATACTGCTAACATCTGCAGTATGCTGTTTTTCGGGTTTTTTTGTGCTTATCGCCTTAGCAGCCCGTCAATCAACTCCTCTTGGCTTAGGAACGCCCATTCCCGCAGGATTCCCTGCTCGGAGCCGGATAACAACGGCTCATAAAACGTACAAATAAAAAAAAAAAAACAGCATACTGCAGATGTTGGCAGTATGATGGATCTAATGTCAGAAAGTTGATTTTCGGGTGAACCTCCGCTTTAAATGAACCAGAGTCTCCTATTCAGAATGAGTATGAGATCCGACTGGTGAAACATAGAGCTATTTCTTCACAGCAACAAAAGATAGGAAATTGCTACAAAGTTTGGTAAAATCCTTGCCGTGTACATTGATCCACACACAAGGGTTTGTGTTTTTCTTGACAAAAACGGAGTTACTCTTTAAAGCAAATCAAATGCAGGTAGTAATTTCCAATGATGATCTCTAAAGCATCTTAACCACATGTTAGACTGATGTCATTAACACAAGCCCATAGTGTGTTTACACATTCCCTTTTATTCATTGGACCTACTTTATTAATCATTAGCAACCAGTCATATGGAAGAATAATCATGCACTGATCTGATATTAAAAGAAATTTGCTTGGTCATTATTCTTTCTTTTCTTTCAAATGTAATTATTTGGAAAGCTGCTCCAAAAATTGTAATATAAGCTTAAATTTTTTCATACCTCTAAGGTAAATTCACAGTATGCTCTGAGATCTTGTCTTAATGTATTTTGACTCTGGTTTGTACTATTATACACTTATGTTTATGCCTTACAGCTGTCCTTCTCTCCCACCACGCCGATGACCTGCCATGTTCGTGTATTGGTTCTACTCAATGTCATGCTGCTGGTCTGCTGTGGACTGGGAGTTCTCTGTGTACTTGCTGGATATGAACATGGGATGCATACACTGGCATTCATGGCTGCTGAGGTTAGTATTAGTAATATGTGTTGATCAGCTGGCCATACATTATACAATTTTCCTTTAGATTTACCAAAACCATATAATATGAGGTCAAACCTAAACATTTCCATTTGTATGCAATCAGGCAGGCCCTTGCACTACAAAGTTAAATCTAAAGAAAATTGTAAAATGTATGGCCAGCTTAAGTCATAAGGCAGACAGAGACTGAAGTGTCTTTGATGAGCAGGATGTGATTGAATGTCTTGCTTTACCTTCTTTAGTCTGTGAGAAAGTTGTCCATGGGGGATAGCTGGGTCTGTGGGGGCAGGAGGAGGTAGCAGATGAACAGTGCTACCAATATTGCTTATTTTAGGGAAAACATCATCCAGTTGGTTTGGAGGCTCCTGAAAATGAGGTTGCCCAGTCTTCATGAGGATGGCTGGATTTACTGTGTTTCCCCGAAAATAAGCCCAGGTCTTATATTAATTTTGGCAACAAAAGACCCAGTAGGGCTTATTTTTTCGGGGTAGGTCTTAACATATTCAGGAATCCCCAGTTTTAACAAACTTAAAATGCCCAAATACTTCTTTTACAGTAGCACACAATACACAATATGTGTGTCCCTACAATTTAACAGTGCCAAACACCTCAGATCTCCTCCACCTCTCCCAGCCACCAGCGAGGAACCCCGGCCCCCCTCCCTCTGCAATGCTCGAAGCAGGGAAGTGAGCACACCAGCATGTGAAGAAAAATAATCATCTGTAAATACCTTGTATAGCCATGCTGCATACCACACACAGTACCGTATGACATGTTGATTGCAGAAGCTCTGCGGAGGGAGGGGGAGGACGAGATCCCCCCGCAGACAGGCAGGAGAAGAGACTGGAGTATCCATGCTGCATACCACACACATGTTGATTGCAGAGGATCTGCACCATACTTTCAGTGACCCGCCAAATCTCTGTGAAGGGGGGGGGGGCAAGATCCCCCACAGACAGGCGGGAGAAGAGGAGACCAGGGGGAGATTAGCTGAGAGCCACTCTGTAGCAAAGTCACCTGACACCGCTAGAGAGAGAGTCTCACACAGAGCACACTGCCTTAATAGGATTATACCATGTTTCCTCGAAAAGCACACAATTTCCCCGAAATGGGGCTTATTTTCAGGGTAGGGTTTATATTGCAGCCCGCCTGGAAAATAGCGATCGGTCTTATTTTCGGTGTAGGTCTTTATTTTCGAGGAAACGCGGTAGAGACTGTCATAGCATGTGTGCTGGTATATTTACTTTGACTCTACCTCACACCTATCCTTTTTAAAATAGTCTTCAGGGAAGTTCTGTAATACCTGTCTTTTGTCTTGTCTTTTCTAGTGTTTATTGGTGACAACAAGGACGGCTCATGTTGTGTTACGGTAAGTAGGATGCATATTACACAAAAAGATAGAGAAGAAAGCCCCTACATCACACATTGTTTGTGTTGATGCCCCCAGGGGATTGTCCATTTTTTTTATTTTTTTTGTGCCTGGTATACTGAAAATGTATACTCTGCTTTAGCCTTGTCTTCCATTTTTAATGTTTACCATAATTTACCCTATACTGTGTTGGCAGATCTTATTATCAGTTGTAACTAGATTTGAACACTCTTTAGGGTTGATTGACTAAAGGCAAATGCAGTTGCTCTAGAGCAGTGGTTTTCAACCTGGGGGTCGGGACACCCTTGGGGGTCGAATGACAATTTGCCAGGGGTCACCGAATCTTGGGCTGTTCCTGACTTCCCGCACCGCTCTCCCAGCCTTTTCATGGCTACCCATCAAGGCTGTCCCTGGAGCTTGTGGTGGCCCTCTTCGCAGGAACCCATTCAGTTCACGGTGTGACTAGGGGGCAGAGACTAGATGTCAGCTGGCTGGTGAGGAATGTGAAGTGGGAGGGGCTAGAGGAGACCCCATTTCCTGATTTTGGCATAGGTGTCACTGCTGCGGAGACACAGTGAGTACCATAAGGGGTTTTAATACCCTACGAGTGGAGGGACTCAGGGAGCGCTAAGTATCCGTGGGTTAGGGGTGCAAATTACTTGTCTTGCCTTGGGTGCTGACAACCCACACTACGAAAATAATTTTACTGTTAGGGGTCCCCACAACTTGGGAAATGTTATCAAGGGGTCACAGCACTAGAAGGTTGAGAACCACTGCTCTAGAGCTTAGTATGTGATGTAAATCTTCAGTTTGCAAAGAATACCCAATCGTGCAAGGAAAATAAAAACAAAACAGCATTTTTGCTTGCACATTGGATGATGGAAGTCGGAAAAGCTTTCCCGTATTTACTAAGCTCTGGAGCAACTGCAGTTTGCAGAGTACACAGTCAATTTGTCTTTAGTAAATCAACCCCATTGTTCTAACAAGAGCTGGGTGTCTTGCATTGTATGTTAATAAGGCAAAGCACAGTGGGGTTCATTTACTAAAGCTAGAGAGTTTTCAGATTCTAATCTCAGCATGTTTAATTAAGCTTTGGCAATAAAACCTGGAAGCTGATTGGTTTCTATGCAGAAGTGTGACTGATGTTGCACTCTTGCTCTAGTAAATAAACCCCAGTGTGTCCCTCTTTGTCAATGGAAATAGACGTAAGTACACACGGGCCGAATATCAGGCAGTATCAACCCATTCAAAAGAAACCAGCTGACATTTGGCCCGTGTGTACCGAAGTTGGTCTGACATAAGCTGGTCGAAGGTCCGGCTTTTGTCAAAGGGTCTTGACTGAAAAAGGTTTGCCGATCAGTGTGTTTTCTGTGGGGGAATGCCAAAATAGCTCAGCGCGTAGTTAGTACATCGGCTCCTTGAGCTCTTCAGTTGTTTTTTTTTGTTGTTTTTTTTTAATAACACCCATATAGTGGCATTTTCTCGAATTTGGCTTCAGAATGGAAATACCGTATTTATAGGGGTATTGCGCGCTCCGGCGTATAGCGCGCTCCGGCGTATAGCGCGCACCCCTAATGTAGACCTGAAATTCCTGTAAAAAAAAAAAAAACATTTTATTACTTACAGTTTTGGTGTCTTGCCCGGCGTCCATGTCCGGTCTGGCGGCCTCGGTGGTGTCCTCCCCGCTTCTCCTGCGCTGTCTCCAAGTTGAATCCCTGCTTCCCGTGCTGTTTTTGAACGCCGCTGTCGACATATACCAAGCACAGTACACTCGGCACGCTCGGCTTCTCATGCATAAACGTCACAGAGCGTGACCACGAGCGAAGCCGAGCCTGGCCGAATGTACCGGAGTGTACTGCGCTCGGTATATGTCGGCGGCGGCGTTCAAACTGAGCGCGTATATCGCGCACCCACGATTTTCCCCTTATTGACCTTTACAATCCAGGCTGCATTTATTTGCGTTGCAAGAAATCCAGAATTGTGTGCGATAGTTTAAAAGCTCTCTGGGCCAAAGTTTGTGGACACCTGACCATCACACACATATGAATTTGTTGGACATCCCATTACAAATCCACCGGCATTCATATGGCATTACACCGATTTTATTTATTTTTTTCTGACTATAACAGTCTCTACTCACTCCACAGGTCATTTGTGCCCATTCAGTCAAAACAGCATTAGTGGGGTTAGTTATTGATTTTGGACAAGATGACATGGCATGTTTTGAAGATTCCAATTCATCCCAAAGGTGTTTAGTACAGCTGAGGTCAAGGCTCTGTACAGGCCACTCAAAGTCTGCCACAACAAACCAATCAAAGCATTTCTTTATGTACCTAGTTTTGTAGATGGGGTTCATATTTCTTTTGAAACAAAAAAGGACCTTCCCTAAACTTTTGCAACAGATTAGAAGCACACCTGTCTAATATGTCTTTGTATGTGCTGCTTAAAGCACATTTACAATTTTGCAGTCACATTTGAGAAAACCATCACTGTGATTGCGTGTTCCCATTCACACACCATGAATAGTAAAAAAATGTTTTATGTTTCTCAGGAGAAGGTGTCATTGCTGACTGCAAGGTATTTTTGCACAATGTTGGAGTGAGTCTGTCCTCATTAACATACACTGGCAAGAAAAAGTATGCGAGCCCCTTGGAATTAACTGATTTTCTGCAGTAATTTAATATCCTACAGCAGTGGTTCTCAACTCCTGTCCTCGGGACCCACTAACAGGCCAGGTTTGCAAGATGACTGAAATGCATCACAGGTGATATAATTTGCTGCTCAGTGATTGCAGTGTTCTAGTTTGCATCTCCCCAAAGTAATACTTACAATCTGGCCTGTTAGTGGGTCCTGAGGACAGGAGTTGAGAATCACTGTCCTACAGAATGTCAGGGTGGCTGTCTGCTAGCTGAAGCTTAGACAACGACCCTCAGCATCAAAGTAAAAATCCACCACAGATGTCCCGGGAAAAAAAACTGCCTTTTTAGAGTGGCCAAGTCAAAGCCCAGACCTTACCCCATAGAGATGCTGAGGAAGGACCTCAAGAGAGCTGTTCACAACAGACCTTCTACAAATGTATCTCAGCTGAAGCAATTTCCCAAGGCGTCTTCCAGGACAGCCCTTGAGAGATGGAGCTCCTCCCTGGACAGGAAACACATCACCTCCAGCTCTTTAAAAGGCGGTCCCTCAGGCATCTGGTCAGTTTTATGTGTTTCCTCAGTCGGAGGAGACATGTCACCTGGGAACCGTCTTTTGCAGGGGGATGGATCCGGGAGGGAGTCCATCTCCAGGGGCTGAGGGAAGACAGCTGGGCTGTGCTTACCCGAACGATCTCTCCTCCTTTGGCCGCGTTTTCCCTCCGACTGGGTCTGGAGTTCCCCGTTTCCTCCTTCCCCCGCTGCCCGGCGAGGGAGTTGGCGGTGATGGCTCGCATCAGGCGGCGGTGTTAGCAGCGAGGGAATTCTTTCCTTGCGGTGGACGCCGTGACCCGGAAGTCGCTGGGCGTAACTTCCAGGCCAGGATGCGCGTCATCACTGAGTGCCGGAAGCTGTGGTTCCGGTTTCTGGCGCGGGAAGTTTGGAAGGCCGAGCCGGCGTTTAAAAGGCAGCAAGCGTGGGCTGAACGCTGCCTGTATACAGACACAAGATGGACGCTGTACACGCGCCAGGGGAGTCTAGCGCCGGCTCTTCACAGGCAGGCTGGCTGTGCCAGAGCTCTTTTTTCCTGTGTTTTTCACCTGTTTTAGAAGGGGAGCTAGATAGGAATGTTTGCCTATGTTTAGCTCAGGGGCACCTTAGGATGGCAGGCTAGAGATACCTTTTCTTAAAGGAGGACATCTCTTTCTTTTGTTTCCTACCAGAAAGATCCAAAAGACCACAGTGTTAAAGTCCCTTCTAGCAAAAAGAAGTGTGCCACATGTAATGCAAGACTAGCATCAGGTTATACCAAAAGCCTATGTGGACCCTGTATTTCTACTGTGATAAGCAGTGAAGATGATTCCCCACTTAACACATTTTTGGGTTCTTTTAAAGAGGAGATGAAAGCAACTTTTCAGTCCTTTAGGAAACTTATTGCTGATTCGCAAATCCCAACGCCAGCCACCACAGAGCAAGAGGTGCCCACCTCTCCCACTCCGGTAGCGTCAGGAGCAGGTGATCCTGTGGAGAATGAGGAGATTTCCCTTAGAATTCCTGATTCAGATTCCTCCCATTCAGATTCTGGGCAGGAAGATGATCAGAATGACTCCCGCACACCCACTAGATTCAAGCTCTCCCAGGAGGAGGTAGATGAATTAATTGGGGCTATTCATGAAACGTTAGAGATGAAGGAAGAAAAAACTTCTCTCTCACGTCATGATAAAATGTATCAGGGGTTAAGCAAGAAAAAGCAAAAAGTTTTTCCGGTGCACAAGCTGATGTCAGACCTGGTGCTTAGGGAATGGGAGGAACCTGACAAAAGGCCTTTCTTTTCTAGCGGTTTGAAAAGAAGATTTCCTTTTGAGGAAGACCCTAAGGCAGTCTGGAACCAGTCCCCAAAACTGGATGCCCCCCTGTCAAAAGTCTCAAAGCACTCAGACTTAGTGTTCGAGGACATGGGACATTTAGCAGACCCCATGGACAAAAGGGGAGATGTTATCCTCAAGAGATCCTGGGACGCAGCCATGGCTAATCTTAAACCAGCCCTGGCAACTACGTGTGTAGCGCGTAATTTAGAATTTTGGCTCAAACAGCTACAGGAACACCTGACAGCGGGTACTCCTAGAGAAGATTTATTGAAATCTCTTCCAATGCTGTTTAAGGCAGTTGGTTTTATTGCTGATGCTTCGGCAGAATCAGTAAAACTTTCAGCCAGGTCAGCTTCACTGTCAGTAGCAGCAAGGAGAACTCTTTGGCTCAAGACTTGGCCAGGAGACACCTCATCTAAATTACGTCTTTGTAGTGTTCCTTTCTCAGGTAACCTTTTGTTTGGCACTCCGCTAGATGAAGCGTTAGAGCGCACGGCGGATAAAAAGAGGACCTTTCCTGAAAAGAAAAAACCTTTTAACAAGAAGTTTTTTCGTTCCTTTAAGGGGCAAAAGAAAACGCAAGAGAAAGGAAAGCCAAATAGATCCTGGGGGGCGCAAGGAGGGAAGCAAAAAGCAAAAGTGCTCTTTAACCCTCCTGACAAAAATCCCAAATCTCAATGAGGCCAGGATCCAGGTGGGAGGAAGACTGGGGGAATTTCCTTCCACAATGGATAAAGTTGACCTCCAACAACTTTGTCAGGGGAGTCATAGGAAAGGGCTATGCCCTGGAATTCAGTCAGTTGCCACCAACAAGATTCTTGGTTACACAGCTGGCAAAGGACCCGGTAAAAGCGCAGGCACTACAACTTCTCATAGGAGAATTTGTAGATCAAAGAGTCCTAATACCAGTTCCCAAACAGGAAGAAGGTCAGGGTTTTTACTCGCACGTCTTTCTGGTACGAAAGCTATCAGGGAAGTATCGCCTGATTTTTCAACCTAAAACCGTTGAATACAGTCATTCGGTACAAAAAATTCCGGATGGAATCTATTTATTCTGTCAAGAATTTGCTTCAGAAAGATTGCTTTATGGCAAAGATAGATCTGAAGGATGCCTACCTCCACATTCCTATCAGAGTAAGCTCCCAAAGGTTCCTGCGCATAGCTGTTCGGATGGGGGAAAAGATTTTCCACTATCAGAGCCAAGCCCTCCCCTTTGGCCTCTCCTCGTCCCCGAGGATCTTTACCAAAATCCTTGCGGAGACGTTGGCCCCGCTAAGACTCCATGGAATAACAGTCGTCCCATACTTGGACGACCTGTTGTTCCTGGCACCCACAAAACAAAAGCTACTCGAGGACCTAGTGGTCGTTCAGCAGTGGCTGACTCAGGCTGGATAGTCAACAGGGAAAAGTCAATCCTCATTCCCACACAGGAAATCCTGTTCTTAGGCTACATAGTAAGTTCTACAGAGCAAAGGAACTTTCTCCCACAAGAAAAGATCGATCATCTAAGTCAGCGAGTAGCTCAGTTGCAGACAAATCTCCCTGTCACAGTAAGGGAGATAATGTCAGTCCTAGGCCTCATGACAGCCTCCATCCCAGCAGTCAGATGGACCAGGTTCCACCAAAGGCCACTCCAGTCTTTTCTCCTTCAAAATCTGTCAGGAAAAGACTTGGAGGAGAAAATATACCTGCCAGAAAAAACAAAGCAGGCTCTCTGGTGGTGGAGAAACCAAAACCACCTGAACAAAGGTCTGCTGTGGAACCCACCTGTGACACGCATTTTGACTACGGACGCCAGCAACCAGGGTTGGGGAGCCCACCTAGAAGGTCGGTGGGCACAAGGCACCTGGAGTCATCTAGAAAAGAAACGATCTTCAAATTATCGGGAGTTAAAAGCCGTAGCCAAAGGGATTGCAGCGTTCCAGGGGCAGCTCAAGCATCAACATCTACAGATCAGGTCGGACAATACAACTACTGTAGCGTATTTGAACAAACAAGGAGGGACCAGGAATCCCACCCTGATGGGCATAGCAAAAGAAGTTTTTGTATGGGCAGAAGAGAATCTCGAGTCACTTTCAGCTGTCCATCTCAAGGGTACGCAAAACAGTCTAGCCGATTTCTTGAGCAGACAATCAGTCTCTCAAGAAGAATGGTCTCTGGATCCGACAGTCTTTGCCAAGATAGTGTCCAAATGGGGTCTTCCGGAGGTCGACTTGTTCGCCAACAGGAGAAATACCAAGCTTCCAGAATTTTTCTCACTGAACCCCAGGGATCGACCGGTGGCAGTCGATGCCCTTCAAAGCGCATGGTCATTCTCCCTGACTTATGCTTTCCCACCTCTGCATCTCTTACCGAGGGTCCTGGCCAAATACAGGATGGAGAAGACTTCCCTTATCCTGATAGCCCCTTTTTGGCCAAAAAGGGCGTGGTTTTCGCTTCTACTAGCGTTGGCGGATCGTCCACCATGGATGTTGCCGTGCAGTCAAGATCTGTTGACTCAAGGTCCAGTGCGGCACCCCAATCTGGCCTTTCTGAATCTAGCGGCCTGGTTTCTGAAATAGACATCCTGAAGTCTAAGGGTCTATCAGATAGAGTGATCAGAACTCTGTTACAGAGTCGCAAACCAGTTACCAGAGCGATTTATCTGAAACACTGGAAAAAATTCAATCTCTGGCTAAAAGAGAATGGAAAGAGGGAACATGATTCCCCAACGATTTTGGAGTTCTTACAAGAAGGCATCGACAAGAAGCTGGCCTTAAGCACGATTAAGGTTCAAATTGCTGCCCTTTGTTTATGTTCAGCGCTCCCTACAAGAGGACCCGCTTATCAGTCGATTTTGCAAAGCAATTGCCAAACAACGCCCGGTCCCATGCCGTAAGGTCCCGACGTGGGACCTATCTCTTGTGTTGAAAGCAATCATTAAAGAGCCTTTTGAGCCGATATCAGAGGCATCCTTAAAGCTGGTTACTTTAAAGACAATTTTTTTGATCGCTATGACTTCTGCCCGCAGAATCAGCGAACTTCAGGCTCTCTCAATTAGAGATCCTTATATGCAAATTTTGGAGGATAAGGTTATTCTAAAGACAGATCAGTCCTTTGTGCCAAAAGTCGCCTCTGCTTTCCACAAGAGTCAGGACATTATACTTCCTTCTTTTTGCAATAAACCAAGAAATAGCTAAGAAGAACAGCTACACTGGCTGGATGTCAGAAGATGTCTTTTAGTGTATCTGGAAGCAACTAAAGGCTTTGGAAATTAGGATGCACTGTTTGTTCTTTTTTCTGGTAATCAAAAAGGAAAACAAGCTTCAAAAGGGACTCTAGCCAGGTGGATTAAATTGGCCATCTTGGAAGGATATAAAGCCCCACACTTGATCCTCCGCAGGGTTTGAAAGCACACTCTACAAGGGCGTTAGCCACGTCCTGGGCAGAAAGAGCCGGCGCTACCCCGGAGCAAATATGTAAGGCCGCTACGTGGTCAAGCATGTCCACGTTCATTCGACATTACCGACTGGACGTCCTAAGTAGCCAAGATCAGGCCTTTGGGAGGAAAGTCCTGCAGGCAGTAGTCCCACCCTAATCTGGTGAGTGCTTGCTCATCCTCTCAAGGGCTGTCCTGGAAGACGCCTTGGGAAAATCAGAGTTAGTCTTACCGGAAACTCTGTTTCCAGGAGTCTTCCAGGACAGCACGTTCCCACCCTATGCTTTAAGGTAGGTATTTATGTGGGTATGTATATATGCATGGATAATATGTATGTATGTCATTAACTGTTTTTCAGCTCCGTCCTTCGGTTCTTGGATTAAAACTGACCAGATGCCTGAGGGACCGCCTTTTAAAGAGCTGGAGGTGATGTGTTTCCTGTCCAGGGAGGAGCTCCATCTCTCAAGGGCTGTCCTGGAAGACTCCTGGAAACAGAGTTTCCGGTAAGACTAACTCTGATTTTTGTAAAGAGGAATGGTCAAAAATTCCTCCTAAACGTTGTGCAGGTCTGATCATGATCTACCAAAACGCTTGCTTGAAGTCATTGCTGGCAAAGGAGGTTCGATCAGCTGTTGTATCCAAGGGTTCGCTTACTTATTCCTCCAGCACTGTGAATGTTTACTGGGTGTGTTCAATAAATGAAAATTGTTTGTGTGTTATCTGCTTAGGCACATTGGGGGTTATTTAAGAAAGGCAAGTCCATTTTGCACTACAAGTGCAAAGTGCCATTGAAATTGCACTGAAAGTGCACTTGGAAGTGCAGTCGATGTAAATCTGAGGAGTAAAATCTGAAATGAGGGGAAGCTCTGCTGATTTTATTATCCAATCATGTGCAAGCTAAAATGCTGTGTTTTATTTTCCTCGCATGTCCCCCTCGGATCTACAGCGACTGCACTTTCAAGTGCACTTTGCACTTGTAGTGCAAAGTGGATTTGCCTTTAGTAAATAACCCCCATTGTGTTTGCCTATTGCGATTTGGATAAGGATCAGATCACATTTTTATTGGCAAACTAACTCAGAAAAACTGTTAATTCCAAGGGGTTTACATACTTTTTCTTGCCACTGTGCAATGCAAGAAGCCCAGCCTCTGCACCTTTAACCTTTTGTTAGGATAGTGTTTAAATCTAGTTACAATTGATAATGAAGATCTTCCTGCACAGTACAGACAGGGTTATCTATGGCAAACACCGTTCTCCAGCTCACTCCTAAGCAAAGTGAACTACCCAGGACATTTCCTTGCTGGAGGGTCCAGAACAGAGCATCTAAAAAAGTTAAGCTGCAATTAATTGTATTTATTTTTTGTTATGCTATATGAATAGGGACATGTAACAATTGTAAAGCAGGTGTTATCCCAATTTGGCTGCAAAAGTGGAAATACACATCAACATGTTACTAATCCTAAAATCTCTTTTGTGACAGCTATGTGATTCATCTGTGGGACCTTAACCATGAAGGAACATGGGAAGCCAAAGGAACATATGTGTACTACACAGACTTTGTGATGGAGCTCAGTCACCTGTCCATGGACCTGATGCATCATATTCATATGTTGGTATGTGTAGTGGTCTGCAAATTCGTTTTGGTTTCATTCAATGTGACATTGGAGATATACAAAAATCTGCATTTAAATTTTTTATTTACTGGTGTTCTTGTTTTCAGTTTGTTCTTTGCTTCTTTCTCCCTTTTATTAGTTATTTGGGAATATCTGGCTGTCTATGGCGAGTCTTGTTATCTTCATGCAGCTTCGTCACCTGTTCCATGAGCTGCAACGCAGATTACGGCGCCACAAAAATTACCTGCGAGTTGTTGGCAACATGGAAGCTCAGTAAGCTGTGTTTGTTTTAGTAGCATGGATATTTTGTCTGCCTCTCGTTTGCCAATTACATTTTAATTTTTTTTTGTGTCTTTTTAAAAAAAAAGTATTTGGAACTGTCACAAACCATGTAGAGATAACATATTATTTTTTAGGAATGATCTAATATGGATGGAAGTGTAGACAGCAATTCCCTTAATGTTTAAAAATGCACTTAAAGGGGTTGTAAAGGTAAAAGTTTTTTCACCTTCATGCATTCTATGCATGAAGGTGAAAAAACTTCTGACTATACCGGCCCCCCGTTATACTTGCCTGACCCCTCAAAAGTCCCACCCTCGGCCCCGACATCCTCTTCGCCGCGCAGCCTGGCCGTTGATTGGGTAGAGCAGATGAATTGAAAGCAGTGCAGCGATTGGCTGGCGCTGCTGTCAATCACATCCAATGACGTGGCGCGCCGAAGGGCAGGGCCCAGTGGACTCCACACAATGCCAGGGAGCTCGCATGAATGTGTGGAGTTCTTGCGGAGAGGACCAGAGACAGCCGCAGAGGGACCCCAGAAGACGTGGATCGGGGCCACTCTGCAAAACGAGCTGCACAGTGGAGTTAATTAAGTATAACATGCTTGTTATTTAATAAATTATTCTTTACAACCCCTTTAAGGCTGGATTCACACATGTGCGGTGCGAATTGAAGCTCCATTTTCATAGCTAATTGACAAAGTCGTTGTCAGGTTTACTTCAGGATCGAGTCAGAATTTTATCCTGTTCACAACTGACTGTCATGTGCAATACAAAACCGTTTCTCATAGAAGTCAGTGGGCCTGAATTCGCACTTGAGCCAGGCAGCACTGCTCGGAAACCTGACGGGACTTTTTTTTTTTCAATTCGCACGAAATCCACACCTCCATTTGCACCGGAGATATGTGAACAGGCACAATAGAAAAAGCATTGTTCTTTTACATGTCATGTGAATTGGATGTGGCCAGCACAGATGCTTTTTTTCCCTCCATCTTTATTACTCCACTGCACTGTGTGTGACTGACGAACTAGAATATCTGATTTTGCTTATCCGTTCTAAAATATAAAATGCAATAATTGTGTATTAGAACCTGTGCATTTCATGTCTGACTCGAGCCTTAAAAGAAAATATGAGGTGTCCAATAATGTCTGCCAAGGCACTGTGGGAAGTGGGCCCCTGCATAATACTACAGAGGTGCCTTTCCAACAAAAACTTAAATCTCATTTATCTTCTGACTGACCTAGAATTTAAAATATCATCATGTTTTCATAAATGTTACACGATTTTGTTTCGGGAATAAATATACATTTTTTTTTTTCTTTTTCTTTTCTATACAAAAATTATCAGCTGTGAACATGGTCAATCTTATTTTGCTAGCAATAGGGTGGTGCAAGTGAAATCATTGCACTTGTCTGTCCTGACAGCTGGAGTAGCCAGAGACTAAAGCTGGGTGTACATGTACCGAAATTTGTCCGGTTCAACAGGAATTGGCCAAATTTTGGTACACGTGTACCGCTGTCTGGTCAGTAGAGGGGGGAACCTGCATCCACATCATTTATGTTGATGTGGGGATCTGTGAGTATTGTATTAATTTTTTTCCGTCCCGCTGTTCGAGGAAAAAAACAACCCAAAAAACTATGAATGTATAGCCTGCTTAACATAAATACAATGAATAGTTCCAAATAAATTGGATGTCACCTTTAATAACCAATTATTAATGCTTGGCAGTAAGATGGAAATATTGTTGCAGATGGGTTAATTTCATATTGATGGAAATGTATTCATCATGGATACATATCTGGATTTAAAGAATTTCTCTCTTTATTAAACCTTAATCTAGAAGATTAGTCAGTAGCTGACTTTAAAGCGGATGGTTCACCAAAAAAAAATATTAAAAGCCAGCAGCAACAAATACTGCAGCTGCTGACTTTTAATAATAGGACACTTACCTGTCCTGGAGTCCAGCGGCGTCCGCAGCAGAGGATGAGCGATCGCTCGTCTCCCTGCTGCTCCCCCCTCCATCCACGGTGAGGGAACCAGGAAGTGAAGCGCTCCGGCTTCACTGCCCGGTTCCCTACGGCGCATGCGCGAGTCGCGCTGCGCCCGGCGATTGGCTCCCGCTGTGTGCTGGGAGCCGAGAGTTCCCAGCACACAACGGGAAAAGCCGTCTTTTGCCCGAGACTGCGGGCCGGAAGTGCGTGCAGATACCTGTCTTTAGACAGGTATCTGCACCCCCCTCTCCCCGAAAGGTGTCAAATGTGACGCCGGAGGGGGGGAGGGTTGCGATCAGCGGATCTTCACTTTAGGGTGGAGATCCGCTTTAATATGTAGATTCAGAACGTCTCTACAAGTTGGAGTCCAAGGGCAGTTAATATTGTTCTAGCTTTATGCTGGACTTATTTTCTATAAGAATGTCTTGAGCTTCTACAGATGTGTAACTATCAGATGAGTCATTTTTGTTCTCTTATTTATTTTTTGGTATTAGTTGATAACATAGAAATGTGTCTCTGTTCCTTGCTGGTGATCTTAAATTATATATTCAATTATTCTTTCCAAAGCTTTGCTGTTGCGACTCCAGAGGAACTGGAAGCTAATAATGATGACTGTGCCATCTGCTGGGACTCCATGCAAGCCGCTCGGAGACTTCCTTGTGGTCACCTGTTCCATAAGTACGTGGTGTTTGTAATAATTTTGTTGAGGGTCAGCTCAGTGTAGGGTGGGAACCAGCGAATGGATTTACCTACTAGATCCCTAGATTTCAGAGGCTTTAACAGGGTTTTAAACCTTACGGTTTTTTCACCTTAATGCATTAAGGTGAATAAACATCCTGATAATTACCGGCTCCACAGTCGTCGTGCCATCCCCCCCATTTTACTTACCTGAGCCCTCAAAAGTCCCATGCTGAAAATGCGCTGGATCTCAGCCCGTGCGTCTTGACTCTTCATTGGATAGATAGCAGCGCAGCCATTGGCTCCCGCTGCTGTCAATCAAATCCAATGACGCACGGGGCGGGGCCCGAGTCTGGCATTCGTGTCTATAGTCGCAAATGCTGGACTCAGGAGCACGGCGGCAAGGGAACCCCCTTGGGAGAGCACTTCCCAGAGGGGGTTATCTGATGTGGGGAGGAGCTGAGACAGCTGCCGGGGGGACCCCAGAAGACGGTGTTCGGGGCCACTTTGTGCAAAACAAACTGCACAGTGGAGGTAAGTAAGACATATTTGTTAATTTAATTAATTTATTTTTTATTCAAACCTCTAGTACCACTTAATGATAGATTTCTATGGGAAATCCATTAGAAGAGCGGAACACCATTTTGCTTTGTAATAGAAGCAGCTGTTGTACAGTACTGAAAATTTTGGTGGAAATATCTTGCAACTGAATTCCCTGACAGGTGTTGGATGCGATTTATCATGCTAGCAGTCATAGACTGGAATATCTGTTTTAGGTGGAGTTGAAGAATTTCTTGACGTTGCAAGTTACAGTGACAGTTCACCCAAAATTATTTTGATTGTGGGTTGATGGATGCTGGTGGAGTGAACATTTTGTGACTTTACAGTGCTGAGTTTTTAAAGGCCAAGTTAACCATTTCAAGAAAATGTCTTACGGTTCTGGGGCCCCAGTATCTTTAAAAAAAAAAAAAATGTGCAGGTTTGAAATATTGATTAATGTACTTTGCCATACCTGTAGACCGTTTGTACTTCCCCCTGAAGCCTGAAAAAGCCTCAGTCATCAGTCTCATTTACCTGCCCTACCTTGTTGCTAGGACAATCCCAGTTGTGCGCTTGCCCCCAGCATAAGAGCAGTGATGTTCTTCCTCATTCAAAATTCCAGTGTACACTTTCCTTGTCAAAGCTGAGCTCAGCCACTGCACTGAGAGCAAGCACATACGTCTATGATGCTGGTGATGAACGCCCAATAGCTGAAGCGTCCTAGAATTTAGGCAGGATGGGGGAATGCTAACCATGTGAGGTTTTTTTGGGCAGAATTTAAGGGACGAGGCACACATGGCCTGCAAGTATGGCAATTACATAAATCGATATATTTCAATTAGAATTATTTTTAGTGAACCAATACATTAAAACAGGGCTCAAAATTTCAAGTCCTGAGCTACTAGCCAGGCCTCGAGTTACTCGCCACCAGTTGCCCCACCTAATTCATTCACTGCCCTGAGCATAATTGCATCCATAAACACGCCCTCGTAGATTATCTCATGGAATGACACTGTTAAAGGTTTTATTCAGAATCAAGTTACAAAATTAAATATTACCAACAACAACTTTAACAAAATGGAACAGGGCACTGGGGGCAGACCAGAGGGACAGGGCACTGGGGGCAGACCAGAGGGACAGGACACTGGGGGCAGACCAGAGGGACAGGGCACTGGGGGCAGACCAGAGGGACAGGGCACTAGAACTGGGTCTCTTCCCCATTCTCTTGCTGTCTCCTCTGCAACTCCCATCCATCCTCTCTCTCTCTCTCCTATTCATCTCATCATCAGGAGCCCATGTGTGCGGCTCCACAATTGCATGTCCCCACTTCCCCCTTTTATTCAGGCTGGCAGTGAGGAGAGGAGCTGCAGCACAGCAGGAGGGGAGTACAATCCAGCTCTGAGATCCACACAACTGCACAGCCATTGACACCATAGCACAGCGCACACTGACACCGCACAGCACACATTGAGACCAGTCTGTTCGCAGTGCTCAGGCTGAACTGTTGGGCACTTACATAGAGTACAAGGAGAAGAAAACTGCAGAAACTGGAAGGCTGGTGCTCTTATGTCAGGGCAACTTTCAGTGAGCTCTGCACCGGAGTGGTAATTTTCGCAATCCTCTACCTCACTCATTACCTTCTGCTCTCCAGCTACATTGGTCGGGGGGAGGGGGGCAGGCTCAGAGAGGTCATACTGTTAGGTCCCACGGCTTAATGAGAATTGTAAGGAGAGCACCTGTGTACTGCTCTGCCTGTGCGCGGCTCACCAGACTACTTTTCCCGAGCATGCACCTTTCCTCTTCGGCCGCCAATCTCATCGGGACTCTAAGTGTAGGCACAGATTGGAGGGAGATTGGTCATGCAGCCCTGTCATCACTCGCCCCCAGCTTAAATCCACTCGCCAAATGCTAGTAGGCGAGTGGAAATTTTGAGGGCTGCATTAAAATATTGTACATGTAAAGAACACGTGGAGGTGTTTTTTTTTTCATTTTGCAACCCAGAATTAATTTACCCAGTAATAGTATCCCTAGCTTAGTATAACCAGTCCTTTACCGAGTCCCAGGCAATTACTGGCAGCAATTTTTTTTATATATTCGTGGTCCAGGAATCGGAGTTTGTTGCTTTAAAATTTATATATGACCCGTATTGAGCCACCAGATATAACAGCATATCTGTTATTTACATACAAATAATATTTGTGTGATCTTTAAAGCCTTTAAGAAAAACTTTTCCCTAAAATAAAAAAGTCAGCAGTTTACAAATACTGTATCATATACTGACCGTTCCCTGGATTCCAGTGCTGTCTTCCCACAGCTGCTGTGGGTCATGGACAGTCTTGGATTAGGGAGCCGGCTGTGACTTCCTAAGGACTCATGGCAGGCTCCCCACCATGCATGTGGGAGGTCACGTGGTGTTGTTGGACTGCTGGGATATGTGACACAAAATCTCTCAAAAATGTGGGGGTAGGGAGGAGGATTATAGTGGCACTTTCACTTTTGAGTGCAAGTTCGCTTTATATATATATATATATATATATATTTTTTTTTTATGCATTTTTATTTATGATGATTATTATTTTTATTTATATCTGTTTTCACATTTTAATATTGATGCAATCTTTGCTGTACAAATATGCTTTAATATATATATATATATATATATATATATATATATATATATATATATATATATATATATATATATATATATATATATATATATATATATATATATATATATATACATATATATATATATATACATATATACATTTTTTTTTTTTTTTTTTTTTTTAACTAAACCGTTACATCCAAGGCATGCCTTAAATGGCTGCTGTCATCGCTGGTCATGTGATTTTAATAAATGCCATCATAATTACCTATAAAGGGTAATACACAACAATGAATTCCCAGCGCACTGGGTTAGCTAAAGCCATAGCAAACCTGACAGCTTATTTCGAGGCTGGATTTATCTGCTCAAAACTTCCAATTCAGTCTTCCTATAAGTAAGCCGCTTTTGCTGTGACGATTCCTTAAGAAAAATTTGTATTAACCGTTCAGTCCCGTTACAAATACATATAGCATTTGTAGATTGGATCTATTGTTTAACTCTAGATCATTTCGATTAATCACGCTTTTCTTTTGCTTTGTAACTTTTAGCTCTTGTCTTCGCTCATGGCTAGAACAGGACACTTCCTGTCCAACTTGTAGAATGTCTCTAAATATGGCTGATGGCAGCAGGCCTCGGGAACAGCAACGAGAGAACATAGATCAGAATATGATCCCGCTAACCGTGACGGAAGGGCGACCCCGCCTCAACCAGCATAACCACTTTTTCCACTTTGATGGTAAGGGTAATGCAGTTAGAATTCCTTTTTGTTGTTATTAATCTACTTGGTTTTAAATATCAGTATGCTTGACTTAAAAGGTTAGTTCACCTTTAAAAAAAATACATCAATAGGACATGCAGTCCTTTCCATAATGCAAAACTAATCTGATTTTAAAAATGGATTCATGCTCCTTCCTTACCTGTAGGCCAATTGGATGAGTACCCCTAGTGGTACAAGAGAAAACATGGTCCTGAGAGCCGCAATCTTGTTGCTGCAGGATGACCTCAGCAGCTGCAACAAGTTCTCTCTCCCGTCACAGAGAGCACAATGCACATGTTCGGGTCTCAGCAGGAGGGCACTGCTTGCTCCTATATAAGGATGAGCTCCGGTGCATTCGAAAGCTCCACGTGCAGAGCCTGCCAGGAAGTCGGCGCTGCGCTAATCACAGGCAGTGAGACATTTCCCCATCTCTGCAGCCGCCCATCGGGAAAATGTCTCACTGCCTGTGATTAGCGCAGCACAGTGCCGACTTCCTGGCGGGCTCTGCACGTGGAGCTTTCAAACACGCCAGAGCTCATCATTACTCCTATACTGCTAGGGGTCACTTGTCCTAACGTCTTCACTCTGCACAAACTGCCTACAGGTAAGGAAAAAGCATAATGCATATTTTTTAAATCGGATTCGTTTAGAATTATAAAATGCTGTATACAGACTGCATTGAGTATTTATTTTTTCTTAAAAGTGAACTAACCGTTTAACAATTATGTATAGTACTGGAAAGTAAGCAGATTTTGGTAAAGTGGATTAATGAAAGCTAATGTCTGATCTGCTTTAAATGACTGCACTTTGCTGTTTGCTATTATATAAAAATCTCCATATTATGCAAGTCGTGTCATCTAAACTGAGCGGCTGAATAATTTTTTATCAGTGTCTATTATTAAAGGAAGATCTAATCGGCTCTCTTCTCTGTAGGTTCCAGGTTTGCCAGCTGGCTGCCTAGTTTCTCTGTTGAAGTGATGCATACCACCAATATATTAGGAATTGCACAAGCCAGCAATTCTCAGCTGAATGCCATGGTAAGATTTAGAAGAGTGCATATAATCTTATTCAGGGTAAGGTTTACCTGAAATTTGTCACACGGATTATCGGACAGATTATTGAATGAGAATTTTCCAATTAAAGGTAGCCATACACACATGGATTTTTCTATCCAGGACCCCTTGGCTCGACCTGAGTGATGACTTGAGTAACCAAACGTTCCAGTGCTGCCCTTTCTTCCCAATGACATTGGGCTCCTGCAGTGTCCATTCTATTATCATATCACTTGTTGAAAAGCCATCTGTAAGATGCCCCACAGGTCACAGGTGGGGGGGTCAGCCCAGGATACGGCGGGCACCAGGGTCAGAGATCTTTATACATACAATCCGCAAATCTGTGGAGGTTAGGCAAATTCTGAAAAGTACAACTGTTCTTATAAATTTGTTCTCTTTCTACTACAGTGTTTGTTTTTGTTACTGTTCTGTTACATTTTGGATTTTTTTTTTCACAATCTGTAGTTCTGCTCCATGTTGTACTTTTAAGCTCAGTTGGGCCCCCTTTACTCTCACAAGCACATGTGTTACAGTAACCCACAGCAATCTGGGCAATGCCAGTTACTTAAAATGGCATCTCGGCACACAGTACAATAGGCCCCGACAGATTGCACTACAGTGCACCACAACCCAAATACTTTTGTGTTGCACTGCATTAAGTAAAGGTGCAGGTCTGGTTTTTGTTCTGTTTGTCGTGTGTTAGTTGTCTATTCTAACTTGTTTATTAATGATATTGAGATTGATAATAGAAGCTAAAATTTAGTGTTTGCTGGAATTTGGCATAAGATGTCTCATTGTTACAGGAAAATGTAAATACCGTAGGGGGGTGGGCAGCTACATGGGAGATGAAATCTGTATCAAAAATATAAAGACTGTATCAAATAGTGGGAGTGTTTCCCAGGAAAGAAGGTATAGAGTAGTGATAAGCATCATGGGAAATGTAGTTCCAAAACATCTGTGGTGCCAAGGTTCGCCATCACTGGTATAGAGTGACCCCAGACGTTTATGCAGTATAAAAATTAAAACAATTTATTGGACTCGGAAAATAAGAGACACACATTATAAAATGTATCAACCCTCCACCTGTCATCAAGTAACAGTGTTATTAAACGGGTTGTGAACACAGCGCAGGGATCTAGTCCCAAGTGAAGGGGGCGGGCACGCTGACTAACCCCCAGCCAGAACGGCTCGGGTGATGGGGGCAAGCTTACAGAGGAGAAACAGGAAGTGAGAAATTCAGACAAAAAATAATTTAGAAGGGAAATGGAAGGAGAAGGTAAGTGAACCAACAATGCACTAGCTTAAAGCGGAAGTAAACCCATCGATTTAACAGTTTCAAAAAGCAGTTACATTTCCGGAATGCCGGGATTGCTAACTGTCACATTGGTTGTGCTCTCAACCAAACTGCCAAACCATCCAATGGCTGGTGTCATAACTAATCACATGTGCAGCACCATGGCAGTTGAAGATTAAACATAGGCCAAGATGGCAGCTTACTTGGCTGAAAATGATAGGTGAGTTCACTTACACTTTAAAGGAACCTATTTGGAAAATAAAACACAAACCTTTACAACCCCTATAACTAAAAAGCTCTGAAGAAGCTTGCTAAGATGATCGTCGGGCGACACGTCAGCCGAGGGATGCACCACCCATGGCCCATTAAAACTTTCCTACCCCAGGGGGCAGACAAATGTAACCAGCAGCTCTGGGAACTAAGAGTAAACCTCAGAGGCAGAAGGCAGACAGTGAACATGGCGGGTCAGCAAGGGTCGCCAGGATACCCGATGACCAGGAATCGGTAAAAACTGCTTGTGCATACAGCTGGGAGAATTGCAGGAAGACAGCTACGACTTCACTTCCTTTCCTGAACATTCTGCTAACTGTAAGTCGGCATCCGCCATCCTATGTTCAAATTCAGCAGTCACTGCACTACCCACGGACTCCCTGTCTACCCCAACACACAGCACAGTTGCTATCGGTGTCGACTTAACTAGGAGACCTATCTGGGAACATTGTAGCTCTCACAGAGCCCAGTGAGGCCACACACAGTGCAAATGACTCCTGAGTCAACCACATCCTCAAACGGATGATGCCTTCTCTAACTAACTAATATATCTCGCACCCCCATAGAAGGCAACTAACGGGGAATCTTTAAGCCCAATGTGTGCTTTTTACTTTTAGGTAATAACAACGTTGTTATATAGTGACAGGTGGACGGTTGATACGTTTTTTATAAAGTTTGTCTCTGATGTTCTGAGTCTGATAAATTGTTTCAATTACAACATCACATGACTGCGCAAGTGTCAGTTAAAGCGACGCAGTGCAGTATCGCAAAAAAATGGCCTGGTCAATAAGGGTGTAAATCCTTCCGGGGCTGAAGTGATAGAAAACGTACATTATGCTGCGTGTTGCGTTAAGAAGCGTTTTTTACATTGAAAATGGTCAAAGATGTTTCTCCATTAAAAACGCCTGTAAATTAAACGCGAGTTACTGCGTTTACACGCTGTTATAGGCATTTGGCGTTTCAAATGCCTCTGAACATCCGTCCTGAACACATTGTAGATTAGGCCTTATAGCGCAGTGACTTCAGCAATGAGATCTTTGATTCTGGGTTTCTGGATTTACTTATCTGCCCAGGAAAAATAATGTCTATATGTTGGGGGATGATTAAGAAGCATTGAGACTAAAGGGGCCAAGCTGGGAACTGTGTTAGGAAAACGCCGAGGTTTTTCTTCTTTTGGAAAGTCTATTCATGTTCAAATATTGCTATTGTCTAAATGCTAATCAGTCTGAGTTTACATCTGAATCTCCAATCTCTTTACAGGCTCGACAAGTCCTAGACATGTTTCCACAAGTACCATATCATCTAATCTTGCAGGATTTGCAGATCACTCGCTCAGTTGAGATAACAACGGATAATATTTTAGAAGGACGAATCCAAGTGCCTTTTCCCACACAGGTCAGTGTCTTGGTTAGAGGTGCTGTTCAACTGTGTTGTTATAGCCGATACCACATTAGAACTAACATTGTCATAGGGGAATCTTGTAAGTACAGTATTTTTTTCTTATAAGAGTTCCTCTTTTATTACAGAGGCCAGATGACCCTAGACCAGCTGATAGCTCTCCAGATGCAAATGAGCAGGAAGATGACAGCAGTTCAGTGCAGGTAGTGTGCAATGCTTGTACTGAGCCTGTCTTTACATGTTTGTATATATTGCCAGTGGTTATTCTTGTGGTTCCTACAGGGTTTTCTGCAAGACCGGAACAAAGGATGTTTCTGGACAGCTGCACAAGTCACAGCAAACAAAACCAAAGCCTGGACAGCTGACGCGTTTCGCACTAGATATAGTGCTTAATCTTTGCTATGAAACGGGTCAGTGGTCCAGGTTTATGTTTTGTTTGCTGTGACTTGTAGTGCTGTTCCTAATTCAATAAAGGCTACCATTTGTTCAGAGTGTGGCTGTCCAGAAACATCTTTTGTTCCTGTCTTGCTGAATGCATTGCCTGCACCTGGGATATCTGCACGGTGGATCTGCATCAAGGCTCCCACCTAGAGCGGCTATTTTCTCTTTCTTTTTTTTTTTTTTTCACATCAGCTCATACCATACATGTGAGACCCGCTCATGCTTGAGGCTTCAATCGTCTCTACTAGCGGTTGCATCATTTGTGAATCGTTTTAAGGCTATGCTTGTATCGCTAGATTATTAACCTTTGCGGAAAAATTTTTTTTTTTTTTTTTTTTTTTTTTTTTTTTTTCCTTCCTTGTCTTCATCAAGAGATACAAAGAAAATTTTTCCACCCCCCCCCCCCCCCCGAAGACCCCTCCCCCCTCCCCCCTTGCCCTAGGTGGCTCCCGGGACCTCCCCTATATTCTCTATTTGCCACTAGGAAAAGAAGAAAATTTGGGTATGTTGAAAGAGATAACGTCTCAGGGCCCCTCCCATACATTTCATTTACAGCCAACTCCCTCTACCTCCTCTGTCCCTCTACAAAGTTCCATGTTGTCTTAAAAAGTCCCCACTTGCTCCATTTGGAGCAGTAGTCATTATTCATTCCCGTGGCAGAGTCTTTCAGTTCCTCCATCCTGTGTATTTGGTCCACAGCTTCTATCCACTCCCAGATCCGTGGGCCTTCCCTTTCCTGCCATTTCATTGGGATCATCTTTTTAGCTGCATTCAGAAGGTGCGGGGAGTAGCGATCGTTTATATCTCTTCACTCCTTCCTCATTACAATGGAAAAGGCAGGTCCACGGATCTAACTTCAATTTGACTCCCGTAATCTCGTTTATAAACGACAATACCGAGGCCCAGTACTTTTTGATTATGGGGCATGTCCACCAAAGATGGGCCATTGTGCCTCTCTCACCGCACCCCCTCCAGCAGTCCGCTGACTGATCTTTTTTGTACTTACTCATTTGTACAGGGGTGAGGTACCATCCGGAGATACATTTGTAATTCATCTCCGCCATCGAGGTATCGATTGCGGAGGCGTGGGTCAGGTGCATTATCCTATTAATCGAGTTATTCCCTCTATCTATCCCTAATTCCTTTTCCCATTTTTCTACTAGTGGTGTAGCACCTCGTGCTCCTATCTTAGTGAGTATTTTATATAGCTTAGATATCGTGCCCCTAGTGTTACCAGTAGTGCACAGCCTTTCCAAGGGAGTCAGCTCCGTCCCCGCTCGCAAAGGCTGTGGAAGCTTCCCAGTGAAGTGTTTGATTTGTGAATAGTGCCAAAAATCTAAGTTCCATGTGTCTACCCTTAGTTTCAAATCCTCGAAGGTCATCAATTCACCTCCCTTGATAACATCCCCTAGATATACCGTATCTTTTTTAATCCACTTCCCTCCGATTTTTTCTTCACCCGGTGCAAAATATGGGTTATTTTTTAAATTCATAAGTGGAGAATTAAGTGGAATTTTAATGAATGTCAGGGCCCTGTCCCACATTCTCAAAGTACTTTTTGTGAGTTTTAGTAGTTTGTGCTGCAGTGGTCGTTTTTGTGTGGGGATCCATAGAATTTTACTTAGTTGGTTCTGGGTTAGGGATTTCTCGATTTGGACCCACCTTTTCTCATTTTTGTCTCTAGCCCATTCTACTGCTCGGGAGAGTACTGCCGCCTTATAGTAACCTTTAATGTCTGGGACAGCCAAGCCTCCCTCCAGTTTGTCCTGTTTCAAGTTTAATAGGGAGATTCTATACTTTTTGTTTTTCCAGATGAAGTTCATTGCCACAGAGTTTAATTTATTCAGATATTGAGAGGGTAGAGGGATTGGTAATAGCTGAAATTTATATAGTATTTTAGGAATATATATCATCTTTAGGATATTTATTCTGCCCATCCAAGAGATGGGTTTATTTTTCATTTTTGTTAGTTCACCTTTAATTTCATTTAATAAAGAAATGAAGTTGATCTTGTAGATCTTCCTTTCTGTATTTGCCAGCTTAATCCCCAGGTAGTTGAGTTCTTTTTGCCAAGGAAAGGGGGAGATCTCCTTTACCCGTCTGACTTGGTTTTTATTGAGATTAATGTTTAAAATTTCTGATTTGGTCGTGTTAATTTTGAAATTAGAAATTACTCCGTATTGTTCTAACGTCAGAAGGATCTTGGGGATGGTTTTTTCCGGGTTGGTGATATAGAACAATATGTCGTCCGCAAAGGCGGACAGCTTATGCTCTTCCTCACCGACCCGGATTCCTGTGATTTCAGGGTCATTTCTGATCACGGACAGGAGGGGTTCAAGGGACAAGATAAAAAGGAGGGGAGATAAGGGGCACCCCTGTCTTGTCCCGTTGCTCAACTTTATGGTATCTGATAGGGTGCCATTAATCTTACATCTTGCTGTCGGCTGATAATATAATGTCTTAGTCCAGTTTAAGAATCTGTTCCCCATTCCCACTGCGTCAAGAGTGTGAGTCATGAGTCCCCAGTCTACCCTGTCAAAGGCCTTCTCGGCATCAATTGACAGGAATAGACTGGGGATCTCCTCTGTCTGGGTCTTTTGCATCAACAGTAGGGCTCTTATGGCGTTATCCTTTCCCTCCCTGTTAGGTATGAACCCCACTTGGTCTGGATGGATCAGGTCCTGCATTACACCCTTCAGACGGTCGGCCAAAACTTTAGAGAAAAGTTTAGTATCGATATTCAGAAGGGATATAGGTCTATATCCCGAACAAAGGGATCTGTCTTTTCCTTCTTTGTGGATAATAGCCACTGCAGCGGCTGAAGCCTCCAGGCTAAGTTGATATTGTATGCCCAGGCCATTAAAGTACCTACACAGTCTGGGGATCAAGATTTCACCGAACCTCTTGTAGTACAGGACCGTAAACCCATCTGGGCCCGGACTCTTATCGACTGTCATGTTTTTGAGGGCATTTTTTATTTCTATTTCGGTGATAGGCCTATCTAGGTATGCGCGTGAGTCCTCTTCGATTGTGGGTAGTTTCGCTCTGTCCAAAAAGGCCCTTAATTTTTGTCCCCTTACAGCTTCTTGCCCGTCGGATCTTTGTATCGCGTAAAGTTCTTCATAATACTTTTTAAAAGTGTCAGCTATATCTGCAGTTGCGTATACTAATTCCCCATTTTGTCGCTTGATCTTTTCAATATAATTCCTAGTCGTTTTCTTTTTTGCCATTTTAGCAAGGTATTTGTTTGGTTTGTTTCCCCACACGTATCTCTCCCTAGTAATATTATTTAGTTTAATCCTTGTTTCTGTTTCCATTATATCCTTAAGTTCATTTCTCTTTATTATTAGTTTAAGATATGTATTTTTTTGCCCTCTGTCTTTATGCCTTTTCTCTAGGTCCGCTATTTCTCTGATCAGTATTGCCCTCTGCTTATTTTTCTCCTTTTTCCTTCGTGAGCCTTCCCTAATTAGAATCCCTCTGATATAGGCCTTATGTGATTCCCAAACGGTTGCCATGGAGATTTCGTCTGTATCGTTTATATCAAAGAATTGCTTTAGTTCTATCCCGACCCTCGCCACTCCCTCGTCATCTCTAATCAGATAGTCATTTAATCGCCAGGGCATACGCTTGAAATCTGTAGTTGCAGTTTTGATTTTCATCATTATAGGGGCGTGGTCAGATATGGTCATTATCCCTATGCTGATTTCAGAGATGTAGTCCAACAACCAGTGAGCTACCAATGCGTAGTCGATCCTGGAGTACGTTCCATGAGGGGTTGAGAAGAACGTATAGTCCCGCTCCCCCGGGTGGAAAGCCCTCCAGGCATCGACCACCTGGCCGTCCCCCATTTTTTGTGTGAGTCGCCTTAGATTCGAGTTGTTGACATCTCTCCTCGGGCAGGTGCTATCCTCCTTGGGATCTATTTTCTCTTTCTACATGGTTTTCTGCATCTAATAATTTCATGATCTTTGGAGCTACTTGCAAGTTTGTTTAACCACTTCACTTCAATACCTGGCACTTTCACCCCCCCTTCCTGCGCAGGCCAATTTTCAGCTTTCAGCTTTTGCACTGTCATGCAACACTGTACCCAAACTACATTACATTTTATTTATTTTTTTCACACAAAGAGAGGTTTCTTTAGGTGGTTTGTGTTTGCTAGCAAAAAAAATTAAAAAATTCTATGTTTGTTATATAATTTTGCAAATAAATAATTGGTCTTTTTTTTTTTTTTTTTTTAAATATGTTTTTATTAAGGAAGTTGCATAACAGAGAAATCATAAAAAAAAAAAACAGGACATAAAAGCATTTTCTGTGGAACATTGCAGTAGATTAACAGTGTATGTAGAGGTTCTCAGAGAGAACAAATAAGGGGGAAGGGTATAGGTTAAGTGGTCACGGGGTAGGTGAAATAGTAGTGCTTGCAAACAAAAAGGAACAACAAGAGAGGGGGGGGGGGGTAGGGGAGGAGGGAGGGAGGGTAGGAGAGATGTCAATCCCGAGGGGGATCCTGGTATAGAAAAGACATTTTCTCAAAGTTCAACCATTCAGTAGGAGTGAAAGTATACGACATAAAGGGATTCCATAAGTGATAGAAGCGGTTCTTGCTCGGTTCGTGGGTCAGGTCCGTGTTGAGCCTGTCTTTGTATAAGAGCTGCAACAGTTCCCTTTTAACTTGAGCAGTGGTTGGGCAGTCCGCTGATATCCACTTCTGGAGGATGGCTCTACGGGCTATCAAGAGGCATATCAGAGTCCAGTCCCTGCCCAGGGGGGTGGAGGGAGAGGACCAGGGGAGTAGTATGGGGTCCCAGTACCCAAATATAAGTAGTAACGGGTCCCTGGGTATGCGTAGCAGGGTGACATCGAAAATGTATTGGATGACTTGGTCCCAGAAACTGGCTATGAGGGAACAAGACCAGAACCTGTGAGTCAAGTTAGGTTTGGGTTGTTTACAGAGGGGGCATTCTGGGGTGGCATGGGCTCGGCTGAAGGGGATGTGGGCTCGGTGAACAATCTTAATCTGCGTCTCTCTCCATATTTCGTTAGGGATAAGTCTATGGATGGTGGTGAGGCCATGCAGGAGCTTCTCCACCAGGTCAGGGTCAGGGAAGTCTTTCGACCAGTTGGCCGCCGAGGTTGAGGCCAGGGGGGGGATGTTGTGCTGGAGGAGGGGATGGTAAATGTCTGAGATTTTGTATGAGGCCCGGGATATAAGGGTGTCGGTAAGGGAGCTCTGGAACCTTTTTCTGTCATCTCGACAGGCGTTTTTCAGGAAACTAATGCATTGAATATACTGGAATACATGTGACGAAGGGAGAGAAAATTTGTCTGCCAGGGCTCTAAAACCTAAGGGGCGGCCTGAAAGGGGGTCACATAAAGAATAAAAGGATTTGATACCCTTACCCTCCCAGTCGAGGTAGGGCTGGTTATCTAAGCCTGGTTGGAAGCTCGGGTTGCCCAGGATAGGGAGGTATCGTGAGATAGAGGAGGGGACATTGAGGGCCTTCCTGACCTCTCTCCAGGCGATGACTGTATCCCGGAGAAGGAGATTGTGTTGGAGGGGAGGGGGGGCAGATTTCCAATGGCAATGGAGAAGGGCCGTGAGCGAGAAGGGGCGGACCATCGCCGATTCGAGGGGGTAGTTCGAGCACCTGGAGGACTGGGTTATCCAATCCAAGCCTGTTCTCAATAGACATGCCAAGTTATATAGCCTGATGTTGGGAAGGGCAATGCCCCCCTCTCGCCTGGGAAGATGCAGCTTGGTAAATGCTATGCGCGCCCTCTTGCCACGCCAGAGGAACTTGGAAATGGCAGAGTTAATGGATTTAATGTCTTTGTGGCGCAAGAGTAAAGGGATGGTTTGTAGTGGGTACAGTAGGCGTGCAAAACTAACCATCTTGACAAGGTGGCATCTTCCCAGTAGCGAGAGAGGCAGGTCCATCCAGTTGGTCAGTTCTTGGGATATTTTGGTGAGCAGGGGGGGGTAGTTGAGGTGGTATAGGGAGGAGGGTAGTTTGCCTATTTTTATCCCCAGGTAAGTGATATGTGACTTTGCAACGGCGAATAAGGAGTTTTGGGACCAGGAGGGGATAGATAGGGAGCCTATTGGGAGTATTTCGCTCTTGCTATAATTGATACGTAACCCTGAACATTGCCTGAATTCGTCAAAGGTGGTCTTGATAGTGGACATGTCGAGTGAGGGGCTGGATGTGAAGATAAGGACATCGTCTGCAAATAGTGACGTGCGAAGGTCGTGGCCTCCGACATGGATGCCATGTAGGGGGGCGATCTGGGTTAGGTGGCGGGAGAGGGGTTCAAGTGCTATGTTGAAAAGGAGCGGGGAGAGTGGACAGCCTTGCCTCGTGCCTTTGTGCAGCCTGAACTCCTCAGAGAGGAGGCCCGCCGCGACCACTTTCGCGGCAGGGGCAGTGTACATTGATTCTATGAGGTGCGTGAAGGGGCCCGAGAAGCCCATTTTGGACATGACCATGGAGAGCCATTCGAAACTAACGTTATCGAAAGCCTTCTCCGCGTCTAGGGTGATGATGGCGTGGTCTCCTGCCGGGTCATTTTTTGCGTGTTCGAGAGCTAGCATCACCTTCCTGATATTCATGGTGGCCGTCCTACCCTTAACAAAGCCCGACTGTGCGGGGTGAATCAGGGAGGGTATAATGGATGCCAATCTAGTGGCTGCTATCTTGGAGAGGATTTTAACGTCAAGGTTAAGAAGCGAGATGGGCCTATAAGAGCCAGGTTCTAGGGGGTCCTTGCCCTTCTTCTCTAGGAGTTTTACTATGGCCTGATTGCCCGTTGGAAGATAGGACCCACCCGACCATATGTGTGTGTAGACGTTGTGGAGAGGGGGGGACACAGTCGAGCTAAAGGACTTGTAAAATTCTCCGGTGAAACCGTCTGGGACTGGGGCTTTGGAGGGGGAAAGCTGTTTGATTACGGATTGGACCTCCAGGACAGAGATAGGGGCATTGAGGGCTTCGAGCTGGGTGGGGGTTACCTGGTCCAGGGAGATACGTCGTAGGAAATTGAGGGCTGTCGGCTTATCGATAGGGTCTGAGGCATACAGGGAGGAGTAGAATTGGCGCATAGTATTATTGATACCTTTTGGGGTGTAGTGTATGGAACCCGATGGGTCCCTGAGAGACATGATATGCGTCGGGCGGTTGGGTCCTTTACTTAATCTGGAAAGGAGTCTACCTGCTTTGTTACCAAACTTGTGGAGGGAGGCGTCTAGATGCGCTTTTTGGGTACGTTCGAGGGTGGCTGCCCAGCTATCAAAGGCCTGCTTGGCAGCGAACCAGGCGTTACGGTTGCTGGGGGAGTCATCAGTATAGAGGACCCGCTGGGCCTGATGCAGTGTTGCGCTGGCCTGTTTGTAGCGTCTAAGGGTGTGTTTTTTGAATGTGGCGGCGTAGGCGATTATGCAGCCCCTGAGGAACGCTTTGCCCGCTTCCCAGAAAAGGTTAGGGTTGTCAGCGTGTAACGCGTTATCCGATGCGTATCCCAACCAGGCTTTTTCTAGATGCTGGTGAAAATCTGAGTTATTGTGAAGATAGGAGGGGAACCGCCAGATTCTGGGGTTAGAGGCTAAGTCAGGGTCCTCAAGGGTGGTCGAGACCGGGGCATGGTCCGAGATTGCGATGTCGTGTATGTCAGCTTCCGAGATCAGTGGGAGGAGAGAGTCAGAACAGAAAAGATAGTCCAGTCTCGTGAAGACTTTATGAGGGTGGGAATAAAATGAGAATTCTCTGTCAGCAGGGTGTTTTAGTCGCCATAGATCGTGGAGGTGCAGAGAATCGACCGTCGACGCCAATAATGTCTGGGTGAGAGGAGTCAGAGGAGGACGAGATTGTCTGGTAGAGGACCTGTCATCTATCGGGTGCATGATGGAATTGAAATCCCCGCCTATCAGGTGTGGGCAGGCTGGGTCTCTAAGCGCCCAGGAGGTGAGGTCGCTAAAGAAGGCACTTGTGGGGCTGTTGGGAGCATATACATTAGTGATGGTTACCACCCTGGATCCCAGTTGAATACGGGCCGAGGTGAATCGCCCCTCGGAGTCTGAATCTGAGGACAGAATCTTGCAGGGAAGGTTTTTGTTAATAAGGATTATTACCCCAGCTTTCCGACCACTTGAGTCAGAACCGAGGACTGTGCCTACCCAGAGTTTCCGCAGCCGCGGGAAGTCGGGGGTGGACAGATGGGTTTCCTGAAGGAGGGCGATGTCGGTCTTGAGCCTTTTAAGGTGGCGCAGAACTTTCATCCTCTTATTGGGGGAGCGGAGCCCTTTGACATTCCAGGAGACTATTCTCATGTTGGGAAGACTAACAATGGGGTGTGAGCAGGACGTGGAGGCGAGGAGAATGGGAGCATGGTGCATTGTAGAAGTGGGGTGCAAGGACAGCAGGTGTTGTGGTGGTTTGCTGTGAGAGAGAGCGGGGGTGGTAACGGATCCCTAAAAATGGGCGGAGGGTTGAGAACCAGGGAGGGGGAGATGGGGGGAGGGTGATGGGGGCAAACAAGGTGAACAACAACATTTGGGAACTTCACTTTTTTCCGCATGGAGCCACTGAATAGGCCAGCTCCCAACGCAGGGCTCTCAATGCAGCACTTCACCCGCCGCGACCGATGGGGGGGGTGTAAGCAGCAGGAGCAATGCGTGAGGGGGGGGGGGGGGAGGAGCTAGACAGGTTCCTTGCGGAAGAATGGAAAGGCCTACACATGATATATAAACGTATAGGATAACATAATATTAAGGCACAAGTGGAGCTAAGGCAACTATTACCGATTGTGCAAGAGAACATAAAACAATGTGAAAACAAAACAGTGTGAAATAAAATGGCATTATTAGGAGCATAAGAGAAAAGAAAAGGAGACAAACTGGCATAACATCAAAATTGCATTAGGCCTACCGTGGTCCCCCGGGTGAAGGGGGAGGCACGCTGAAGGAGAGGGGCCCAGGAGTGGTCCTGGACGGTTAATGAGCAGCAGAACTGCATCGGGATGGTGTGACCGTCTAGAAGAAAAGAAGAAAAGAAGAAAAAAAAAAAAAAAAAAAAAGAGAAGGTTCAAGAAAAAAAAAGTTCAAAAGGATGAGGTGTGTTGACGGTCGGATCCAGATGCCTTGAATCTTTTAGGAGAGTCCTTGCGTGGGCTTCCGTGTTCTAGGGCCCGGTTGGAAGGTGCCGCTCTGGGAGACTGGTTGTGGTGGGGGCTAGAGCGGAGGGATCTCAGGAAGGCCTCAGCTTCGGATGGGTCATGGAAGGAGAGCTGATCTCCGTTGGGTGCTCTGAGTCGAAGTACGGCCGGGAAAGCCAGTGTAAACTTGATTTGCATTCGGTGGAGCTCCGTGCAGGTCTGCTGGAAAGCCTTCCTCCTCTTGGAGACGTCCACGGAGTAGTCCGCAAAGATCAGGATATTCATGCCGTCTATCTGGAGGGTCCTGGACTGCCTGAACTTCTGCAGGATGAGGGATTTTTCTGAATAGTTGAGATATTTGGCGATGACAGGGCGAGGTGACTTGCGATCAGAGTTGAAAAGGCCCATGCGGTGGGCGCGCTCAACAGTGCAGGGGCCCGGCAGGCCCAGGGTCTCGGGGATGCGTCTGGAGCAGAGATCTGAAAGTGCTTGAGGTTGCAGCGATTCAGGGACGCCAATAAAGCGCAGATTGCTCCTCCTGGATCTGTTCTCAAGGTCGTCCAGTTTGTCTAGTATATACTTGTTCGTCTTGTCTTGCGCATGTTCAAAGGATTGGGCCTGGTAAAGATCCTCTTCTATATGTCCGATGCGATTCTCAGCCTCATTCAGCCTGGATGCATGCTCCCCTAGTTGAGCCTGGATTTTCTGTATCCCTGCATTGATGGCTTTTTCCACCGAGGTCGCTATCATGGGGGATAATAGAGCAGCCACGGCCTGGGCCATCAGCTCAATGTTGTGCATATCCCCCGCCTGTGGGGGAGGTGAGGGGATGTGAACAGTCTGAGGGGTAGTTGGAGGGGCTGGTGGTGCACTCACCTCCATTGCAGGTGTCGGATCCACGATCGGATCTACGATCGAATCCGTGTAGGCCAAAGCCGGGGCCTCGATTTGCGGCTGTCCCGTTCGCGCCGCAGCGGCGGCGTACGACCGCGCGCCGCTTTTTTCCAGGTATTTGTCCATCCTCGGGTGGAGGGGGGGATGGCGGATGGTTAGCCCAGGGGTCGGCAGCGGGTTTGCTGGCTTTTATAGGCCGATTTGGGAGCCTGTGTGCGGGAGCTGAAGGAGTGCACAGCTACTCCATGCGGCGCCGGAACCGGAAGTAATAATTGGTCTTCATAGATTTAGGCCAAAATGTATTCTGATACAGTTCTTTTGGTGAAAATTACCCAAATCATTGTATATTATTTATTAAATAGTGTGAAAGTTAGAGTCCACATATATACAGTATATATCTGAAAATTGATCAGTCCTGATGTACTGAGAACCTAAAATGCCAGGACAGTAGAAAAAAACCCAAATGAACCTTTTTTTTAAATTAGACCATATAAAGTATTTAGTAAGAGGCATGGCAGATTTTTGAAGTTGTAATTTTTTTGGGGGAAAGTTAAGAAATTGAAAAAAAAAATATTACTTTTTTTGTAATATGCTGTCACCACTGCAGTACAGCGCGTGGTGTGGCGGTGATCAGGGACACTGACTGGTGACCGTATGGGAAAAAAAACAACCCACTGTGACCAAAGCAATATGATGTTACCAGCGGCAGCAAGTCCGTACTCCAATCGGTCATCGGCTGTGTCCCGTGGACACAGCCGGTGAGAGATCGAGTCCGCTTCCTGGCAGGATATCATATGAGCTTATGAAAGACCTTTATATGTGATCTACAATTAGATATTCGTAAATTTTTTAAGAGATATTTGAGGGTCACTTAGAGCCCAGCCACACTGTAATGTGCAAAACTATTTGTGTTGCCAGGAGCAACATGCATTAATGGTGCTGGAAGGTCCCATTTAATAGTCTTGATTGGGACCCTACAGGGTGATGCATAAAAATAGAGCGTTTAGGACTTACTCCTAACCTGCTACAATGTGGTGTGGTAGTGTGAGGTCCCATAGAAAACATAGCACACATTTTATTTTGTATATTCACTTGAATAATAGGCCGTTCTGACACTTTTTATTTAGCAAGTAAAAATCAACCTAGTTAGAAAATTTCTTAGAACAGCAAAACATTTATATATATTTTTCAGCCAAGACCCTAGAACAGGGGTGTCAAACTGGCGGCCCTCCAGCTGTTCCGAAACTACAAGTCCCATCATGCCTCTGCCTGTGGGAGTCATGCTTGTAACTGTTAGCCTTGCAATGCCTCATGGGACTTGTAGTTTTGCAACATCTGGAGGGCCGCCTGTTTGACACCCCTGCCCTAGAACATAAAATGGTTGCCATTGCAATTTTTCATGTCGCATAGTATTTGCGCAGCAGTTCTTCAATCAGAGTTTCTTTAAAAAAAAAAAACTAAACTATATAACCCAATTTGTTGGTAAGATATAAAAAATGATGTAACACCGAGGAAATAGATATCTAATATGTCATGCTTTAAAACTGCACATACTTGTGAAATGGTGACAAACTGCGATACCTAAAAACTAGGGTTGTCCCGATACCGGTACCGAGTATTGGCGGGAGTACTCGTACTCCCGCAAATACCGCCGATACCAAAATAGAATACTTTTTTTTTTTTTCGTTAAAACGAACAGACGAGCAGGCTGCTGAGTGCTGAGCACTGAGCGTTAGAACGGGAGCTTAGAAGGGGTGGCGACTGGCGAGTGATCATCCTATTCCTAATTGGTTGTGGCAGTTTAGAAGGGGGTGGAGCGAGCGGCAGCGACATCCTAATTGGTTGGTGGCACTGGCACTGTGTATGTGACTGTGTTCTGAACTTCCTGGTAAGCGGGCGTAATAGCGGCAGCTGACAAGAGGTGGACACTGGATAGAGCGGCGGCAAAACATCGGGAGGTATGTCTGTGATTTTTTTTTAACTCACCTTGCTCGAGCGTGCATACTGGGGGCGGAGAGCAGCAGCAGCTGAGGGGGTGGAGAGAGCGCCAAAGAGCAGCCAATTGTTAGTTTCCCTCCTTGCCTCGTGCTGCTTAACCACTTAAGGACCCCCGCACGCACATTTACGGCCACAACATGGCTCGTACAGGCACAAGGGCGTAAATTTACGTCCTCGCCTTCGTGCGGTTCGGGGGTCCCATCGGGACCCCCTCCGCGGCGTGCGGCGGTCCCCCTGGCTCTGGGAGCGATTGCCGACGAGCGGGCGGATGTCCGTGTTTTCCGCCCCCCCCGCGATCGCTCCCAGCCAATGGGAGCGCTCCCCCTTCGTGTCAGTTCCTCCTCCTGTGTTTACACAGGAAGGAGGAAATGATGTCACCTCTCATCGCAGCGGTGTTTCCCACCGCTGCTGATGAGAGAAGACATCCACAGTAAGTGATCGCTGTTTTAGTGTCGCTGTTCCCGCTAGGTAGCTATTTTTTTATAGCGATTTTTTTTTTTTTTACTAAAGACACGTGGCTGAATTAATTTTGGCCTAAATGTTTCACTAAAATTTAGTTTATTTGATTTTTTTTATAACAAAAAGTAAAAAAATAGTGATTTTTTTCAAAATTGTCGCTCTATTTTAGTTTATAGCGCAAAAAATAAAAATCGCAGAGGCGATCAAATACCACCGAAAGAAAGCTCTATTTGTGGGAAGAAAAGGACGCAAATTTTGTTTGGGAGCCAGGTCGCACGACCGCGCAATTGTCTGTTAAAGCGACGCAGCGCCGAATTGTAAAAACACCTTGGGTCATTTAGCAGCGTATGTGTCCGGGTCTTAAGTGGTTAATTATGAGGCGTGAAGAGTGGGCGGAGAGAGGGAGGAGAGTTGTCAGTCACTGCATTATATGGGGGACCATACATGGCTGCAATATGGGGGACAATACATGGCTGCAATATGGGGGACCATACATGGCTGCAATATGTGGGGGACCATACATGGCTGCAATATGTGGGGGACCATACATGGCTGCAATATGTGGGGGGACATGGCTGCATTTGGGGACACGTAAAAAAAATTATCGGTATTCGGTGTCGGCGACTACTTGAAAAAAAGTATCGGTACTTGTACTCGGTCCTAAAAAAGTGGTATCGGGACAACCCTATTAAAAACCTCCATTGGCAACACTTTAACCACATAAGGACTGCGCACTGTATATATACGTAATTTTTTTAAAGATGGAAATCTCGGTAACGGCAGCAGCCGCTGCCACAAACGAGATCTCCATCTTTCCTGTGAGCGGTCCTTTAACGATAATGGTGGTCTCCGCGGTGGATTCACCGCAAGATCACTGATATCGGTGGAGGGAGAGGGGCCCCCCTCCCACAACCTCCGCCGCTTATTGGAGCCGTTGGCAGCGGCGGAAGCGATCGGGTCCTGTCTCCTGCTCGGCTGGGATACGAGTGAGGGCAAGATGGCCCCCAAGACGTCACTTCCGCCCATGCTTCTTAAGGCATATTTTCTTGTAATTTTTTCAAATCACAATTTTTTTTATTTTTTTGCATTTTAGTGTAAATATGAGATGTGAGGTCTTTTTAACCCCAGATTTCATATTTAAGAGGACCTGTCATGCTTTTTACTATTACAAGGGATGTTTACATCCCTTGTAATAGGAATAAAAGTGACCCATTTTTTTTTTGTGTGTAAAAAATTAATAAAAATATATAAGAAAACAAAAAAAAATTTTTTTTAAAGCTCCCCGTCCCGACGAGCTCGCGCGCAGAAGCGATCGCATTCGTGAGCAATTCCCGCATATGAAAACGGTGTTCAAACCACACATGCGAGGTATCACCGCGATCGTTGGAGCGAGAGCAATAATTCTAGTCCTAGACCTCCTCTGTAACTCAAAAGATGCAACCTATAGAAATTTTTAAACGTCGCCTATGGAGATTTTTAAGGGTAAAAGTTTGACACCATTCCACAAGCGGGCGCAATTTTGAAGCGTGACTTTTTGGGTATCGTTTTACTCAGCGTAACATTATCTTTCACAATATAAAAAAAAAATTGGGCTAACTTTACTGTTGTCTTATTTTTTTAATTAAAAATGTGAATTTTTCCCCAAAAAAAAGTGCGCTTGTAAGACCGCTGCGCAAATACGGTGTGACAAAAAGTATTGCAATGACCGCCATTTTATTCTCTAGGGTGTTAGAAAAATATATATATAATGTTTGGGGGTTTTAAGTAACTTTATAGCAAAAAAAAATTTTTTAATTTTGTAAACACCAAGTCTGAAAAACAGGCAAGGTCCTTAAGTGGTTAAACATTTTTTACAGATTACCAGTTTAGAGTTATAGAGCAGGTCAACCACTAGAACTATTGCTATAATGCTCGTGGCGATACCTCGTGTGGTGCGAACACCTTTTACATATGCGTGCTTGATCTACTTATGCGTTCGCTTCTCTGCGCTAGCACAGAGGGATAGGGGCACTTTAAAAATGTATTTGTATTTTTTCGTTAAAAAAAAAAAAATTAATCCCATCCCAAGAAATGTAAGCCTTCCTGGTGATAGAAATAAGACAATAAGGTCCTCTTTATGGAGACATCTGGGGCCTATAAGACCCCAGGTCTCTCCTCTACCCTGGAAAGCATCAGATCACAAAATAATTGATCTCATGTTTTCTCCAAAAAAGAAAAAGTTTACTTCTGCCCTAACTGGAATTGGTGTAATGATGTCGCATCTGGTCTTCTAGACCAAGGGTCTCCAAACTGCGGCCCGAGGGCCAGATGTGGCCCTTTGCTAGCCTTTATCTGGCCCTTAGGGCTCTATTCCTCCTACTGACACCAATAAGGGGGCACTATTTCTTCCACTGATACCAATGATGGGGATACAATTACTCCTACTAATAGGGGCACTCCTCCTCATACCGACCACAAACTTTAAGGCCATATTTATTCTCACCAATGCTGGGCCGGGACATTTTCTGCCCCCGCTGGCCACAATCCAGCCCTCCTAAAGTCTGAAGGACAATAAACTGGCCCTTTGTTGAAAACGTTTGGGGACCCCTGTCCTAGACCATACAAATGGCTGGGGACCTTCTTGAAGAAATTTCCTCTTACTGTCTCTGGGAATAGAGGTAAATTCTTCAATACACTACACAGAAAAAACCTGACCTTAAAGTGGTTGAAAAAGCCTAAACATTTTTTACCACTTGCAGGTCTTGATTTTCTGGGGCTCCAGGTGCAATTGGCTCCCCAGTGCAGTCAATCAAAGCCAGTGACAAGGGAGCAGGGGGGTGGGGCCGAGTCCTGCTGTCTCTGGCAATGGATGCAGCAGCGGGGCTCGGGTGTGAGCACCATGGGAAGCGTCTTCCCCTGGAACAATGGACAAGAGAGGAGGGGCCAGAGCGCCAGTGGGGGACCCTGAAAAGGGTAGGCTCGAAGCCGCTCTTTGCAATTCCATTGCACAAGTAAGTATAGACAAATTGCCTTTACACAAACTTTATTTCTACAATATCCAAAATGATGAACAGCTTTACCTACCCTTTAAAGTGGACCCTGCAGTAAAATTCAGGGTCCACATTTTAAAACAAGGTCCCCAGCCACTGTCCACAAAACACTCTGCTGTATGGGGGAAAAGTCCTGGTAGTAAGGTAAGGAATTTTTATGTTTTTCATCCCAAGTTTTTGTTTCATTTCTTTAATACAGGATTATGACCGCAGGGGTTGGGGGCAGCCTCATAGACAGACCTTGCATTTTGAGTGTTTATTTCTTGTTCTACTTTAAAAAACATAAATTATTTCATGTCTTTTCTCAGACTGAGCGCGTTCCCTTGAATCTTTCACCAAGTGTGGAAGAGTTTGAAGATTTCAGTGAGGTGGACAGCCAACCCATAGAGGCGGATGACTTTGAGGCCAGAGGCAGCAGATTTTCCAAGTCTGCAGAGGAAAGGCAAAGAATGTTGGTACAGAGAAAGGAAGATATGATGCAACTGGCAAGAAGGTAAAAAATAAATAAAACTGGAGAAATGTAAGGCTACGGTCACATCTGTGCGACTTTTGGCCCACTGATTTGAATGGGCTGCCTGTCTTGCAAAAAATACACCAAACAGCTCAAGTACCAAATTTTAGCACTGAGTCAGGCGCATTGGCAACATGCAGTTTTGCATGTTTTGTTGCACACCGTCTTCTTGAAGATACCAGAGTGTGGAAGAGAAGATATTAAATCGTATGTAAAAGCACACTATTTTATATTGCATCTTCCCAGTCCTGCAATGTGACGGCTGCATTAGTTTACTATTTTATTTTTACCTGGTTATCCTGCAACAAAAACAAACATATCTTTGTGGCTACGCTTCTTTTCTCCACAAACATGTCTGGACCACAAACATGTCTGCTTTTTTTCATCTCTATTACACAGTGAATTGATGGGACTAGTAAGGTGAAGTAACAATGACACGGCATTTCTAGCAAGCTCAACATGTATTTTCTGTACTTGTTCTTAGCCTGAAAAGTAAAAACGAATGCAGCCAACACATATATGGACTGCTAAGCTGCAATATATTATATTTATGTTTTTGGGTTTAAATACACTTTAAATGACAGGGCAGAAAGTAGGTTGTCGTGCCCAGTGGAGGCTGGTGGGAAAAAAAAATTGGGTAGGGCACCCCCACCCCCTTGGTCACTCAGGTCCCCCGCAACACCCATCTCTTGCTCAAATCACTCACATGCTTTTAAAAAAAAAAACCCCGATTGGAATCCTTGCCTCCAGTGCCCCGCATGGATAGGTGGGGTGGCACCCATGCCCCCTGCTTTACAGGCCGCCACTCGTCAGCAAAGTGAAAATCATTCAGCAGACGACATGATCATTTTACCAAGCTCTGCTTCAAGTATTTAGTCTCTTAAAAGTAGAAATCTAGGCAAAACGTTTATTTATTTTTTCCATAGAGTAAGGGAGGGTGTTAACTTCTATAAGGTTTATTTTTACCATGTGTCCCAATCCCATAACTGAATTGGCATTTTTTTTTTTACTTTCAATTTCATTGATGATAATAAATGGGACAAATACAGAGGGTAAACCCTAACTTGGGCACAGACGGCAACAAAAACCTGACCGGTGTTCTAATCCCTCTTCACATGATACAAAATAAATACATTTCCTTTTATTTAACTGATTCTTCATTATGCAAGCTCTGCTGTGACCAATGACAGAGCCATCTAGTGGAAAAGTTGTGTATTTAAATGTGTGCTGTGTAGCTCATTTAAAGCAGAACTACTAACCCCTCCTATCCCTTAGCCAAGAATCCTACCAATTTAGCCTTAGTTTGATCTGCAGATTCCATGGTGCTGCACATGTGATCCATTCTGACACCAACTATTTGATGGCTTGACAGTTCGGCTGAGAACAAAGCAACTATTAGTAACTGTTCTCATTCATGTCATGAATTTTGATCCGTCTTTGGCCAGCTTAAGGGCAGAGTGTCGAGCGCATTACTCATGGTTGCTGGTTTTAAAAAGATTCATGTTGTTTTTCAAGGCCAGATCGCTGCAAACTGATTATTTTTAACTGGAAAAATATATAAAAAAAGAAGCACATGGCATAGCAAACAATTCATTTGTTGTTGGGAGGGTGATAAAATCCACCACACATCTATTAAAGTCATGTTTGTAAAACTGAGCCCTTAAAGAGGTTGTAAAAAAAAAATCCCCCTCCCAAAAAAACCTGCAAGACAAATGCATAACAAGCTTTGCATTGCATACTAGCTCACTATGAAATGCCTTAAAACAAAGCTGTTGCAGCTCCTTGCACATCATATCACGGCCAACATATTTCCCAGAGCTTCTTCTGGGTTTGCAGGCTCCGACGTCGTAATTGGCCAGAGGCACGATGACGTCACTCCCGCATTTGCAGTTCACGGCACCTGTGGGCCATCCCGCCAGAGCACATGCGCCAGTGATGTCATCGGCTGCATGCACAGGAAATATCTCCTAAGCTGTACAGGTTTAGGAGATATTTTCAATACCTATAGGTAAGCCTTATTATAGACTTGCATATAGGTAAAAGTTTGCAGAGGAAGTTTACTTCCTCTACTGTTTTAACAATATTTTCTTTTCCAATTGACATTTTCATGTTGCATTTTGTAAGCTGTTATATTTACTAATAGGACCTAGACTGTGCACTTTGCAAAGGCAAATGCAACAAAATAGATCAGGGGCCTGCTGGAGCCCCTGTACAGAAAATTATTATTATTATTAGTCTACTGAGCCTTGTAGAGCTGCATATTCGTTAAAAAAATCGAGATCTCGATTCAACCCCCCTGACGATCTCCAATGCAGAGTTTGCCAATTCATATAAGTGGAGAGCCTTATTATCCGCTGTCAAAAGAAAATATCCGGGCAGTCTGCCAAGTTTTTAACAGGAAACATTGTAACTAACGCTTCCTTCTTGGATCAAACTTCTGTGTGTAAATTAAGTTTTACACTTGTTTTTTTATGTTAAAATCAATTTTTTTTTGCTAGGAAATTACTGGGAACGCCCACACAATATATATATTTTAGCAGAGATCCTAGGGAATAAAATGGCAATTGCTGCAATATTTTATGTCACACTGTATCTGCCCAGCGGTCTTTCAGATGCAATTTTTGGGGAAAAAATACACTTCATAAATTAATTTAAAAAAATGAAACCGTAAAGTTAGCCCTTTTTTATTTATTTTTTGTTATAATGTGAAAGATGATGTTACGCCATGAGAATCATGATCTATCTTCTAAGCAAAAAAAATAGTGATTCTCATTTTAGCCAGAATCGTGAGTCTTGGCTGCTGGGGGATCACTCCTGGGAAGGAGAGGAAAATGGTGCAGAGCTACAAAAGAATTCCTTAAAGCGCTTAGACTCTGGTATGGGCTTGGTATCACACTAAGCTCATACCAGAGTCCAAGCGCTTTAAGGAACTCTTTTGTAACTTTGCAAAGGCAGTTGCACCCATTTACCTCAGAGCTCTGCTGATTCCATCATCCAATTATATACTTTTTTGTTTTAATTGCACCTATATGGGTATTCTTTACAGAACGAAGTGTCCCTTTACTCCCTAAGCTCTGGGTTAAGTGGGTGTAATTGCCTTTGTAAAGTGCACAGTCTGTTTGTGTTTGGTACATGCACCCCACAATATCCCCAGCTTCCTATTATTTGATGTGGCTTAGATTAGAAAGACCAGGTAAGTAGCCTTTACTGCAGTCTTTTAGACACAGTACTGGCTTTCTCCTCTTATGTCATTGTTAAATACTGGTGAAGCAGGAGACAAAGGAGAGCTCATCAAATGCATATGACAGAAGTAATCCAGAAAGGCTATTGTAGCATAAGAAAATTGGATTGAGCTACAAGGGATTATCTGATGCTTATGCTTCTTTCCCCACAGGAGATATCTGAATAGAACTTCAGACGATGAAGACATCCTTATGTCATCGGAACAAACTTTTTCCATTGAGGGGATTTCTTCGGACTCTGTTAACATCCGCCGGCGTACACTGGCAGCTGCTGCCGAGCGCAGAATTCAGTTGCAGCACCCCCCTCAATAACGACTGGATTGCACACGTCGCCTGACCTTGTATTTTGTGCACGAGGTGCACGCACAGACTCCTACTGACCCAGCACCTTGCTTATGAGCTGGTCCAGCTCCACAGACGCAGGTCTGCTTTTGTAATTTCTTTTTCTGGGAGCTCTTTGTGTTTTAGAATGATCAGGACTGCTTCTGGGCTCTGGTGCACTAATGTACATCCGGTGCTGACTCTTTCTCTTGAAAACTAATGACCATATCACAGCCTCGGAGGATTGCGGTCAACCCGTCCATATTTAGATGGAGGATGATACCTCTGGAGACTCAATAAATCCAGATAACACACCTAGAAGGACCCAGATCCTTGTATTTTTACATATTTACTGAGCAGAGACTAATATTTTACCAGTGTTTCTAACCAGGGACTATGTTCTCTTTATGGGTGTCCCATATCAATGCCGTTTGTTTACGATATTTGCAAATGCTAAATGCTAAACCCGAGGGTGTCACATGCCACAATCTCAGAAAACAAAGCCTTACCTGCCCGCTCCATCTTCACCAGGGTAGACGGAGTTCTTGACATGTCAGAAGATGTTCTCCCTGCATTTGTTCTGTTTACCAGTGTTTTTAGTATTTTTGTATTTTACAAAAACATTTAAAGGACCAATAAACCTAAAATATGTTATTTTATCTGAGTTACTAAAAATAGTCACTAAAGTTTCTACACCTGTTCAGAACTTCCCCCTGCTTTAAAGAGAAACTTTGTATACTCAGTGAGTACTCCTTTACAATTTTACAGTTAAATTTGAAGTAACTACATTTTCTTTCTGTGCCATATATTCTTGACCAAAAATATAGATACATATGGGGGTTATTTACAAAAGGCAAATCCATTTTGCACTTTCGCTGTAGATCTGAGGGGAAGCTCTGTTGATTTTATCATCCAATCATATGCAGGCAAACATTTTTTTATTTTTTTTATTTCTCTTGCATGTCCCCCTTAGATCTAAAGCAACTGCACTTGCAGTGCAAAGTGGATTTGGCTTTTGTAAGTAACCTCCATAGTGTCCCCTGCTAGTGGCTCTGTCAGACAGTGTAATCGACATCCTTGCTAAAGATCAGTCAGGGCCAGTTCACAGCAGAATCGCACAGGAATGCAGAGTGAGTACCTGTGCATTCCCCTGCAGTGCGATTTTGCAGCGCATTCATTTAAATGGGCTGAAACTCCAACTTTCATCTGGAACGAGCAATAAGTAGTGCATAAGCTACTTTTGTAAAACAAGTCACACCAAATTTCATGGTACTGTGGTGCCATGCTATTTGGTGCTTGCAAACGCACTGCATTGGCGATCTGCATTCGAGGGGGGGGGGGGGGGGTCGTGTTAACAATATATTGGCACCCAGAGCAGATTGCAAAGGCAGTACATTTTGAACGCAGTACACAGAACACACCTTTCTGGTGCAGTATTCTGGTGTGCTCCGGTCACAAAATAGATGTGCCATCTAGAATGGAATATGTTGTCGGAAGTCTGTTGACTGAGGACTGTCAGTAACAAGAACAATCAAGTATAGTATAGCCATTGTACTTCACTACTAACCAACAAGCACATCCTTTTATATGTGATGGAAAAATGACTGCCCTGCTCAAAAATAATTCAAAATTACAATCTTTTAAAGTTTTTTTTTAAAGGCTAAAGTTTTTTTTTACCTTAATGCATTTTCTGCATCAAGGTATAAGAAATCATTTTCAGTGTAGCTCCCCCCTGCCACCCCAACTTACCTGAGACCAATTTCAGAGCAGTGCTGTGCCAGAGTAGTGTTGGGCCCGAGCAGTGCCGCTCTCCCTTTTTCCCTCCAACCACAAACGTCTGGGAGGGGAATTCAAAGGAGGAGCAGCTACTAGCACCAACAAGGGAACTGAGAAGAGAAGGATCAGGGCTAATCTGTGTAAAACCACTGCAGAGAGATGGTAAGTAGAACATGTTTGTTATTTTAAACAAAAATCCTTTAATATCACTTTAAACCTTTACTACATCCATTGGTATTTATGTACTGCAAAGCTAAACCCCAGGCAGATACAAATTAATGCAGCTCTGTTTTATTACCTTTTTTTTTTTTTTTTATGCAGGCAGACTAAAGCCCCGCACACACAGGCCGAATGACGGGAGACATCAGCCGGTTCAATAAAAACCGGCAGACATTCGGCCCGTGTTTTTTGCCCGTCTGTCCAAAAGAAGCTGCCCATTTGGCCAGCTTCTGTTGGATGAGAATGCTGGAAAACCAGCAACCGACCGACTCCCGATCAGCACTCTCAGCCGATATCATTGGAGTGTTCTGTCAGAACACAGCAGCTCAGCACAGGAGATCGCTGTGCTCACTTCGGAACTCAGCTGGGTTCAACAAAAAAAAAAAACCTGGAATGTGTTACTAGGCATAAGTGTCCAAATTTTGACTTTGGATGATCAGTCTGTTGCAATCCCTGTACAGCAGATCTCAGAGTGGAGAAGTGGGAGAGGCAACACAAGAAGCGAATTATCTGTGCTGCCGCACTAACAATGGAGGTGCTTATAGGAGGCGAGTGTAGAGATGAGCTCGTAATGCTGGCCATGCACTATACGAAAAATCGGGCGACGTTTGGTCGTTCAGACAATTCGTTCGTTTTTCGAGCAGTTAATTAATGGGCACAAAATCGATAATCGTTGGGACATTTTTGAGCTGAAAAAATGAAGGACAAGTTTGGAAATTTTCTGCCTAACGAATGATAAATCGGAAGGTTAATGTGTTTCCCGTCCGAACTTTCTGCACTAGGTATATGTAAAAAAAAAAATTTTTTTAATTTATGTCCACTGAACAACTTATCGGTCATTACATGATGGCAATATCGTTTGCGCTCACGGCCGAACGCTCGTTTTTTGAAAGTTTGTTTGGACGATTTTTCGTAGAGTGTATGGCCAGCATTAGTCTGCTGCTTGTCCTTTTCAGGCCTGGTTCACACCTATTCAGGTTTCAGTTTGCATATTCAAGGCGCAATTTGCGTTTTTCAATACATGTTTTTGATTCATTGAAGTCTATGCCAGAAAAAAGTCCCTGGTCCTTTTCATGAAATGCACAGATGTGAACTACACCCATAGGAAACCATGTTAAATGGACTGTAGTGTGTTTCTGCAAAACTGAAAACGCACTAAAAATGCATAGGTGTGAACAGGCCTTACAGCTGATTTACAGGCTGGGGAGGGACAAAAGCCGTGTTATTTAATGCTCTTCAGAGCTGTATAAACCTCAGAACTGCATAGACGGAAAACACAGATCTTTGGGAAAGAAATCAGCTATCAATCATTTCATTTGTGTTTTTTTTTTTTAACAGAAGATTTCATTTGTGTTTTAGCCGTTTGTCTGCAGTCCAGCTAAGATGACAAAAACAAACTCATTAAATATAAATTTCCTTTTTATACCTCCAGTATTGTGTAATGTCATAACAGAGACAGGAGCTCAGGAATAAAATATCCGAATTCTAAAATATATTCAGTAACTTGAAACTGTTACAAGTTTTGTGAAAACTTTAATCTGCAACTTTGTTTTTTGTTTTTTTGGTGGCGAACAAATTGCGAGATTTACTGGTCCTTTATTGCAGTAGATTTCATACTTCAAAGCGTCTGAAATGAGACATTTCTGTATTGCTCCGCAGCAACCTGATCCAAGTTCTCCATATCAGGTTTGGTTCTAGTTGCTGTGGGCAAGCAGACAGTACTTTTCTATTCAGACTGAGCAATGGGGTGTACTGCGTACAGATGTCTAGTGATGAGGAATGTGGCGTGTAGCAGAGTGAGATCTAGCTTTGTATTGAGTTTTCAGGAAGATATGGTGATGAGGAGAGAATGTTGGTGTCTTGCAGCTTTATACTAAGAATTGGGGTTCTGCTGTCGTAGTGAAGCCATGCATGGCTTTCTGCATATTCTGCAAGCAATACTTTAACACGGACTGCGATGTCCTCAGGATTCCTTCAGTGAATTCTCCACCTCCTGCATGATCGCTTGCTGAGTGCAATACATTTGCCTGATCCTAAATTAAGAAACCTGTTCTTGTGTTGATTGGTAGACATTGTGCATAGTTTATTTGGACTGAATCTCTGTTACAAGAGAAACTGGATCTTCACATATCTCACTGTACCTTCCGTTGTGACTGCGAATACTATACCTGTATTTGCACATTATATTGTATGACATGTTTGAGGAGGCTAAGAGGGGGTTCCAGTAAACTTATTCTTCTTTTTTTTTTATGTGCCATGGACACAGGATAATTTATGCCTTGTGATCTGGCTATTGCAAATGCTGGTTTTTATTCTAAAAATAAACTTTTGATCAGTGTTAAACAACCTGGATAGTGACTGTTTTATCATGATGTTAATTATTTTTAATTCTTCTACACCAAACATTTTACCAAGCATACCATATATTGTGGCGATCTCAGATGATCAGAAGACTTTGCCTAAATGGCAACATTTGTGGTCTTTTCACTATAGAGCCAATAGAGAAGTTGTCTGCTTGCCAGCCTTCAAGTACAGTTTTGGGTTTATGGAGACAATGCGAGGCATGCACCATATGATGTGGCCTGCTGGCTCACAGGCCACATCATAAATAGAATGATCCCAGCCTAGGCTGATGCCCTTAGATGATGTTGCTTGCTGATCAGAGGACTGTAGTGAGAACTATATATATGATTAGTAGGATAAAGGGGACTTGGCCTTTTGGTTAATAAAGCTGTACACATGGTGCCCATACTGACCCGTGTCCAAAGCCAAATGCACCTACAATGGGCACATGAGCATCAAAACTGGACCATGGAGCAATGGAAGTAGGTGGCCTGGTTTGAATCGCATTTTCATTTATATCATATGGATAGCTGGAAAACCTTGGTCCTTCTATTCATGTGGATGCTACTATGACACATATCACCTACCTAAACATTGTTATTCACCAAGTACACCCCTTCATGGAAACAGTAATCCATGATGGTAGTGACCTCTTGCAAATTTGGTTCAAGAATGGAGAGTTCCAAATTCTCTAGATCTCAATTTGAGTGTTGGATGTGCTGGAAAAATGAGTCCAATCTATGGATGCCCCACCTTGTAACTTACAGGACTTAAAGATGACCTTCTAGCAGATACAACTGCATACTACTTGTGCTGTCTAATCTCCCCATTTCTAAGCCGTAAAAAACCTGGTTGATCCTACCCGTTCCTGTGCCCCCCTCTGGCTGCTGATTACTGTGGTCAGTTTTTATAAAGTTAATTGACGATAACTGCCAAGCCCCTCTCCTTTTATCAAGCTATAACACACTGTGTACATGTTGGTGTAAAACCATGCCCTTTCTGGTCGGTCACATGACCTCCGGCCACTCTCCTCCCCATCTAAGGGCTACAGCAGGAGGAACTAAGCAGTCACGTGACCTCCCCAGCTGATGTCGGAGGGGGAACTTGGCCCCTCCTGCTATAGCCCTAAGATCGGAGGAGGCGAACAGCTGGAGGTCACGTGACCGGCCAGAAGAGCTTGTAACTACAGGCATCGTTTTACACCAACATGTAGACAGCGTGGTATGGCATGATAAACAGAAGGTCTGCCAGTGATTTTTTTTTTTTTTTTTTGCCTTTACAACCATTTTAAATGATCTGTTACAACTTGGTGCCAGATATCACAGCATAACTTCAGGAGGTCAGGGCTGTTTTGGTGACAAAAGGAGGACCTATTTCATTATGTGGTGGGTGGCCATAAAGTTATGACTGATCTGTGTATATGTAGACTGCCATTGCGGTACACACATTTTTTGGTCAGGAAGGAAGTGACAGAGTGCAGGGGTCAGGCGTGCGTAGAGGATAAGAGTGTGTAATGTAGAGGTGTCAGTAATGTGCAAGGATCAGAAGTGCGTAACATACAGAGTACAAGAGTCTGTAGTATTGCATTCCTGACCTCTGTACTATGCAGGTCAGTAGCCACAACAAAATAATACCTCTCTACCTAAGCCTAAATCCCCCCCCCCCCCCAAAAGTATAGATCTCCCCAATATGCTAGTACAGAATCATTCTCACAGAACTGAACCCCCCCCCCCCCCCCAATACAGCTCCACCCCACTACTAACCATCTTCTATAAATCATGTTTACTCTTGGCTGAGTCATGTGCCTGGAGCTGGGGAAGAGCAGGCACTCTGAATTGAGAGGCTGCAGGAGTCGCCCCTGCTTTGAGTGTCTGGTGCAGCTTTCAGCACTAGCTGTGCCATAGAAGCTCCAAAAGAGTTCCTGGTTTTTCTCTCTTCTCTTCTTTTGGAAGACCAAGTACATAATCAATTGGAACAGTACGGCTATACTTCTCCCAACCAGCAACCTTATTCCAGAATCTTTTTACCACTCTGCCCAGACCTGAATCGCCTCCTTTTTGAGTGCAGAGAGCCTTGCATTTTCAGGCATCTGCGCTCTCTCCAAGTCTCCTTTCTAACTGGCAAGTCCATTGTGGGACACAGGAAATGATATGCTTTCTGGTTATACTGCCACCTACTAGAAGATTGGAGACTGGCAAACAAAAGCTCTTTTGGAAAGCCCTGAATAACCCATTCTTTCTATTAGCATGCTTCAGTTTTGTAGCAAACAGTATCAAGAGCATGATAAATGAACACAGAGGGATGGAACCTGTGTCTTCAATTAACTCCAAGAAAAGGATTGTGTAGTGATTGCAAAGATCATATATGTTCTTTCTCCTCTATTGAGATACTTTTAAGGACATTCAAAAGCATTCCAACTGAGGGGTGGATCACAGAAAACAACCTGAACAAAAACTGGAGCCTGCATGCAGCCGAGTCATAGACCATGCTGTGGAAACTTGGCTCCCTGATACAACCACAAAGGTGCATTAAAGAACAATGTCTCAACAAGGAAGGACCCACAGCCTAAAGAATGGTCAACATGGAGAAGGAACCCCCACTCAGAGGAATGGGAACATTCAGAGGAAACTGAAAAACATTATCCTGAGCCCCCGAGAACCAGGTGACAAGTGGGTTGCATGTTTCTTGGAAGACATTCCTTAACAGACTTCTACCTTACCAAGGTGAAGAATACTCAGGAAGAACCCTGAACATGACTTCATACAGAAGTCTCTTCAAGAAATGTAACCGTGTCAGCATGATCACATGGGTAAGGTACATAGAAAATATGGCGTAGATGCTTATACTAAAGAAGAATATTGGTTTAAGCGGTCTGCAGGTGATAAAACAATTATAGTGATGATTTCTGCTGAAACAAGATCCAGCCAAATCTTGCAGCAACAATTTCCTCAACAATGGAGATGCCATCAGAAGGCACTACGGCAGGGGTCTCCTAACTGTGGCCCTTTGCTTGCCTTTATCTGGCCCTTCGGGGCACTATTCCTCCCACTGACACCAATGATGGGGCATTATATCATCCACCAATACCAATGATGGGATACTATTCCTCCTACTATTGACCACCAACCCTGAGGCCATATTTGTTCTCACTGATGCCAGGCCCTGTGACCTTTTCTTCCATTGCTGGCCACAATCCGGCCCTTAAAGTCTGAAGGGAAATAAAGTGGCCCTTTGAAAAGTTTGGAGACCCCTGCACAAGGGCAAACACCATAAATAACTTTTGGAGTGCAGGGACAAGACTGTGCTACAACTTATCTAGTAGGACAGCGATTAGCATAACTTACCAGGGTCAAAGATGGATCTGATGGGTACTAAGCACAACAGATGGCTTTATATATACCAAAAAGGAGACAAATGATTGCTCTGGGGGAGAGAACAATGGCCAGGTTTTAATGCAGCTCCTGAGGCTGAACTGGCACATGAATTGGGACAAGAATCGTTGGCTTCAAGAGATTTAGGGTAGGCAGAGATAGGTCTATTAACCTGTGTAATGAAACAGGAACGTAGAGAGTAGGAAGCTGAATAGAATGCTAGCTGTGGGGGATCAGTCTGTAAACCCAAAAGGGCACTCTTTGGACTCGGTAGATGACATCAGTGTTCAGTCTTATAGGGTTAACCCCTTTTGCGGCAACAATAACAGAAACCAAGAAAATTCAACATTGCTTAGTGATACAAATGAAGTAGCTTCCAGTGCTCAACCTGACTGGCCTACTTACAGTTTTAAAAAACAGGGCAAATGCTGAAGGAATACCAACAACGCTGGACTTGTTAATAGAATTGGGTCTGGAAAGTGCCTAATGTGGAAACCAGTTGCCAAAGGGGCACTTCCAAACTAGCCCTGCAGCCTTCAGTCTAGTGGCGTCTGGCATTCCAAAGCTAGTAAAAGGAAAGGCAGCTGCTGGTGATAGCTGCAATTGTAGACAACTTGAGCACCAATTTAGCGTAGAATTTTTATTGAAGAAAAAAAAAATGCTGTCATGCTGGTATTGGAAACCTATCCTAAGCTGATCTACAAATTTTAAATTGCCAATTTCTAATTCACCTGGAAGTATATGATTTGCTTTGTGCTTCATTGAACAAGGGGCTGAACCTTTTCTAACCTCTGCAGCTCCTAAATGATCCTAATAGCCTGTGTGTACATGAAGTTGCGTTTAGGAGCTTTGGCAAAAAAAAAAAAAAAAATGCCAGAAGCTCCTAAAGCCAAGTTTAGGGGCTGCTAGTGTACATGAAACCTTAAAATGTTTTTCATCACGTAAAAAATTCAATTTTTTGAATTGGTCATTAAAAATGACCTTGTGTAGGTCCCAGAGCATTTTTCTCGATGAGAAAAATGCCCATTAAAAATTTTGAACCTGCTCTATTTTTTTTTTCTACGTTTTTCACGTTGTTTAAACGGCCATGTGTAGGCTTTAACAACAGGCGAAAAAAAACGTGCATGCTCAGAAGTTATGAGAAGGAAAATTTGCATAATCAGCCCAAAGGGTGGCGCCATCCGAATGGAACTTCCCCTTTATAGTGCCGTCGTATGTCACCGCGCTTTGCTCTCACGATTGTGTGCATGCAAGGCAGGCTTGAGAAGAATCACAAAACTTTTTTTCCATTACATCAAAAATGATCGTGTGTACGCGGCATAAGAATAACAATAATTTATATATGTGTGTATATATATATATATATATATATATATATACACACACACACACATACACACGAACTGGGTGTTTAATAGTGACCCAACAGTATTACACTAAAGACCATAATGAATACTAACATACAAAGACATTAATTAAAAACATTACATATCAATATAGAAATTAGAAGATATAATGGCAAAAATCTACTAGAAAATGTCAATGCGTTTGGTGGGCTTATGTTGCTTCTTCAGGACACAGATTTCTTCATGGAGTAAAATGCCATATACTGGCGATTATTTTTCTAGTGGATTCTTGCCATTATACCTTCTGATTTTTATATTGATATGTAATGTTTTTAACCAATGTTGTCTTTGTTCATAAAAGTTGTGTTCTTTATATTTAAAGTATTCATTATTAGGTTTCTAGTATAATACTCTTGGGTCATCCTTAACTGCTCCGCTTGTTTCTATATAGGGATTCTAGTGTCTTGTTGTGCACAGGTGACCTGCCAGCATTTATTCTGGTATAGCATTGTTACCCTTTCTCATCCACACACTTATTTATCTACAGTAGAACCTTGGATTACAAGCATAATTAGTTCCAGAAGAATGCTTGTAATCCAAACCAGGGGTGAGGGGGGCACCGGAGACATTCGGAAATGCTCTGATACACTCAAGAGACACTTGGGAACAGAGTGTTTCCGAGTGGCTCTGAGTGTCACCGCCGCCCCTGCTCCCTCTGGCCAAATGCAGGGTACTGCACACCCTAGAGGCTTAAATCCTGCTTGTTTCACAAGAAAACGATTGCAAACCGGTGTCTCGGATCTCACATTACAGATCTCAAGCATTACTCCAGCCATCAGTGCAGAGTTAGACGTTGAGAGAGCAGGACGCTCTCAAACGAGTCACTCTCTCAGGGGTTGTGCAGGATCCTCCCCACTGTGCGGCTCCAGGTCTCACAGACGGGCAGGATTTCCACCTCCCTGTCATCTGTCCACTTGCCACTGACCATCTCGGCAGGCTATCGGACAAGCTCCTCTCCACCCCTCCAGTGACTTACACGGCTTTCCCCCGGTTTCACCTGCCTCCCTCCATTATCCCTCTCCCAGGGATTCAAACAGGTAAGCCATTCCTTGGGAACTGCAGGCGGCCGTCCTTTTTAGGACAAGCCGCAGTAGCTTCCCCCAACCCCCACGGCTCTCCCCCTCTCCTCACCCCCACACTACTACCCCCGCTCGGGCGTCCTACTCGCCACCCATCCCCACAAGCCTCCGCTATCCTCGGGCGCTGTATTCCTTCCCTCCGCGCCGGTCGGTGGGGATTCGCGGCAGCCGCGACTTAGGAAAGGCCGCGGCTTCACCCGTGGCCTAGCGGCGCGCCGCTCCCCATCCCCAACAATCGGCACCTAACTGTTCCAATCGGGCCAGAAAGCCCCCCCCCCCCTACCCCAGTAGAGCCCCCTTGCCATCCTTTTTCAGCCCCCTAGGCGGCACTGGTCCACTTAGTCTGGTACCCCCCAGCCTGGATCCTGCTGCCAGGTCGGCGGCCATCTTGCTCCACCCAGCCCTATCTCCCCCCTCTCAAATTCATTTAAACTTGATCCAGGGCTTAACCCGATCGCCTCTTTAGGGGTCAGGAAGGAATTTTTTTTCCCTGCCACAGCATATTGGCGCAGCGTGGTCAGGGTTTTTTTGCCTTCCTCTGGACCAAGCTAGGATCAGAGGATTCAGTTATCCTTGAGAATCCACCCCCCACCCCTTTGTTCTACGGCGGCCATGGTTAATCGGCAATACTCGGCGCAAAACATTTGGGATCTGAGTCGATTTGCCGCAATATTGCCGGCCGCCACTAAAAAAGCCCTAAGAAATCTGCGACTTTTGAGGATCGATCGACTACCAAAAATCGCAGCCATTTACCCCAGCCTAAGTACATATCATGTGCTTTGATCAACACTAGATCGGCAGTAAAACCCTGATTAGAAATCCATGATTTCTTATTGCAACATGACTTAGACTGCCTCTTTATTACAGAGAACTGGCTCACAGCCGACTGTAACACCATTCTAGGAGAATTGGTGCCAGAAAACTACCGTATTATAATGGAAAATAGAATAGGGCAAAGAGGAGGAGGACTGGCGGTGATCCATAAGACGCGTCTTGCGATCACAAAACCAAGCCTTCAAAACCCTCTTCCATTCATGGAAACCCTTACTCTGCAACTGCAAGTAAACTGCCAGGAGACCGTCCGGATTCTACTCTGCTATAGGCCACCCGGCCCAAAATCGCAGCTTCTCCCATCATTGACGGACTTTATCTCCACCTATACCCTTAACAGCAAACACCTTTTGCTGCTCGGGGACTTCAACCTCTGGGCGAACTCCCCGCAAGACCCCATTGCCGACGCCTGCATCGACCACCTGGAAGGATTAGGGCTTCAGCAACTAGTATGTGGGCCCACACATGCTTCAGGTCACACGCTCGATCTTATTTTCAGACAAGATCTGGAAATAAAAATCTTGGAAAATGAACTATTGCCATGGACAGATCACCATGCAATTAAATTCATTATTTCCGAATTCCCACCTTAACAAAAACATCAAATCCAGTGACAACACACTGGACCAGATGTCAGAAGAAGCTCCACTCGGAACTCTTCAAAGCCACGTTAGGGGAAAAAATAAAAACAATTCAGCCGCACCAAACGGCGGAAGAAACACTGGAGGCCATAAACACAGCACTATTGCAGTCAGCTGACTTGATAGCGCCGAAACGTAAGACCCAGATCCGGAAAAATAACTCCAGCTGGTTCAACAACCAGATGGCGTTACAGAAGCAAGAGCACAGAAGGGCAGAAGCCGCCTGGAAAAGAAGCTCTTCAGATGAGAACCTCTCGATCTACAAGGCAATAACCAGAAAATACTACAAGCAAATCTTCGAGGCCAAGAAAAACTATTAACGGTGCCCTAAACCGCCCCCGCAAACTCTTTAAGCTGAATCATTAATAAAATTGAGGCAATCCGGCAAAGCATTCAGCAAAACAATTTCTCTCCTAGCCCCCCCCGTAATTATTTACACAACACCTGCAGTAATTCACCACAGTTAGGTGAGTTCACGCTGGAACCCATCTCCATTCAGACCACAAAAAATATCATCGGCGCTCTGCGCAACAGCACTGCGCCAAATGATATTATCCCCACCAAACTGCTGAAAGAATGCGCGACATCCTGGCACCTCCTGTCACACAGCTTATTAACCAATCCTTCAGGGAGGGCATAATGCCCTCCCAGTTGAAGGAGGGCATAATTCAACCCATCTTGAAGAAAGCCACCCTGGATCCTAAGGACCCACTCCATTGGCGCCCCATAACAGGCCTAAATGTTCTCTCCACGTAATGGAGAAAGTAGTGGTACAACAGCTGCAACAGCATCTAGATACCCACAACTTACTTGATCCATTTCAATCAGCATTGCTTAATATATGGGACGACGTTCTCAAGGCCGCAGACGAAGGAGAATCTTCTCTTCTGGTTCTGCTGGACCTAAGCGCAGCCTTCGATACAGTAGATCACAAGCTTTTATCGACTCGGCTGGCTAAAATAGCCAAAGTCGCAGAAAGTGATCTATCCTGGTTCTCCTCTTTTTTGGAAAACCGATCGCAAATAGTGAAGCTAGGACCCTTCACTTCTGAAAAACGCACATTATCGTGCGGAGTCCCTCAAGGATCCCCCTTGTCGCCGATGTTATTCAACATCTATCTGCGTCCTCTTTTCGAAATCATCAGCAGTCAAAAACTGCTATATCACTCATATGCAGACGACACGCAACTGTACTTCCGCATTTGCAACAAAAAGGATCACCACCTCAATCTAGAGACTTGTCTCTCTTTGATAGAGGACTGGATGACAAAGAGTTATCTCAAACTCAACGGAGCGAAAACAGAACTTCTTCTGTTTCACGCCAAGCGTAGGAATCAATCGGCAACAACTTGGACCCCCCCGTCCATTCTGGGCAAAATCATCACCCCTAGCGCCAAAGTCAAAAGTCTTGGGGTCATCTTTGACTCCTACATGACAATGGACGCACAAATAGGGTCAGTAGTCAGCGGATCTCACCATCTGCTGCGCCTACTACGCAGACTCACTCCTTTTATTCCCAAGGAAGACATAGCGGTCGTGGTGGGAGCGATTGTAAACTCCAGACTGGACTATGCAAATGCCCTTTACCTCGGACTCCCCAAGTACCAAATCGCTCGTCTTCAAGTCGTCCAAAATACGGCCGCCAGACTTGTGACTGGGAAAAAACCCTGGGAATCAATCTCACCTTCACTGAGATCCCTTCACTGGTTATCAGTAAAAGACAGAATCACCTTTAAAGCACTCTGTCTAACGTATAGATGTATCCATGGGAATGCTCCCCATTATCTATGCGAAAAAATAAAAGCTCACAATCCCAATCGTATTCTGCGATCCACCAATCAAAATCGGCTTCAGATACCGAAAGCCAGATACAAGTCCAAAGGAGACAGGAGATTCGCTGTCCAAGGTCCCAGACTATGGAACGCCTTACCAGCCAGCATTCGGCTGGAGGAGAACCACTTAGTCTTCAGGAGAAAGATCAAGACTCATCTCTTTTGATCTCAAAGGAGACAGGAACAACAAGCGCCCAGAGGCTTTTTACTTTGCATGTGCCACGCTATATAAGTTTTCATTCATTCATTCAAACCGAGTCAGGATTTAAAAAAAAGAAATGCTTGTAAACTGCGTTACTTGCAATCCGAGGTATTACTGCATATTTTTTGTAAACTGCCTAGGAATTCCTACTCCTCCAGACTGAAATCCACACATCAAGGCATTTTAATATTTCCATAAGTTCTCTCAAGAGCCATCTCACTACTTTAGAACTGCCAGGAATACTGAACTAAGGTGCTGTGATATTTTTTAGGAAGCCCTATGGAAGGTTGGCCCCTCCCACCAGCAGAAACACATGACATCCCTAGGTCTAAAAGTAAGGCTTGTAATGAAAAGGGAAAGGTCTTATTTCCTTTTCACATTTTTGCAGCCCTGAAAGTCGTGTGATTTTGCAGCAATTTTGTAATGCGATTTTGACGTGATTTGAAGCAATGTCTGAGTAATGTTAAGGTTTATGGACCTCAAGTCGCATCAAAGTCAAACCAAAGTAGTGCAATGCCTCAAGGTGAACCTCCCATTTGTCGTATATAAAACTATGAAAATCAAAAAGAATGCTTCAGGAGCTGCAAGTAAGGGATAATTGGAGAACTCTACATGTTCACGATAGAGATTATACCTTTTTTTCAGCTAAACACAAAACATATTCTAGGATAGATAGGATAGATATCTCAAAGTGCGCTACAAAGCATTAGGGAGACCTTCATAGGTTAATTTCTGATTTCAGACCACGCATCTAACTGTGTTATAGAATGGGGGGAACCCGACACCCGAGAATGGCAGTGGAGGATCAACGAAACCCTCTATAAAGAACCAGAATGCGAGACACAGCTAGCACAGGAATTAGAGTTGTTTTTCTTAACAAACAAATCAGGGGAAGTGTCACCATTTTGCATATGGGAAACACATAAATGCTATATTAGAGAAATAAGTATATCAGCAGGAGCACGTAGAAAGCGACAACAGGGGGCCCAATTAGAATCTTTGCTCTGGGATATCAGGAGGCTAGAGACTTTACATAAGAAATCGCAGACACTTCAGAGAGAGGAGGAACTAACTCGCTTGCGAGAGGAACTGAATGTAAAGCTACCGTCAACTTGCACTTCCCTAAATAAACTAGGAGATAATTCAATAAACCTAAACGTTACAGTGATAAGAGGGTTAATTCAAGCAGGATTCCTCCAGCTGATTGCCCTCAGGTGAGATGATGATGAATTCAAACACAAAGGTGAATATATATAGTGAAAACATTATATATAAGGACAGGGAAAAACCCCTGAAATGGTGCTGCAATAAAAAAAAGGCTGGAATAGACAGCCGTGAAAAAATAAAAATACAAAATAAATGCGCAAGCCCTAACATCAGACCCAGCCAGTATTTAGCAGACAGGTTTATCATCCACTGCTAATACGATACATCTCTATCAGATATTTGACACGTTTTAAACTTCTGTGCGGATGGAATACTTTGATGTTCATTGCCACAATTCTCATTAAAGAAGTTCTCAAGAACCTGTTTTAAACATAATACGCTATGAAGTCTTCTTCCTTTAATTGCATTGATTGACTTTTCGGGAGAATCTGGAAAAAGTGTGGAGCCGAGCAGAGTGTTAATGAGCCTTGAGGACCTATGAAGTCGGACCTTCTCTCCTGCACCCCTCCAGTTTCAAGAACCCTTACCTTGTGCCTGAGAGGAACTGAATGCCTGGCTAACAGATAAAGCAAAAGCAGCAATGACCCGGGGTAGACCAACTTTCTTTGAATTCGGTAATAAGCCTAGCAGGATGATGGCTAATGCATTGAAAGCGACAAGGACGCCAAACTACATAGAACGTATTAAAATGCAGGGAGATACATTGGTAAACTCATCACAGGCAATTGCGAAGGCGTTCCAAGACTACTATGTAGGCCTATACCAATTGGAGGCGTGAGATCAGAGTGCCAGGGTATGCAATGAAAAAGAGGCTAGGGCGTATATAGCAGCCTCAGAAATGCCTAGATTGACGGAAAAATAAGCAGAAGACATTGATGGCCCAATTACCATTGAGGAATTTTTGGAGGCCTTGAAAACATTAAAACCAGGTAAAGCACCGGGCCCAGACGTATTCACCCTGTTATACTATAAAACTTTTGCAGATAAATTGGCACCAAGGTTTGTGGAGGCTTTTAACTCGGTACGAGAAGGTCAATCAATACCAGTAGAAACGTTGATGGCCCATATAACAGTGATATACAAAGAGGGGAAAGATCAGGCTCAATGTTCAAGTTACCGTCCAATCTCACTGTTAAATGTGGACCTAAAAATTCAACTAGATTATTACTGTATATACCCACTTTAATACACTCTGATCTTTTCAGATTTATCCCAGAACGGGAAGGTAGGGAAAATACGCAAAGGGTCATAAGTGCCATACACTACGCTCAATATCATCAAGAACCATTAGTGTTAGTATCCACAGACGCAGAAAAAGCTTTCGATAGAGTTGACTGGTCTTTCCTGAGGACGACCATACAACACATAGGGTTGAAGAAAGGGATGCAGAACTGGGTCATGAGTTTATACTCCTTTCCAAAACCTAGAATCAAGAAAAACTAGGTACTCTCAGAGCCCTTTTCTATTAAGAATGGAACACGACAAGGCTGTTCATTATCTCCTATTATCTTTATCTTGACATTGGAGAAATTTCTTAGGACTATAAGGGCAACCCAGATATTAGGGGCATCAGATTAAAGGGAAGGGAACATAAACTGGCTGCATTTGCGGATGACCTTCTGTTCTTTATAACCCTCCCAGCATTGTCTCTGCCGTCATTAATGACTGAGATGGACAAGTACGGGAGATTTCCAAATTTAAAGTTAACTATAACAAATCGGAAGCAATGGGTGTTGAGATAAGTACAGCATTGCAACAGCAGCTATCTAACTTTTTTGCCTTTAGATGGACATACTTCCATATAGGTTACCTCGGGACAAAAATACCCAATAGACTAAATAGGATATTTGAACCTAACTTTGTGCCCTTGGTGCAACAGATTAAATTAGATCTACAGAAATGGGATAAGAAGGTGTTTACGTGGTTTGGCAGAATCAATATCATCAAAATGAATGTAATGCCAAAATTGCTGTATTTATTACAGACCTTACCTATTATGATCCTGGTGGGATACTTGAGAGAGTTGAGAGCAAGACTGGCAAGGTTTGTATGGGCTGGAAAACCTTCTAGAATTTGTACAGATATGTTGACCTTACCAAAAGTAAAAGGCGGTATAGGGTTCCTGGACCCAGAGGGTTATTATGAGACAATACATCTAGCAAGAGTGCTGGATTGGTGCGCACTTTAAAAAGAGAAACCATGGGTACACATGGAACAAGCAATAGTGGAGGTACCCCTGGAGGGGTTAAATTAGCTAACACTATACCGCAAGCAGAAAGGCAACATCCAACAGTGGGCGCGACACTTAGTGTAGTTAAAAGGACATTTAAAAAAATTAAGACATCGACCCTGTTGAACCCGATGACTTCCTATTCTGGGCAACCCAGAGTTTGAAATGGGTCTAAAGGACAAAAGTTTTATGAATCAAAAATGACAGGGCAAAAGTAGACTTATACATTTCATGGTAGATAATCAAGTAATGTCTAGAAAAGAGTTGGACTGTGAATTTGGAGAAAGTTTTGATCCATTTAGGACATGGGTTCCCAACCAGTGGCCCCGGGGCCACATGTGGCCCGCAGAGCCCTCTGATGTGGCCCGCAAACCTCATTCTCTGGGATGGTGGTTTGGCAAGCCCAGATTGCGGTTTTTCAACCCACCATCCCAGGGAATCAGTGTTGAATGAGCGAAGACGGTGGTAGAGGAAGCAATCGGCTGCGCAGCAGATTCACATAAGGATGCTTCCTGTATAGCGCTGGCTTCTGCCACAAACGGAGTGATACCCAATGCACTCTGTTTTAACCTGCAAGTTTGGTGCGCTTTCAAACAGTGCTCCACACCTGCAGTATATAATAGAAGTCTATGGCAATGTGCAACTAACCTGCTGGAAAGCCACAGGTGCACTGGGCTGCATCCGCGGTTGGGGTAAACCACAGTGCATCAGTGTGAAAGCAGCCTTAGACCCCTTTCACACGACCAGTGGACCCTCAATTCAACTGTATGGAGCAGTAGATGTAAACAGACTTGTGTCCGTTTACACCCACCTACCTCCAATCCGATCCCCCCCCCCCCAAAAAAAAAAACAAAAAAACAGAAGGGTATCATTCCCCTTCCATATGGGCAGATTGGAGGGCCCATACTGTGGCCCGCGACCAAATACAAAGTTGCTTAAGTGGCCCTTGTTCTTCAAAAGGTTGGGCACACCTGTTTTAGGAGAATGCAGTTAAATGCATTTCTCAGATCAATATCTATGTGAACAAGAGAAATAGCTACACCTTCTAAGTTTGAAAACTTATGCCCAAAAAGAGAGTCGGTGAGACCTGCAATATCGATATTGTATACCATGGTGATCGAGTTGAAGGTCCCACAGAACCTTGGTTTCATACAGGCATTGTAGAGGGAGATCACTTTTTCAGAAGCACAAAAAAAATAAGATATTTAGGTTTACACACAAGGTGTCAATAGCAACTAGGTATCAAGAAGGAAATTATAAGATTCTGAGCAGGTGGTATAGAACCCCAGAAGTATTGAACTGTATATATCCACAGGTATCTAATCTCAGTTGGCGTTGTCAAGGAACTGTTGGCACTATAATACACATTTTTGGGGAATGTTCAGAAATAAAGAATTTTTGGGAAATGGTTTCAGAAACAATAGAAGAAATGATTGATGTGTCACTTGGAGATAATCCAGCTGTCTTCCTGCTTTTTGACATCCCTCTTTCGAGGGAAAAATATATAAATTCATTGCTGAGACATTTGCTTTCTACAGCAAAAGCATGTATTCCAGCTCTCTGGAAAAGCAATGCGTCTCCAAGCAAAGCACAATGCATGGCAAAAATATCAGAAGTCCAATTAATGGAAAACCTTACTATGTGTATGAAAGAGCAAAAAAACAAGTATCAACAGATTTGGGCTCCCTATGTTTCATATAGGGAGCGGGTGGGGTGAGGAGAGAGGGCGGAGGGAGGAACCAACATTTTTTTATAATTTTTTTAAATTATTTTTGTTATTTTTATTTTTGTCCTGCGACACTGTATCCAAATAAAATTTCCTTTTCTTCCCCCACAAATAGAGCTTTATTTTGGTGGTATTTGATCACTTCTGCAATTTGTATTTTTTTTGTGCTACAAACAAAAAAAAAAAACAAAAAAAAATTTTTTTTTTACCTTTTGCTATGATTAAATATCCCATAAAATAATAATAAAAACAATTCTTCATCAGTTTCGGCCGTTATGTATTCTTCTACATATTTTTGGTAAAATCGCAATAAGCGTATATCGTATTACAGCGTCTAAAAAATAGGGGATAGATATAAGGCATTTTTATTTTTTACTAGTAATGGCGGCGATCAGCGGGACTGCAACATTGTGGCACACGCATCTGACACATTTATACAGCTATCAGAGCTAAAAAATGGCTACTGATTACTGTATAAATGTCACTGGCAGGGAAGGGGTTAAATGTCCCTATTTCTGCAAGGCTTTCTCCCTGGTGTGGAGTGTCGTGCTCGCCCCCTCCCTTGGACTACAGGAGAGTCAGGACACTCTCTACGTTGCAGATTGAGAAAGGAGCTGTGTTAGTGGGCATCCTGACTCTCCAGTACTCCAAGGGAGGGGGCAAGCATGACACTCCACACCAGGAAGAAAGCCTCACATTACTGTGTGTAGTTACAGACAGAAGAACAGGAAGTGAGGATTTCTCAGAAGAAATAAGGACATTTAAAAACAAAATCGAAGGATGAGGTAAGTGAAGGAGGACTGCACTAAGGTAAAGGAAGCAATTTAGGAAAATAAAATTGTACCTTTACAACACCTTTAACACTAGGGGGCGATCAAGGGGTGAAATGTGTTCCCTCACGAGAAAATTTACTGGCGTCTGACGTCACCGCAAGGATGTGGATGCCCATTCGTTGTTTCCTATCATTCCTACTGATTTCCCTCTGGAAAAGTGCCTACAAGTGCCCAGTACCGTCTTTTCAGTGGCCATCAGTGCTGCCTTATCTGTGCCCATCAGTGCAGCCTATCAGTACAGCCTCATGAGCGCATATCAATGAAGGAGAAAACATACCCGTTTGCAAAATTTTATAACAAACTATGAAACATGTTGGTTTTTCAACATTTTATGTCTATTTAAAAAATCTCAGTAATGATTAACTACCACCAAAAGAAACCTCTATTTATGTGAAAAAAATGTCATGGGTACAATGTAGCATGACCATGTAATTGTCATCCAAAGTTGAAAGCTGAAAATTGGTCTGGGCAGAAGGGGGGTTTAAGTGCGCAGTAAGCAAGTGGTTAATTATTACCATACCAACCAGTCTTCTGATCACCAGTCACCAGGTGGGAAGCTCTGACAAAACCGTGTTCCTCTACCAAGATAGAAACTTTCATGAAGAGACACAGTAAAAAAAAACAAGTAGCTATAATGGAGAAAAGCAGGTTGTGGGGAGACCACAGGAAACAGGTGGCTCATCCTTTGTCCTCTTATGGCTCGTACACACGGTTGGACTTTTGACTGTGCAAAAGTCCGACGGAAAGAAAGAAAAGAGGCTCTCTAAAGTCCATCGGACTTCTGACACACAAAGTCCGATAGAAGCTACACACGGCCGGACTTTCCGAGAAGAAAAGCCGTCTGACTTTTTTTGCTCGGAAAGTCCGGCCTTGTGTACGAGGCATTACGCAGCCTTTTTTAACCAGGGAGCCTTGAGGTTTCTTCAGGGGTGCCTTGGAAAAATGCCTAAAAATTGCCCCAAAGTAGTATACAAGCCAGCAGATGGATAAAGCCTGCCTTTTAGTTACACAAAGCCACAAATTGTGCACCATTACGACCTTCTAGCCACCAGCGTCCTAACAACCAATGACCCTCCTCTACCGCTCTCTGTCAGTGTTGGGGGTCACATTAGCTGAGTGATGGAGAAAAACCGAGGGAGAAGAGAAACAATGGGATACTAGTCAGTACCAGTGCATAAAAGTGTATTGGATGTGGAAGAATAAATCACTTCTAACGTTGGGTGCCCTGGATGTTGATGTATTATGCAAAACTAGAATAGTTTTTTTACATTTTAGAATGGGGTGCCTCAAGACTGTTCATAATTTTAGAGGGTCCCTTTGAGATTGTCCATAATTTTAAAGAGGGCCTTGACTGGAAAAAGATTGAGTAACACTGCTCTTAAAAATAACATTTGTCAGGGTAGAGCAAGATGAGGATGACGATTAAATATTAATGTTATTACCATGTAGTTTAACCGCTTGCCGGCCATGTCCTGCACATATACGTTGTCAGAATGGCACGGCTGCGCAAAGTTACGTATATTTACGTTACTTTGAATCTTGCACCGTGCACCCCTGCTGCGAGCTTCATGACTGTGCCTAGACTGTGTCCGCCAGTGTCCTGCGATCATGTCACGGAGTGGCAGAACGGGGGAAAGGCCAGTGTAAACAAGGCATCTCCCTGTTCTGCCTAGTGACAGGACACTGATCGTCTGCTTCCTCTCATCAGTAGCAGCGATCAGTATCGTGTCACAGTAAGCCCCGCCCCAACCCAGTTAGAATCACTATCTAGGACACACTTAACCCCTTCCTAGCCCCTCTAATGGTTAACCCCTTCCCTGGCAGTCACATTTACACAGTAATCAGTGCATTTTTAAAGGAACCGATCGCTGTATAAATGTGAATGGTCCCAAAATAGCGTCAAAAGTGTAAGATGTGTCCGCCATAATGTCGTAGTCACAATAAAAAATCGCTGATCGCCACCGTTACTAATAAAAAAAATATATTAGTAACAATGCTATAAAACTATCCCCTATTTTGTAGACGGTATAACTTCTGGCCAAACCAATTAATAAACGCTTTTTTTTTTATTTATCAAAAATATGTAGAAGAATACGTATCGGCCTAAACTGAGAATTTTTTTTATTTTCTTTAAAAAAAAGTTGGGAATATTTATTATAGCAAAAAGTACAAAATATTGCTTGTTTTTCAAAATTGGCGCTCTATTTTTGTTTATAGCGCAAAAAATTAAATACCACCCAAAGAAAGCTCTATTTGTAAGAAAAAAAAAATGTCAATTTTGTTTAGGAGCCACGTCGCACGACCGCGCAATTGTCAGTTAAAGTGACACAAAAAGTGGCCTGGTCATTTGGCAGCCAAATCCTCTGGGGCTGCAGTGGTTATTATTAGGGCATGTGGGTGCATAGATAAAGGTCTCAACCACTGGACATTCCATCTGAGCCATTTAACCACTTCCATACCAGGCACTTACGCACCTTCCAGCCCAAGCCAATTTTCAGCTTTCAGCGCTGTGGCATTTTGAATGACAATTGCGCGGTCATGCTACACTGTACCCAAATTTTTTTTTTATAATTTTGTTCCCACAAATAGAGCTTTCTTTTGGTGGTATTTGATCACCTCTGCGATTTTTATTTTTTGCGCAACAACTAAAAAAAAGACAGAAAATTTTGAAAAAAATTAAGTTTTTATTTTTTTCTGTTAATTGTTTTTGTAAATAAGTACATTTTCTTCTTCAATTACGGGCACTGATGGGCACAGGTGAGGTGGCACTGATGGGCACTCATAGGCGGCACCAGGGGCGGACTGACAACTCATGGGGCCCCCGGGCAATAGTTTTTGGGGCCACATAGTATGCACACACACATACAGTATACACACACAGTATACATACACTGAGAAGGTTCTGGAGAGGCGGGGCAGTTATAATCTTGGGATTTTTAGACCAAAATGGTGTCAGTAAGAGACATTTCAGGGACAGATGTAAAGAAAAAAAAAAGATTTTTACATACTGTCCCTGGTTTTACTGAGGCTGACAACCCTGATGGGGCCCCCTAGTGGCATGGGGCCCTCGGGCAGTGCCCGAGTTCCTGAATGGTCAGTCCGCCCCTGATGGGCACTCATGGATGGCACTGATGGCATTGCTGGGCATAACTTTGTGGGCACTGATTGGCATCTATTGTGGTCTTTTTTTATGGTTGCCCCCTTCCCTGGTGGTCCAGTGTGGGCATCCGAGGGGGGGGGCTGCGCTGATAAACAATTAGCGTGAACCCCCCCATCAGGAGAGCAGCTGATAGGCTCTCCTCTACTAGAATCTGTCAGACGCTAGTGAGGAAGAGCGAATCAATGGCTCATCCTGTTAACATCATGATCAGCCGTGATTGGACATGGCTGATCACGTGGTAAAGAGCCTCCGCCGAGATTGGAGATGCAGGCTGTCAGACTGACACTCCGAATCACCGATCGCCGCCCCACGGGGGCACGCCGGCATGTTATCCTGCTGGAAGTCAATAAACGTCCAGTCAGGATAAATGAACCACTTCCCGGACGTCAAATGTCTATTGACCGAGCGGGAAGTGGTTAAAGATTTTCTAGGATATGGAATAAACATAGGTCCATTCTCCAAAAAAAAAAACAGACTCCATGGACCATTTAGTCCTTTTCTGCCATCAGTCCTCCATGTTTCTAGAAGATTGTGGCTCCTCAAAAATGAACCATCTGTGCAGCCAATACTCAAAGCTTTTCAAGGGATTCAAATCTGAAGGGATGTCACTTATCAGCAACAAAGTCTAATGTACTATTTATTTTGCATTTAACAACAACTGTCTGCACAGCTTCTTAATGCCCAGAAGGCCTTTACCAAACACGTGCATTGGTATTTTGATATTATGACATATGGGTGGATTATTAAACTTCCATCACTGAACAGAATTGCTAAGCTGTAGGATTGTTTGTACTTTGCTGAATAATATCTTGATATCAGTAATGTTTACAAGGCAAAAGTCGAAGAGATAGTTTTAGGAAGCAGAAAAGTTGGGTTGTACAACAAAACTCACTATATGTAAGCAAATACCATGAACTTGTTTACCTCGCCTGGTCGGAATTTTGGCTTTGAGTACGGAATGTGAATGTGTTATGAAATACAGAATTGTGATATCGCAGTGAAGAGCATTCATTGCATTAACTCCTTAACTGCCATTCTCTTCCCAGACATTGACACAGCACCACCTCAGTATTACATTCCTTGTATATTTCTCCAAAACCCTTCTGATATATTCTATATACAAATCTAAAGTAGGTAGTGTACTCCTTATCTAAGCAGGTAAAAATCTTATCAGGGACAATCATGCTTACTAGTGGAGGCAGACGTCGGGTTCATTCACCCCACACGCAGTGGGCACTGCATTGGGCAGCTTTTCCAATACAGTCCTACTGCATGACACAGCAAAATGCCTTGTCTTCCTACCTGCTTGGTTCATCCCCAGCCTTGAGCCATTCAGCTGGCAACTGAACTTGAGAAATGAAATGAAATTTCACTGTGAAATCTCAATAACCATTTGTGGACTACCCAATGCCCACAATGTACTGTGGACAGGCTATGCGACTTGTACATCGCTGCATGTTTCTGGGTTTAGGGCATGTGTGTGAATGCATGCATGCATGCCGCCGCCACCCCCACCCCGACATCCGCTGTGATTGTACACAGCAGGAGTCTATAAGTAGATGCAGCCAATTATTCATGGCCAGGACCTGCTGATCAGCTGTGTCTACTTACAGCCTGTGAAGGAAACAATCTATTTGTTTCTTATCCCTGCAAAACAGGGATGAGAAACACAGACATTATTAGTAAAAAGCAACACATAATGCACACATTACACATTGTTGGGCACATGGTTAACCCTTTGATCGTCCTACATGTTAACCCCTTCCCAGTCTGTGTCATTAGTAGATTCACAGTGTATAGCAGTGATGGTGAACCCTGACACCCCACATTTTTTGGAACTACATTTTCCATGATGCCCATGCACTCTGCAGTGTAGTTGCGCATTATGGGAAATGTCGTTACAAAACATCTGGGGTGCCAAGGTTCGCAATCACTGATGTATAGCAGTGATCATCAACCCTGTCCTGCAGGGCCCACTAACAGGCCAGGTTTGCAAGATAACTGAAATGCATCACTGGTGATGTCATTTGCTGCTCAGTGATTGCAGTATTCCAGTCTGCATCTCTCCAAGGTAATACATAAAACCTGGCCTGTTAGTGGGCCCTGCAGGACAGGGTTGATGACCACTGGTGTATAGTATTAGGACCACTTTCACACTGAGGCACTTTTCAGGTGCTTTCACGCTAAAAAAGGGGCCTGAAAAGCTTCCGAAAATGTATTTCCATTAACCACTTGCTTACTGGGCACATATACCCCCCTCCTGCCCAGGTGAAATTTCAGTTTCCGGCACTGCGTCGCTTTAACTGACAATTGCGCAGTCGTGCGACGTGGCTCCCAAACAGGCCCATACGTATTCTTCTACATATTTTTTGTATTTTTTTTTTACTAGTAATGGCGGCGATCTGCAGCGATTTTTATTGGGACTGTGACATTATGGCGGGCACATCAGACACTTTTTTGGCACCATTCACATTTATGCTGCGATCAGTGCTATAAATATGCACGAATCACTGTATAAATGTGACTGGCATTGAAGGGGTTAACACTAGGGGGTGAGGAAGGGGTTAAATGTGTGCCCTGCATAGTGTTTCTAACTGTGGGGGAAGAGGACTGACTGGGGGAGGTGACCGATCTGTGTCCCTATGTACAAGGGACAAAGATCGGTTTCCCCTCTCCCTGACAGGACGTGGATCTGTGTGTTTACACACACAGATCCACGTCTTTGTGTAACCGCCGATCGCGGGTGCCATGGCGGACATCGCGGCCGCCAGGTACGTGCATCGGCTTCTCAGTGATTCGGCAGGCACGCGCACGCCCCCCAGTGGCTGGAGGACGTAAATAGACAGCCTCCCGGCAATTAAGATCCACACTTCCTCACGGCCGTCAGGAAGTGGTTAAAATTAATGAATGCTTTCACACTGGGGCAGTGCGCTGACAGAGCGGTGAAAAAACACCCCTCTCCATTGAAATGAATTGAAAGCTCTTCAAAAGCACTCAGTGTTTTTCTGGCAGTTTTTCAAGCGCCTCAGTGTGAAAGAGGCATAACACTGATCACTATATTAGTGTGAGTGAGTGAGAAACTTATATAGCGCAGCACATGCAAACTAAATCGCCTCTGGTGATGTCAGTGACAGCTCACACCTTGTGTCAGATTTCTTGCAGCACCACCACAGTCCCACTATACAGTGGATATTAGAAGTTTATACACCCCTGTTAAAATGTCAGGTTTCTGTGATGTAAAAAAATGATAAAGATAAATAATTTTAGAACTTTTTCTGCCAATAAACTGTATAACTTAATTGAAAAACAAACTGAAATCGTTTAGGGGGATAAAAATAAAATAAAAAAAAAATAAAAAAAAAATAACCCCCCTCCCTTTTTTTTTAAATGTATCTCTCTCCCTTTCCGATTCCCTCTTCTCCCCTTGTCCGTTCAGATTGACTAAGGCCAATGAGGGCTGTACATGACCTTCCCCACCACACAGAGGAATGTATTGATTTGATTGAGTTTATTTTTTTTCCACTTGTTATTTTCCACTTGTTATTGCATGCAAATGTGGTTTTGTAAACTACGTATTTCCTCTTCCTTTTTTTTCTTTTCCTTCTGTATCCCCGTGAAAACTCAATAAACCGTTTATGCAAAAAATTATAATAATAATGTGGTTGCATAAGTGTACACACCCTCTTATAACTGGGGATGTAGCTGTGTTCAGAATTAGGGTCCTTTCACACTAGCGGACCGTTCGTCCGCTCATTACAAGTCCGTTTACAGACTTGTAATGGGCCCCTATGGGAGCGGATCCGTTAGCGGATGATGCATCCGCTAACGTCCGCTAGATCCGCATCCGTTTTTGCGGACGGAAGAATGTCCTATTTTTCTTCTGTCTGGCCAAACGGATCGGATGTAAACGGACAGAGTGCGGGGACCGCCCTGTCCGCCGACAGCTGAGCGGAGACCCCCCGCTGAGCTGACGGGCACACGGAGCGGACCGAAAAACGGTCCGCTCCGTGTGAAAGGACCCTTAAGCAATCACATTCAGACTCGTGTTAAATAGGAGTCAGTACACACCTGCCATCATTAAACGTGCCTCTGATTAAGCCTACATAAAAAAATAAAAAGTAAAAATCACCACTGCAATAGCCACATACTTAAATAGAGGATCACAAAAAACATGGAATTATCCCCACTCTCTCCCTTTACCTCCTGATTACATTAGGTATGGTCTCTTAGAAGGAAAAACATATAGAAAAAAGTTGAGGATGGCAGATCCTCACAGTAACCTTCTATAGAGACACCTAGTTTAACCACTTAAGGACCGCTGCATGTACATTTACGTCGGCAGAATGGCACCGACAGGCACATCAACGTATATATACGTTGGTGCCTTGGGGGGGGGGGACCCCCCCGTACATGCGACGGTCCGCGCGGCTGCAGGAGCGATCCGACAAGAGGGGGCGGCTATTCGTTTTTGTCTGGCCCCTCCGGATCCAGCCAATGCGCGCGCGCGCGCACGCCCACCCTGTCACTTCCTCCTCCTGTGAAAGGAGGAAGCGATGTGATCTCTCCCTCGGCGGTTTTTTCAACCACCGCTGAGGAGATCACAACACAGTAAGTCTGCACTAACACTACACTGCACTAACACAACACAAACACATTTAACCCCTGCGATCGCCCCCTCCCCCCGTTACTGAATGCAGTAATCATACATGCATGATTACTGTATTTAGTGTCAGTGTGACAGGCAGTGTGACAGTCAGTTAGTGTTAGGTCCAGGGTAGCCCCCGTACCCCCCCTAATAAAGTTTTAACCCCTTGATCACCGCCCTAGTTAACCCCTTCACTCCCTATTGCCAGCATCACTAAGCGATCATTTTTCTGATCGCTGTATTAGTGTCGCTGTTCCCGCTAGGTAGCTCTTTTTTTTTTTATTGCGATTTTCTTTTTACTAAAGACATGTGGCTAAATAAATTTTGGCCTAAATGTTTGACTAAAATTTAGTTTATTGATTTTTCTTATTACAAAAAGTAAAAAATATTGATTTTTTTTCAAAAATGTCGCTCTATTTCTGTATATAGCGCAAAGGCGATCAAATACCACCAAAACAAAGCTCTATTTGTGGGAAGAAAAGGATGCGAATTTTGTTTGGGAGCCACGTCGCACGACCGCGCAATTGTCTGTTAAAGCGACGCAGTGCCGAATCGCAAAAACCCCTTGGGTCATTTGGCAGCATATTGGTCCGGGTCTTAAGTGGTTAACCACTTGAGACCCGCGCTGTAGACAAATGACGTCCACAGCGCGGCTCTCAACTGCCAGGTCGACGTCCCTGGACGTCCTTTTATGTGCATTACCTGTGCGCGCCGCTGGGGGTGCGCAGCGGGGAAAAACTGTGCCCGGCGCATCGCTGGGATGCCGATGCGCGTGCCTGGCAGCCGCGATGTCCGCCAGGTACCCGCGATTAGCAGTGACATGGAGCTTTATGTGTAAACACAGAGCTCCACGTCCTGTCAGGGATAGAGGAGACCAATGCTGTGTCCCTTGTAGATAGCGACACAGCATCGGTCACCTCCCCCAGTCAGTCCCCTCCCCCCACAGTAAGAATCACACCCAGGGAATACATATAACCCCTTCCTCGCCAGTCACATTTATACAGTAATCAGTGCATTTTTATAGCACTAATCACTGTATAAATGTGAATGGTCCCAAAATAGTGTCACAAGTGTCCGATATGTCCACCGCAATATTGCAGGCCTGACAAAAAAAATAATAATTGCAGATCGCCGCCATTACTAGTAAAAAAAATAAATCATAAATCGATCCCCTATTTTGTAGACGCTATAACTTTTGCGCAAACCAATCAATATACGCTTATTGCAAATTTTTTTAACACAAATATGTAAAAGAATACGTATAGGCCTAAACTGAGAAAAAAAATATTTTTTTAACAAAAATTGGAACATTATTATAACAAAAAGTAAAAAAATATTGTTTTTTTCCAAAATTGTTAAGTCTTTTTTTGTCTATAGCGCAAAAAATAAAAACCGCAGAGATGATCAAATACCAGCAAAAGAAAACTCTATTTGTGGGAAAAAATGATAAAAATATAATTTGGGTACAGTGTTGTATGACCGCGCAATTGTCATTTAAAATGCGTCAGCGCTGAAAAATGGTCTGGGCAGGAAGGGGGTTTAAATGCCCAGTAATTAAGTGGTTAAAGGAAAAATAAATGTTTATTTACTAAACTAAATATTTAAAACAATTTAAAAAAAAGTAACATTTATATAAAAATACCACACTACCATCATTGGCGCGGTTTGATCGTGGAAGCAGGATTGAATTTCACGTCGTGTGCAGTGATGTATACTTTTAGGTTACATATTCCATGGCAGCAATTTGTGTGTGTTTCGGTTTGTCTGTTAACTTCCCTGGCTCTAATGTCTTCCAGTCTATAGCAGCTGGAGTGCATTGGCATTCTAAGTCACTACCTTCTCTTCCGGAAAGACGTCCCTGGGCTACTCCTGCATGTGCACTGGGGGCAGCGGTGGCGTAATTTCAGTGGAGACATTCAATCAGTGGTCAGTACTGTTGATATTGGAATTTCTCTGTAGGCAGCTTGCAGCAGTCTCCATTATGCTGTGTGCAATCATCACAGGCATATTCTCCACATTAACACCCTGGTATGGTGCCTCTGTGTGTTTCTGCTATGATTTGATCACCTGTGCAGGTTGTCTGTGCAGTTTCGCACAGTGGATATATCACTGCCCCCCCTGTGGCCAGTCCTAGTATAGCAGGTATGAAATGGAGGGGGTTAACCCTTTACTTGGTGACCTGGGTACTCTTTTTGTTGGGTTCTTTAATCATTTCCTTTCTGTCCTATGTTACTTTTGTGAGTCCTTCTGGATCAGATTGACAATACACAACACAAAATGATGAAGACCCCATTGAATCACAACACTCTTCTTCCAGATGTATTTGTCATAGGTCACCATCAAGGTCCAGCCTTTAGATCAGAAGCTATCAATCTTGCTTTACGTACCCACCACTATGTCACCCACTCCAAGGAGACAGCCTGCTGGGGATGCAGGACTCTGGTCCCAGAGGGAAAGTCTCTATGTGAGCTATGCTAAGCCCAAGGGGTGGTGATTTCCAGAAAATGAAATCGCTGGTAAGGCACATGCTGCAAGAATCCCTTCAGGCCGGGTTCACACCTATGTGAATTGAGTGCGGCTTAAACCGCATCCAATACGCAGAACATTTCTAAATACATTGTTTTTAATGAGGCTGGTTCACATATGTGCGATGCATTCGCACTGCCGAAAAAACGTGTGCGTATTTTAGGCATTGCAGTGCGGCTCAGGTGCGAATTCAGGCCCATTATATTCTATGGGTACGCAGCTGATTCGCAGATGTGTTCAGTTCTCTTCAGGATTTGTCTCATTCAGCCCCCCACTCTCCTCTCCCCTGTAACTTCTCCCAGGTCTCCAAATTTGCAACTAAAACGGAGCTAATCTGCTGAACACTTCCCTTATCTATCTGCAGAGATAAGAGAGCTGAAATTCGCACCGCACTAGTGTGATTCCGGCCTAAAGAGTGGGATACAAGCCACGCGCAAAGTTCAAAAAGCCATTGCGGTGTGTTCTCCTATTAGGATGACCAGGAAGAACTGAAACTGTCCCATCCAACCCACCCATCTATAAATACCTCAGACATTGAGGTTTCTTTACCCTTCTAATGCCTTTTGGTCAAGGCAATGATGGGTGCATTTACATGAATAGAACCTGTAGAGTCTCCTGCAAAGAAAGAGGAAAAGCATCTTGGGCTCCGTTTTCCTCTAGTGCGAATTGTCATGCGACCTTGGTCACATAGGGTCGCATCACGATTCACAGCCCATTGATTCCAATGGCACCCATTCCAATTTATGCGACTGAAGGTTGCAGCGACTCTGAAAAGATTTCTGCACTGATTTGTAGCGCATGCTTCTTCCTCAGGCAGTACTGTCGGCCATATTTAGTGTGGCTAATAGCTATATAGGGCTGACACAATGGGACGGGCCAGTGACATTGCAGTTCCGAGGGTCAAGTGGAAGCTGGAGAAGGGTGCCCTTCTGGAAGGGGTTTTTCAAACAGTGGTGGAAACAGGAAGCCAAATTCATAAAAACAGTGTTGCATGGCCGAAAAATGACCAGCTAAAGATGTGCAGTCCTAAAATAGCAAAAAAAAAATGGCCTGGTAATGAAAGGGGTAAAAAAAACCAATACTTTGTAGAGCCATTAGCTGCACATCTGTTTTCTCTCAATTATCTTTGCACACTTTGCACTGAGGGTTTGTGCATTTTTTTTAAAGCAAAACTGCTCCAGATTCATCAAATTGGATGTGTTGTGTTGTTATACAACAGTCTTCCAGTTATGCCAGGTTCTCAACTGGATTGAGGTCTGGGCTTTGACTATTCCATTCCAAGACATTTAATCACTCCAATGAAGCTTTAGGAATATGTTTAGATTCATTAATATGATGGAAGATGAACCTTCTTTACAGTCTCAAATCTCTATCAGACCGAAATAGGTTTTCTTCAAGAATTGCCTTGTATTTAGGGTCATCCATCTTCGCTTTAACCCTTACCAGTCTTCCAGTTCCTGCTGATGAAAAGAATCCCCCACATCATGATGATGCTGCCACCACCATGCTTCACTGTGGGGATGGTGTCTCGGGGGAATGGGAAGTGTTGGATTTATGTACACGCAGCATTTCCCATGATGACCAAAACTTTCGTCTCATCCGACCAAGGAGCCTTCATTCTTGTCCTAGGGGATCGGGCATAGTTTATATAGATTCTATACGGCTCCAATTTCAGCCTTGTCAGGTCCATGTGCATCACTTGTTGTTGATGAGATTTTATGAATATTATGTCTAAACAATAAATTATATTTTTGTATTTATCTTTTTGATTTATTATCAATATATTTAGACACCTTTAAAGTCCCTGGGGGCTAGTTACCCCTTCATTTCCCTTTATTCATTTATGGAGTTTATTTACTAAAGCTGGAGAGTGCAAAATCAGTCTCAACTCTGCAGAGAAACCAATCAGCTTCTAACCTCAGCTTGTTCAATTAAGCTTTTGCAATAAAACCTGGAAGCTGATTGGTTTCTATTCAGAAGTAAGACTGCTTTTGAACTCTTTAGTAAATAGACGCTAGGCTATCTGAGTGAGCTGTAACATTGCAACCGTTGTGCACACCACTGTTTTTATACTTGTAAGCATAACTTTTAAGCGGGGGTATTTTATACAATAAAGACAGTATTACACTATGTCCTCTCCCTCTATATTTATTTTTACATGACCGCTCATGCTGCACACACGCACTTAATCCCATCCACATCCATTGGGAGGAGAAACACTGCTGCTGAGCTGACCTGAACTTCATAGGAGGGAGACTCAAACACCTGAAGGCACTTAACACCATGTCTATCTGGTGAGTACAAAACCTTGAGGGGGAATACAAGTGAAGGAAAACCTGGATTTGTTTAATCAATTTCAAGATCTCTTCACTATAAAGAATATTATAGACTGTGGGCCAGATTCAGAGAGAATTAGATTATCGTAGCGTATCAGAAATACACTACGCCGCCGTTTTTTACCTGGCTCTACGTGGAATCCAGGTAGATTTTGTCCAGTAAACGACGGCGTCGTAGTGTATTTCTCCCGTCGCAATCCATCTACGCGAGTAGGGGGCGTGAAGCATTTAAAATAGGCACGTTCCCGCGGCGATCGAACTGCGCATGCTCCGTTCGCAAATTTCCCGCCGTGCATTGCGCGAAATCACGTTGTTACATCATTCGTTGTTTGAGTAGCTTGGTTACGGACATTTCTATTCCCGAACGACTTACGTAAAAAATAAAAAATATATAAAATTCGACGCGGGAACGACGGCCATACTTAACATGGGCTACGCACCGTTAGACCAGCAAAAAGCTGGTATAACAGTACGTAAAAAAAAAATAGACGTAAGCGATTGCGAAGACGGCTCGTATCTTCGTGGATCGCCGTAAAAACACATTTGCATATCCCGACACATGAAAACGACGCAAACTCCTCCCAGCGGCTGCAAAAATATTGCAGCGTAGATCCGAAGGCTTACAAAGACGTAAGCCTCTTGGATCGAAGCCCGAAGCCGCCGTATCATGGTTTGAGGATTCAAACTAGTGATACGGCGCGCAAAATTTGAAATTACTCCTGTCTAACACCAGTTAGACAGGCGTAATTGCTCTATGAATCTGGGCCTGTGTTTTTTTTTTAAAAAAGCACCCACGTGACATCACTTGTGGAATATTATGTCATATATACATAATTTACATTCTACTACCTTTTTATTTCATGTGTAATAGCAGTTTTAATATTGTTCTTACCATTTGAGGTTAGCTACCATTTTAAGGATAGGAGGTCCTGGTGGATGTTTGCACCTCACAAAAGCAGAGTTTGAACTTCTGAGTTCAATTGATGTAAAATCATATAGCGCTGTTAATGCCTCATAGAGACATACTTTTTTACACATACTTTTCTTATTATAATAGCTGCTTTTCTGCATATACATTTCTATAACCTATTAAATTAGAAGACCTGTCCACTGAGCGCTAGGACCAGCCTTTATCTTAGGATATATCCTGGTATATTTTTTCAGTAAATAAACCCCAATGATTTTGACCACACTTTATTTAGGAGTTTCATAGCAATTGGGAATGAATACTTGCGCATAATTACTCATTTTAATTCCAGGTTGCAATACTAAAAAAAAAAAAAAAGATGAAAAACGACAGGGAATGAATATTTTTGCAAGGTACTGAACACATTTCATCTAGTGCCTGATGAACCAGATGCAATTTAAGCCATGGGTGGCCTTGTCAGCACTCCTCAGCCCACCATCCTTTAAAGGTAAAAAAAAAAAATGTTTCCTAAACAGTTTCCTTTACCTTACTCTTTCACTTACCTCATCCTTCGATTTTGCTTTTAAATGTCCTTATTTCTTCTGAGAAATCCTCACTTCCTGTTCTTCTGTCTGTAACTTCACACAGTAATGCAAGGCTTTCTTCCCTGATGTGGAGTGTCGTGCTCGCCCCCTTTCTTGGACTACAGCAGAGTCAGGACACCCACTAACACACAGCTCCTTTCTCTATCTGCAACGTAGAGAGCATCCTGACTCTCTTGTATTCCAGGGGAGGGGGTCGAGCACGACACTCCACACCAGGGAGAAAGCCTTGCCTTACTGTGTGTAGTTACAGACAGAAGAAAAGGAAGTGAGGATTTCTCAGAAGAAATAAGGACATTTAAAAGCAAAATGGAAGGATGAGGTAAGTGAAGGAGGACTGCACTAAGGTAAAGGAAGCTATTTAGGATTTTTTTTTTTTTTACCTTTACAACCTCTTTAATCTGAAATCAGGGGGGCTTGGCAGATAAATTGACAGCCAAACAGTGGCTGCACCCAGATGATGACACTGTATTTTAACAGCCACTCATGGCAGCTGTCCATATACAATTGGCAGAGGAGAGAGAAATTGATAAAGTTCTCATTCAGGGCTCTTTCACATGGGCACACAGGTCCATATACCTATGCAGAGGGCCATGTTTATTGACCCAGAAAAGCTTGACTACCTATATTGGACCTACAAGAACTAGCATGTGATGTTCAACACCGCCTCACTTGTGGACTTGAAGTGGAGCTTGAATACCTTAAAAAAAAAAAAAAAAAAAACTTGTCCTGGGTATGGAATTATTATTTGAGCATTAACACTGCAACATGAGGACGGCCCTTTAGAGTTGGAGCCTAACTTCCAAAAAAATGACCTTGAACAGCTTATAATAAAACATTATTTGCAGCAGATGGGAGCCTTTTTTCATGGGATTAAATTCTCAAAGGGTGTCACATATGTCATCTAATTTACTAGTTATTTTCTACAACTAAATTTCCACATTAATTGCACCCGATATTCTCCAAAACATGACATTACCAAAGGTAGGAACTGCACTTGTGTTTCAGTTTAGAGGGTTCTAACATACCCTAGCATGGCAATTGTATGGTCTCTGCCTGCATACAAGTGTACCTACCAGATAAAAAAAAAAGAAATAAAAATAAAATCTGTCTGTGTCTTCATTAGGGAGAATCACTCTCTATTTGTCCTGCTGACCACTGGTTCTGAAAGTGAGGAAAAATCCAAAACATATTATTGTCACCAGAACAGGAATAAAGGGGAAACCTACTTTCTATGTCTACAGGATATAAGGAACGCGTACACACGATCGGTTCGTCTGATGAAAAACGGTATATGTTTAGATTCATTAATATGATGGAAGATGAACCTTCTTTACAGTCTCAAATCTCTATCAGACCGAAATAGGTTTTCTTCAAGAATTGCCTTGTATTTAGGGTCATCCATCTTCGCTTTAACCCTTACCAGTCTTCCAGTTCCTGCTGATGAAAAGAATCCCCCACATCATGATGATGCTGCCACCACCATGCTTCACTGTGGGGATGGTGTCTCGGGGGAATGGGAAGTGTTGGATTTATGTACACGCAGCATTTCCCATGATGACCAAAACTTTCGTCTCATCCGACCAAGGAGCCTTCATTCTTGTCCTAGGGGATCGGGCATAGTTTATATAGATTCTATACGGCTCCAATTTCAGCCTTGTCAGGTCCATGTGCATCACTTGTTGTTGATGAGATTTTATGAATATTATGTCTAAACAATAAATTATATTTTTGTATTTATCTTTTTGATTTATTATCAATATATTTAGACACCTTTAAAGTCCCTGGGGGCTAGTTACCCCTTCATTTCCCTTTATTCATTTATGGAGTTTATTTACTAAAGCTGGAGAGTGCAAAATCAGTCTCAACTCTGCAGAGAAACCAATCAGCTTCTAACCTCAGCTTGTTCAATTAAGCTTTTGCAATAAAACCTGGAAGCTGATTGGTTTCTATTCAGAAGTAAGACTGCTTTTGAACTCTTTAGTAAATAGACGCTAGGCTATCTGAGTGAGCTGTAACATTGCAACCGTTGTGCACACCACTGTTTTTATACTTGTAAGCATAACTTTTAAGCGGGGGTATTTTATACAATAAAGACAGTATTACACTATGTCCTCTCCCTCTATATTTATTTTTACATGACCGCTCATGCTGCACACACGCACTTAATCCCATCCACATCCATTGGGAGGAGAAACACTGCTGCTGAGCTGACCTGAACTTCATAGGAGGGAGACTCAAACACCTGAAGGCACTTAACACCATGTCTATCTGGTGAATACAAAACCTTGAGGGGGAATACAAGTGAAGGAAAACCTGGATTTGTTTAATCAATTTCAAGATCTCTTCACTATAAAGAATATTATAGACTGTGGGCCAGATTCAGAGAGAATTAGATTATCGTAGCGTATCAGAAATACACTACGCCGCCGTTTTTTACCTGGCTCTACGTGGAATCCAGGTAGATTTTGTCCAGTAAACGACGGCGTCGTAGTGTATTTCTCCCGTCGCAATCCATCTACGCGAGTAGGGGGCGTGAAGCATTTAAAATAGGCACGTTCCCGCGGCGATCGAACTGCGCATGCTCCGTTCGCAAATTTCCCGCCGTGCATTGCGCGAAATCACGTTGTTACATCATTCGTTGTTTGAGTAGCTTGGTTACGGACATTTCTATTCCCGAACGACTTACGTAAAAAATAAAAAATATATAAAATTCGACGCCGGAAAGACGGCCATACTTAACATGGGCTACGCACCGTTAGACCAGCAAAAAGCTGGTATAACAGTACGTAAAAAAAAAATAGACGTAAGCGATTGCGAAGACGGCTCGTATCTTCGTGGATCGCCGTAAAAACACATTTGCATATCCCGACACATGAAAACGACGCAAACTCCTCCCAGCGGCTGCAAAAATATTGCAGCGTAGATCCGAAGGCTTACAAAGACATAAGCCTCTCGGATCGAAGCCCGAAGCCGCCGTATCATGGTTTGAGGATTCAAACTAGTGATACGGCGCGCAAAATTTGAAATTACTCCTGTCTAACACCAGTTAGACAGGCGTAATTGCTCTATGAATCTGGGCCTGTGTTTTTTTTTTAAAAAAGCACCCACGTGACATCACTTGTGGAATATTATGTCATATATACATAATTTACATTCTACTACCTTTTTATTTCATGTGTAATAGCAGTTTTAATATTGTTCTTACCATTTGAGGTTAGCTACCATTTTAAGGATAGGAGGTCCTGGTGGATGTTTGCACCTCACAAAAGCAGAGTTTGAACTTCTGAGTTCAATTGATGTAAAATCATATAGCGCTGTTAATGCCTCATAGAGACATACTTTTTTACACATACTTTTCTTATTATAATAGCTGCTTTTCTGCATATACATTTCTATAACCTATTAAATTAGAAGACCTGTCCACTGAGCGCTAGGACCAGCCTTTATCTTAGGATATATCCTGGTATATTTTTTCAGTAAATAAACCCCAATGATTTTGACCACACTTTATTTAGGAGTTTCATAGCAATTGGGAATGAATACTTGCGCATAATTACTCATTTTAATTCCAGGTTGCAATACTAAAAAAAAAAAAAAAGATGAAAAACGACAGGGAATGAATATTTTTGCAAGGTACTGAACACATTTCATCTAGTGCCTGATGAACCAGATGCAATTTAAGCCATGGGTGGCCTTGTCAGCACTCCTCAGCCCACCATCCTTTAAAGGTAAAAAAAAAAAATGTTTCCTAAACAGTTTCCTTTACCTTACTCTTTCACTTACCTCATCCTTCGATTTTGCTTTTAAATGTCCTTATTTCTTCTGAGAAATCCTCACTTCCTGTTCTTCTGTCTGTAACTTCACACAGTAATGCAAGGCTTTCTTCCCTGATGTGGAGTGTCGTGCTCGCCCCCTTTCTTGGACTACAGCAGAGTCAGGACACCCACTAACACACAGCTCCTTTCTCTATCTGCAACGTAGAGAGCATCCTGACTCTCTTGTATTCCAGGGGAGGGGGTCGAGCACGACACTCCACACCAGGGAGAAAGCCTTGCCTTACTGTGTGTAGTTACAGACAGAAGAAAAGGAAGTGAGGATTTCTCAGAAGAAATAAGGACATTTAAAAGCAAAATGGAAGGATGAGGTAAGTGAAGGAGGACTGCACTAAGGTAAAGGAAGCTATTTAGGATTTTTTTTTTTTTTACCTTTACAACCTCTTTAATCTGAAATCAGGGGGGCTTGGCAGATAAATTGACAGCCAAACAGTGGCTGCACCCAGATGATGACACTGTATTTTAACAGCCACTCATGGCAGCTGTCCATATACAATTGGCAGAGGAGAGAGAAATTGATAAAGTTCTCATTCAGGGCTCTTTCACATGGGCACACAGGTCCATATACCTATGCAGAGGGCCATGTTTATTGACCCAGAAAAGCTTGACTACCTATATTGGACCTACAAGAACTAGCATGTGATGTTCAACACCGCCTCACTTGTGGACTTGAAGTGGAGCTTGAATACCTTAAAAAAAAAAAAAAAAAAAAAACTTGTCCTGGGTATGGAATTATTATTTGAGCATTAACACTGCAACATGAGGACGGCCCTTTAGAGTTGGAGCCTAACTTCCAAAAAAATGACCTTGAACAGCTTATAATAAAACATTATTTGCAGCAGATGGGAGCCTTTTTTCATGGGATTAAATTCTCAAAGGGTGTCACATATGTCATCTAATTTACTAGTTATTTTCTACAACTAAATTTCCACATTAATTGCACCCGATATTCTCCAAAACATGACATTACCAAAGGTAGGAACTGCACTTGTGTTTCAGTTTAGAGGGTTCTAACATACCCTAGCATGGCAATTGTATGGTCTCTGCCTGCATACAAGTGTACCTACCAGATAAAAAAAAAAGAAATAAAAATAAAATCTGTCTGTGTCTTCATTAGGGAGAATCACTCTCTATTTGTCCTGCTGACCACTGGTTCTGAAAGTGAGGAAAAATCCAAAACATATTATTGTCACCAGAACAGGAATAAAGGGGAAACCTACTTTCTATGTCTACAGGATATAAGGAACGCGTACACACGATCGGTTCGTCTGATGAAAAACGGTCTGATGGACCGTTTTCATCAGACGAACCGATCGTGTGTGGGCCCCATCGTTTTTTTTTTATCCATCGGTGAAAAAACTAGGAACTAGTTTTAAAATTATCTGATGGTTAAAAAAAAACGATAGAAAAAAAGCATTCGTCTGTGGGCACGTCCGTCCATTGGTTCAAAATCCACGCATGCTCAGAATCAAGTCGACGCATCCTTGGAAGCAATGAACTTCATTTTTCGCCATGTTGTCATGTTTTACATCACCGCTTTCTGACACGATCTTTTTTTAACTGATGGTGTGTAGGCAAGACTGATAAAAGTCAGCTTCATCGGATATCTGATGAAAAAATCCATCAGACCGTTTTCATCGGATGAACCGATCATGTGTACAGGGCCATAAGGCAAGGATGATGATGAAATATATAAAAGGGGCCAATAAGTCCTTTTTTTTTTTCTTTCCTAACTCTTACACTAATTAGCATGCTTTAGAGCCGGTTCACACAGGGGCGACCTGGGATCTGACTTGAAGATATCCCAAGTCATGTGGTTGAGAAAATCAATGGAAGTGAATGGAGCCATCTTAATACACCCTACTGAAGTCGCTCCGACTTCAGAAAAGGTTCCTGTACTACTTCAATCCGACTTCTAGGCAACTTGTAGCCATTGATTTCAATGGAAGTCGCCTCAGAAGTCTGATCACTGTCTTAAATGAAGCAACAATACAGGAAGATAACATACATTTATCAGACAAACCTCTCCCTCCCTTTCACAGAGCTGCTTGTTGTTTGATTGGCCACTGGAAAGCCTCCTGTCCTAGAGGCAACTTGAAGTTGCCTTGTACTGTCCAGGAGGCAACTTGAAGTTGCCTGATGATTCATACTCAATTTGTGTCCAAGTTGCCTCCCAAAGTCGTGCTGGAAGTCATGTTGCCCCTGTGTGAACCGACTCTTAAGCCCCGTACACACGGTCGGACTTTTGCCCAACCAACATCAAAATCCGACACTTTTCGCATTTGTCCGACCGTGTGTACGTTCCATCGGACCAACTTTTTTGGCTTTCATCGGACAAAAAGTTGGGTCTGCGAACGGACCAACTTTCAGGCAACAAAAATCTGATGGTGCAAAGTCCGATCGTGTGTACAGCAAACCATCGGACTTTTGGACAAATTACAAATGCGCATGCTCAGAACCAATGTTAAAATCAACCAACAATAGCATAAGTTAACCAAAGGGTGGCAGTAAAGAGCAGAACAACCACGTGATGATGGGAAAGTTTTAGAAAAGTTTGCAGAAAAGTCCGAGCGTGTGTATGCTATGGGTGTGATCGGACAAAAATCCAAGGGAAGTTTTGTTGGATGTCCAACCGTGTGTACGGGGCTTTACTCAGGTAACACAAACAGTGAAGAGCCACATAAACAGTTTAGAGCAGGCCTTAAAGATGAACTCCAAAGTGTTTATAACACCTTACACCAGCACAATCCTCCAAGAAAACGGACTACATAATCTTCAAAGTACTTTAACCAAGATGTTTTTTGGGGGGATTAAATTTATATCAAGATACGGATACTAATAAAATATCCCCCAAAAATAAGCCCTAGGGTCTTTTTTGTGGCCAAAATTAATATAAGACCCTGTCCTATTTTCGGGGAAACACGATATACATAGCTCTGCCATACAGTACAGCCCTGTTTGGCCGGGAAGGAGATCTGATTTTTCTCTGCTGCAGTTAAAAAAAAAACAACACATTTTGTCCCTCCTGTAGCCTCTGACTGGACAGTGAATGGAGAAGTAGCAGACTGATGACTGTCACTTTGATCTCTCCTACTAGTAGTATGCCCCCTCATTCACACATGAGACCTGCAGCACAACTGACTGGCTATTTGGCCATTTTTTTCCCATCTTCCAGTCTGAGCCCTGCGGTACAGGCTGATGCCAAATCAAATTCAGGTACTTGCACAGAGAGAAGCTTGACATGCTTCCTTCTCAATTGCTGTAATTGACAGCAGTCGGAACCAATGGCTCTTGCTGCTGTCTCTGAGCCCATGAGTAGGGAGAGAGCTTCTTCTCTACTCTCATGCACATTGCTATATTTAAATCAGGCTCAGGTAAGTATGAGGAGGACTGGGTGGGGAGAGCTGCATTCGGAAGGTTTTTTACCTTAATGCAAAACATGCGTTAAGACAGAAAAAAAAAATCTTCATCCTATAGAACCACTTGAGCACTGCTATGAGACCTGGATGGGTGGGTAAAGACCTAAGGCTGCATTCACACCTTAGCGTAGCGTTTTGTACCACGATTTGCTGCAACAAATTGCGGCGTTTTGCACTGCGATAAAACGCGTAGTTTTTAACCTTGTTTTTTTAACAGGTCATTGTCGGCTATGCCGAACGCCGAAGCCGCCTGAAAAAAAGGGTCCGGGACTTGTTTGAGCTTCACGCGATGGCCGTTTCAGCGTGGAGATGTGAACCATCTCCATAGAGATTAATGTTATTTCTCCCCTCCAGCGTATCTGAGTGTCGCGCTTCAGGCGACAAAACGCTCAGGTGTGAATGGAGCCTAAAAGCTCAGTTCAACATTGCTGACCTAAATGAAGGCCTCTTGAGCCCCTTAGGGAAAGAGAACCTTGACTGATGGGGGCATGGCCAGGTGCAGCAGGATAAGGCGGATCAAAGGATTGGTTGCAAGGGGGAATGGGCTGAGTCTAAGCTCGGTAAAAGTATTGCCCCCAGGGAATTCTGGGTCTTTTTCAGGAAACGTGGTCCCCACCCTCCTGCCCCTTTTTTAGATGGTATGTCACAACTGCTGCAGTTTCTTGACCTTGCCAGCATAAAATGTCTGTAATGGGCTATGCCATGGGTCCTCAAACTACGGCCCTCCAGCTGTTCAGGAACTACAATTCCCATCATGCCCTAGTCATGTTTGTGAATGTCAGAGTTTTACAATGCCTCATGGGACTTGTAGTTCCGACACAGCTGGAGGGCCGTAGTTTGAGGATCCCTGGGCTATGCCCTTGATGGAAATCGGAAGTAGGTGGCCTGTCCGCCACTTATGGTAAGGACAGGCCCCTCCCCCCATTTGGAATTGTGTGGTCACTGTACAACTGTGACTGCCACTGGTTGAAAAGTGTTCACATGTTCTGTTTGGATTTAATAAAGCTGTGGCCTTGCCCTTTCCAACCTAAATGGTTGTAAGTGTTTTTATTTAACGGGGCAAGGGGGGCAGTTTTTTTTACTATACATTTACGTTACAGTTAATTGCGCCTGGGCTCATTGCGCCTCAGCAGTCAAGTTTTTTCTGCTATTACTAATACATTGGAACCAGCAATGATTACAACATAAAACACAAGTAAACAAAGAATACAAAAAAAACAAAACAATAGTTTGGGTGCCCATGTGTCTATACTTGTATGTGTTTGCACTGTTACTTGTGTACCTCCCTTTTCTTGAATGTTGGACTTAAGTGAGGACTTTTTCTTTTTTTGAGAGAATCTTGGAATATGCTGTCATAACAATGTCAATAAGAATACTTTATCTCAGGGGTGTCCAACCTTTAGACCAGGGATCCTCAAACTACGGCCCTCCAGCTGTTGCGGAACTACACATCCCATGAGGCATTGTAAAACTCTGACATTCACAGACATGACTAGGCATGATGGGAATTGTAGTTCCTGAACAACTGGAGGGCCGTAGTTTGAAGACCCATGCTTTAGACCTTCCTGGGCCACATTGGAAGACAAGAAATAGTCTTGGGCCGCACATAAAATACACTAAAGCCATGTACACATGATCGGTTTGTCCGATGAAAAAAGACAGATGGATTGTTTTCATCGGACAAACCGATCGTGTGTGGGCCCCATCGGTCTTTTTTTCCATCAGTGTAAAAAAATAGAACATGTTTTACATTTCTCCTATGGATAAAAAAATCCATAGGAAATTCCGATCGTCTCCGTGGAACTCCATCGGAGAAAAACCCACACATGCTCAGAATCAAGTCGACGCATGCTCGGAAGCATTGAACTTAATTTTTTTTGGCTCGTTGTAGTGTTTTACGTCAACGCGTTTTGGCACAGTCGGAATTCAGTCTGATAGTGTGTATGCAAGACCGATGAAAGTCCGCTTCATCGGAAATCCGTCGAAAAAATCCATCGGATTTGATTCCATCAGAAATCCGATCGTGTGTACGAGGCTTAAAGGGTCACTAAAGGATTTTTTTTTTAAGCTAAGTAGCTTCCTTTACCTTACTGCAGTGCGGTTTTCATGTCCTCATTGTTCGTTTTTGCTTTGATGTTGCTCTGTTGTGGACACTTCCTGATTGTCTGTTTCCTTATAACCACAGTGCTGGGAGCTTTCTCACTGTGTTCACTAATCAAGGAGATGTGATTACTGTGTGTAAACTGAAACTAGATTGGGCTGAGGGGTTTTAGACAAACCATCTCTGGCTCTGTACATTAGAGAGACAGGAAACAACAGCAAAAAAACGAAACTAGAACTGTAGGTTGATTATATGATTGATTTTTATCTATTTGTAATCATTTTTAAAAGGAATCAGTTAACTATTATGTCTCTATACCCTGTAAACAGTCATTTCAGCCCAATTTTTTTTTCCCTTTAGTGACCCTTTAACAATAAGGATAGCTGATGAGCATAAAAAGTTAACAATCAATGATATTGATTTACCTGAGTAATAATGCTTCATTTTTCGGTAATATTCTTTATTATAAAAGTAGTGTGATATTTGACATGGTTTTTGATAAACTAGTGCATCAATATCTGGTTGGATGGATGTAGTAGCAATTCTCCTAGAATTGTCAAGGTGCTCATCAGATATATTAGTTGTAATTTTGCCCTCCTTGAAACTTCTTGCTCACAACTGCCGAGAACAGACGATATAAGGCGTTTCTGTGAAGAGTGGGTTGTTTTTCGTGTGAGAAAAAAAAAATGAACACGTTTAAGTTTACAAGTTTGCGTTGGCCCACAGGTTGGACACCCCTGCTTTATCTCGTCCAGCATAAACACCACTCAGGGTATATATACAGTACTCCCTGCATTACATACACACAGCCACTACACAGAAGGAACTCTGCATAAGTTACCCGATAAGAATTCTTGGCTTTACTTGGAAGTGTCTTCAGACAAACTATGTCTACCCCCAAAAAATGTTGGAGGGTATATTTTTGAGGTTTTGACAGATCTGTTTTTCCCAAAAGAGGAAGGATAACATCAAGCAAACATGCACAATTAAATACAAAAATGTACATAATAGGACACCCAAAAAGCCCAAGAACAGACTGTCTAAATATATTTTTTAAAATAACGTATGCAATCTTATTGTTGCAAGGGAACCTCTTATATTTCTCTTTACTGGTACGGAACGAATAATAATAATAAAAATAGAACATTCATTAAAAAATAAATTATTATATATTACACAGACACACACAATATTGGGCTAATAAAGGTGGACTTTAGACGGTACAGGTAGATATAGTAAAAATACTATGGGTATGTTTATTCATAGAAATAGAAAATTTACAGAACAAGAAATAATAAACAATACTTGGTGAACATGATGCTTATAATAACGGCATATTATTTACAGTGCATACATAGGAGAAGTTTCATACAAGTTGGTACTAGTGCATGTATGTTACTAAAATAGAAATCCTACAGCACCAGAAATAATATAACACAAACTTATAGATCCTTAGAGCTGCGTTGAATATGCGGAGTGATGGGGATTACTCAACATGTTTTGTGTTGAAAAACACTTCCTCAGGAGCATAACGGTGAGTCCAATAAGTCTCAGCAGGAGTGTTTAAAACAAACCATCGACAGTAGTAATGTGGCATATATAGTGATGTTACCTTGCCCGCCTGGTAGGCTGTTAACAGGTCATGTTAAAACATCAAAATATATACATGTAGAAAACTTTGGGCTGGTGCATAAAAGTATAAAGGTAAAAAACGATTTATATAGGGTGACAAGAAATACTCCACAAAGGGTCCCAATGTCGAAACCAGGATTGATAGCCAGCGAATTTGTATAGCGTGCAGGCTTAATATCAAACAGAGCCTGGAAAACCGGTCCGAACGGGAGCCAACAGGAGTATATGGTGTCAGTGTCGCACCAAACATGTGCAGAGGTTGCACTGAGAGTTATTGGACTCATCGTTATACTCCTGAGGAAGCGCTTTTTCAATGCGAAACATGTTGAGTAATCTCCATCACTCCGCATATTCAACGCAGCTCTAAGGATCTATAAGTTTGTGTTATATTATTTCTGGTGCTGTATGATTTCTATTTTAGTAACATACATGCACTAGTACGAACTTGTATGAAACTTCTCCTATGTATGCACTGTGAATAATATGCCGTTATAAGTATCATGTTCACAAAGTATTGTTTGTTATTTCTTGTTCTGTAAATGTTCTATTTTTATGTACCGTCTAAAAGTCCACCTTTATTATCCCAGTTCAATTCCTAGTTACAAATGATCGGGACGTTGGTACATTGCTATATTGGCATTCACAGTGGTAGTCACCCTGTGTTTTATGCAAAACATTTTTTTAAGCAAGATCTATCTATACACACACAATATTACCAAAAGTGTAAGGGAGACCTTTACACACTCACATGAACTTTAATGGCGTCTTAGTCTGTAGGGTTCAATCTTGAGCTGGCCCACCCTTTGCAGCTAGAACAGCTTCAACTCTTCTGGGAAGGCTGTCCACAAGGTTTAGACCAGTGGTTCTCAACCTTCTAGTTCCGTGACTCCTTGATAAAATTTCCCAAGTTGTGGGGACCCCTAACAGTAGTTGGGATGAGTGGCAATGCTAGGGGCTAGTTCTGATCAGCCAACTTAGGTGCTCTTGATCAAGGTCATCTGCTGATCTGAGAACTGTAGTGGGGACTTTTAATGGCAACTCTAATCACAGGTAGTGTTACTCACTGTGTTCCAGTTTTGTGGTATCTCGCAGCAGTAACACATATGCCAAAATCTGGGAGGTGAGGTCTCTTCCAGCCCCTCCCACTTCATATTCCTCTCCAGTCAGCTGACCTCTAGTCTCTGCCCCCCACCCATGTCAGGAACTAAATGTGGGGCTGTGAAGAGGCTGAGTGGCAGCCGAGGGCTCCAGGAACAGCCCCCAGCTGGGTGTCTGCGAAAAGGCTGGAAGCGCAGGCTTCAGGAACATTCCAGGATTCAGTGACCCCTGGCAAATCATCATTTGACCCCCAGGTTGAGAACCACTGTTTTAATAGTATGTCTAAGGGAATGTTTGACATTTATTACAGAAGTGCATTTGTGAGGTCAGGCACTGATGTTGGACAAGAAGGCCTGGCTCTAATTCATCCCAAAGGTATTCTACTGGGTTCAAGCCAGGACTCTGGGGTGGAGAAACTTGACTGGCCTGCACAAACTCACTCATCCATATATCTTTATGGACCTTGCTTTGTGTACTGGTGCACAGTCATGTTGGAATAGGAAGGGGCCATCCCCAAACTGTTACCACAAAATTGGGAGCATGAAATTGTACAAAATGTTTTGGTATGCTGAGGCCTTAGGAATTCTCTTCACTGGAACTACAGGACCAAACCCAACCCCTGAAAAACAACCCCACATTATCAGTGCACAAAGCAAGGTCCATAAAGACATGGATTAGCATGTTTGGGGTGGAGGAACTTGACTGGTCTGCACAGAGTCCTGACCTAAAAACCGATAGAGGTCAGTGCCTGATTTTTTTAAATACGCTTTTGGAAGAATGGCCAAACATTCCCAAAGACACACTCCAAAATATTGTGGACAGCTTTTCCAGAAGAGCTGAAGCTATTATAGCAGCAAAGGGCAGGTCAACCCAATATTGAACCCTACAGACTAAGACTGGGATGCCATAAAATGCATGTGCAGGCATGTGTCCCAATACGTTTTGGTAATATAGTGTATATACACTCACTGGCCACTTTATTAGGTACACCTGTTCAATTGCTTGGTAACACAAATTGCTAATCAGACAATCACATGGCAGCAACTCAATGAATTTAGGCATCTAGACGTGGTGAAGAAGACTCACTGAAGTTCAAACTGAGCATCAGAATTGGGAAGAAAGGACATTTAAGAGACTTTGAACATGGCATGGCATGGTTGTTGGTGCCAGACAGGCTGGTCTGAGTATTTCAAAAGCTGCTGATCTACTGGGATTTTCACACACAATCATCTCTAGGGTTTACAGAGAATGGTCCAAAAAAAGAGAAAATATCCAGTGAACAGCAGCTGGGTAGATGAAAATGCCTTGTTGATGTCAGAGGAGAATGGGCAGACGACTGGTTTGAGATGATAGAAAGGCAACAGTAACTCAAATAACCACTCATTACAACCAAGGTAAGCAGACGATCATCTCAGAATGCACAACACATCAAACCTTGAGGCGGATGAGCTACAGCAACAGAAGACCACACCAGGTAGCTAGGAACAGGAAACGGAAGCTACAATTCGCACAGGCTCATCAAAATTGGACAATAGAAGATTGGAAAAACATTGCCTGGTCCGATGAGTCTTGATTTCAGCTGCGACATCCAGATGGATCAGAATTTGGCGTAAGCATCGATCGATACTCTCTTGTATCAACGGTTCAGGCTGGTGATAATGGTGTAATGGTGTGGGGGATATTTTCTTGGCAGACTTTGGGCCCCTTAATACCAAATAAGCATCAGTTAAACACCGCGGCCTACCTGAGTATTACTGCTGACCATTTCCATCTCTTTATGACTAAAGCGTACCCATCTTCTGATTGCCAATTCCAGCAGGATAATGCACCATGTCACAAATCATCCCACCACTGGTTTCTTGAACATGACAATGAGGTCACTGTACTCCATATCTTCATCCAATAGAGCACCTTTGGGATGTGGTGGAACAGGAGATTCGCATTATGGCTCTGCAGTCGACAAACCTGTAGCAACTACGTGACGCTATCATGTCAATATGGACCAAATCCTCTGCAGGACTGTTTCCAACACCTTGTTGAATCTACGCCAAAGAATTAAAGGCAGTTCTGAAAGCAAAATAAGGCTCGATTCACACTAATGCGTTTTTTGATGCATTTTGCAGAAATGCGGGAATTTTTTTTTTAACATGGTTTCCTATGGAACATGTTCACATCAATGCATTTTTTGTGCCTCTGCGTTTTTGGAAAGGGTCAGGGACTTTTTTTCCCGCAAAAAAAACAGCATTTTGCATGTAATAGAATTCAATGGACCCACATCCAATAAGCAAGTACCGCGTTTTTACCGCGATTTGCATCTTTTTTTCACAGTGTATATAGCCGGTTGCTAAGGAGGGGGACGGGAAGCCGGCCGCCGTGTCCTTAAAGTGGAGTTCCACCCAGGAATTTTTTTTTACCCCAAAAATCCTAAAAAGAATAAATAGAAAATAAATAAATAGAAAAACATTTTTATACTCACTTATACTCAGTCCGTCTTCTTCTAGTGAATAGGGCAAGCTGCTTTCTGGGAACTGTGTGTGTTCCCAGAGAGCAGCCCCCATTCACAAGTCAGTGTGAGACTCGTGCATGCGCAGTAGGAAACGGGAAATGAATGGCGGCGCGGGACCTGCACCGATCGAGGGATCGGTGTTGGGGGGCCATCAGCGCGGGCGAGTAGGACAGGTAAGTGTCCTTATTAAAAGTCAGCAGCTACACTATTAGTAGCTGCGGACTTAAAAAAAAATAAAAAAATAAAAATTTGCGGGTGGAACACAGATGAGTCATCTCTCACCTGGCATCCTGCTCTATGTAAAAAAAAAAAAAAGTGAAAAAAAAGTGTGGGGTCCATACCAGGCCCTTAGGTCTAGTATGGATTCAGAGGGGACCCCCCCCCCCCAAATCCATACCAGACCCTTATCCGAGCATGCAGCCCGGCAGGTCAGGAAAGGGAGGGGGACGAGCAAGCACCTCCCCTCCTGAACCATACAAGACCGCATGCCCTCAACATGGGGGGATGGGTGCTTTGGGTCAGGGTGGGCTCTGCGCCCCCCACCCCAAAGCACCTTGCCCTCATGTTGATGGGGGCAAGGGCCTCTTCCCGCCAACCCTTGCCCAGTGATTTCGGGGTCTGCGGGCGGGGTCTTATCGGAATCTGGAAGCCCCCCTTAACAAGTGGGCCCCCAGATCCCGCCCCCGCATGTTAACGAGTATGGGGTACATTGTACCCCTACCCATTCACTTTAAAAAAAATAGTGTAGTATTAAAAATGACAACAGACAGTTTTTGACAAGTCTTTTATCTAGTTGTTCTTCTCCGCTTCTTTCTCCATCTTTAGCGTCCAGTCTTCTCCCCTGCTCCTTCTGCCTTTTGTCCGGTGTTCTGCCGACGACCCTTCTCCGATGCTGCGTCGCGCACCGATGTCCTTCATTACTTAACGGAGGGGGCATGGCAATCGGATCACATCATTCAGAGGCTACGCCCCTTGTGATATCACAGCCCGAGGCATGATGGGGCCGTGTTGTCACAATGGGGTGTGTCATCCAGAAGACGTAATCCGATTGCCACGCCCCCGCCGCTATTTAAGTACTGCAGGACATCGGCGCCGACAGATTAGCAGGACGCAGCATCGGAGGAGGGTCGTCGGCGGGAGCGGTGGCATAACACCGGACAAAAGAAGAAGACCTGACGATGAAGATGCGGGAGAAGATGGAGGAAGACCGGAGAGAAGATTTTTAATAAAAGACTTGTCAAAAACTGTCTACTGTCATTTTTAACACTACTTTTTTTAAGTGAATGGGTAGGGGTACAATGTACCCCATACTTTTTCACATGGGGGCCCGGGATCTGGGGCCCCCCTTGTTAAAGGGGGCTTCCAGATTCTGATAAGCCTCCCGCTCGCAGACCCCGACAAGGGTTGTCGGGAAAAGGCCCTTGTCCCCATCAACATGGGGGCAAGGTGCTTTGGAGTGGCCCTTCCCCCGCCCTAAAACACCCATCCCCCATGTTAAGGGCTTGCGGCCTGGTATGGTTCAAGAGGAGCCCGCCGGGCTGCATGCTCGGATAAGGGTCTGGTATGGATATTGGTGTGGGGGTCCCCTCAGAATCCATGCTAGACCCAAGGGCTTTCCTTAGCAACCAGCTATATACAGGTTAAAAAAGATGCAAAAATCACAAGACAGAAAGTTTCGGAAATTTGGATATTTTTTCAATGAGTTAATGTATTGTATGGCTCGAATTGAATATGCTGCTGGGGTTTTGAAGGTTTGAGGTTTAAAAACAAATAGAGCAAAAAATAGGATAAACCTAGATAGGTATGCGTCCCACGTTGTGCAGGCAGCTGCATCCTGAAGAAATCTGTGTGGGGATGCCGTGTCCTCTTCCTGATGCCATCATTGAGGCTGCAGTGAACAATCTAACAGGGACCTGCCCCAATGGGCATTGTTTTCACTGCTTGGAAATTAATCTCTAAATGGGAGAGAGAATCATGCGATTCATCAGACTCCGCTCAATTCAGAGATCATGTTATATGTAGGGTACATTGAGAAACACATTTTCCCAACAGAGAAGGAGTTCACTGAAGCTTCAAAGCTATTATCTACCCCAATACCAAATGTTCAACGGCAGAAAGAAGACTTGCCATCTCTGCACAGATTTTTCACAAGATCTAGCTGCCCGCACAACATGGCACTTCATTACAGGTAAGATAAGCCATTAAAAGGGCAGCATAGTGGCTTAGTGCTGGCACTACCACCTACCTGGAGTTTCCATGTTCTCCCTGTGTCGGCCTTTGTTTCCTCCCTATATGTATAAATGTGAGTTTGGTACCTTAGATTGTAAGCTCCTTGAGGGGAAAGGACTGATGTGATTGTACAATATATGTAGAGTGCTGCACAAATTGTTGGCATTAAAACACCTATAATAAATTAAAGCTATTGAGAACTTTACCCCAATAATAGAGTTAATAGACTAGAATAGTTAAGAGACATAATGGGTTGGCTATAACCCTACAATAAAAGATGATCATTTGCACCCAACCACCACATCAATTAGTCTTTTTTTTAATCATTCCTTTTCTTGAAGTTTTTACCCAAGGTGCCGCAAATGGTAGAGGGCAATGCCTAGTACACGCGATGAGAAAATCAGACTAAAATTCTGCTTGCTAAGCAACCGTTCCATAATCTGATCATTAATACACAGTTTTCGAGAACCGATCATGACAATTCATGTGAAAATACCTGAAGGGATAAGCAACACATTTTTCTTGTATGATAACAGAATAAATTACTTTTGTGTAAATAGTATTTGTATGAAAAAAAAATTGTGTAACCTTTTGTTTTTTGATACGAGATTATCATACAAAAAAAAAAAAAAAGAAAGAAAAAACAGATGATCATTCATCTGATATTCTTATAGCGTGTACTAGGCATAAGCCTTATTTAGGTGCATCCAAATTACTATACTGTCACTACTAAACCTAGTTCTTCACATCATCAGGACCAAAGACGTCCCTCAGATCCAGCGCCACCCCTGACTAAACCCTTCTGGGACTTTTAGGGGGCACACTAGAGGCTCGGGTACATGGAAGAAAGTGTAAAACCTGAGGTGGTCAAAAAAACATGACGCATTACTCAATCTGGCCAATTTTTCATACTTTACTTGACAAACTCATGATCACCATTAGCAGATGCCTTCTGGGTGACTGATTCGCAGGAAAGATCTACTAGGCAATTTGAAAAACATTTGCAATCGCCAAGGCAAAACACTGGGATGTACCCAATCTGCATTTAGTTGAACGCTTTGATAATCTTTGCACATGTTTAGGATGTGGCCAGTAAACTAACTTCCCAACATTAAAATAAACCTTGGAGATACGCTTTAAATGAATGGCATGATGTAGTTTTGAAACAGCATATGATAAAAGAGCAGAATTTTGGAGACAAATCTGTACAGACAAACATTCTCTTTATTAAGCTACATACGAGTTTCCATTAGTTACGAGAGTGGCTGGCAGCACCAAACTGAGCGCTCTGCAATACAAAGAACACACTCCAGCTTCATTTCTCGCTCATTTATTGAATCATTTAAGTTTTTTGAATTTTTTTTTTCATAATTTTTTTTCTTTAACATTTGTGACCGCTCTTCTTCAGTTTGCAAGTGAAATGGTGAAGAAGTCTGACTTCTAATCAAAGTAGAAATGACAAAGGTTTGGTCATGAAAACTGTGGATTTAATGTAAACACTACATTCGATTAAATTTATTTTTTTTGTATTTTTTCCGCTTTTTTTAAAGTTTTTTTTTTCGCAGCACAAACATCCCACATGAGAGGAAAAAACACCATTCACTAAAAGGGGGTGGGGCGAGAAAGAGGGGGAAGGGGAAGGGGCGAGAGAAGCAGCACAAAGCATTCACTTGGGAACATAAAGGAGATTGTAAAGAAAAGAAGGCTATTCGTAATACACGGAATTGAGAGCAAAAATCCCTAATAGGAGAAAGATTCTGGCAGCTGGAGGTTTAGTGAGAGCTGTGCTTTTTCTATACAAACCCAGAGAGTGCATGGTATACAGTCCAGAGTACGGAAACTTGAACAGAATCAGATCTGTACAATTCTATAACCCCAGAAAGTTCTTTGTGTCTTCGGGTTCTTTTTTTTTTTCTACGTAGGGCTTCAAGTCCAACAGAAATAACCCCAATTCCCCCAAAAGAAATGGATTTTCATGATCCCATTCTTTGCTGGAGGCCAAGCTGACCTCTCTGGCAGTGAAAGGGGTCTCAGACAATTAAAAAGATGCTTCTTTAACAACTGGTGCAAGAAAATAAAAATGATATTAATCATATAAAGGGAGGTGTTAAGCTACAAGCACGTGGGAAAAAAAAAAAAGAAAAGAAAAAACAGTTTAGTTTCTTCTAAATGTACAGACTTAGCTAAACCAGATTTACAGCATCCTATGCAGCCACTAATTCAGTGATAACATTACACATCAACTTTTAAGGAAGGCTGTGTTTTTTTGTTTTTGTCTTTTTATTACAAAGGCCAAAAGGTCATGCTACCAGCAGAACGTCAATTTGAGGGTCCGTAGAGCAGTGCGGAGAAATGAGGGACAGCGGGGTAGGTCCCCCGAGATTCTTGGAGACTGTTCCCCTGACTCCGCAGTTTGGGTTGGCACTGAAACCTTTTCAAGACAAAAAGGGGCCCACTTCTTTGTTTTTAACAAACTAGAGGGGCATCCCTTGAACCCTCACAGACCCTCATACAGTTACAGCACCCACAAAAAAAAAAAAAAAAAATGTTGAGCGCACTGTCCTGCAAGTCTCACAAACACTTCTACCTGGTTTGGAAAATGTTTTGTTTTTACTTTTGTTGTTTAGTAACTCAAGAGCTGAACAGAAAGGAAGTAGCCAATTATTTTCTTTTTTTTTCCTTGAGGTTTAATGGGGAAATAGTGTGGTCATCGGAAAAACACAAAAATCCTTAAAAAAAGGATTAAAATCGTTTTATGATCTCCCCTTTATCTACGATATTTTAGTACCCTCATTGATTCTGGAGAGAGGTTGAAATTACAGCTCAGACTCTCTCAGAACTAAAGAGGTGAATTATGGGACACCGAAGAGATTCTTAAAAATCAAGAACCTTCTTCTGCTTTGGGGGTAGAGAAAGGGGAGGCAGAGAATTCCATTCTGTTGACAGCTCTTTGAGACAAACTAAAAAGATTGGTTTTATATATATATATATTTATATATATATATATATATATGTTTTTTATTTTGCCTTCTCAGTTTACCAACTTGCATTTTATTTTCACCAGCAGATAAATTGCTATACAGAGGAATCAGTACAAGCCGCAGCCTCTGAGGTTGTTGGCAATGATGATGTCGGTGACGGCGTCAAATACCACCTGGATGTTATTCGTATCTGTGGCGCAGGTCATGTGGCAGTAGATCTCTTTGTTGGGTGAGCGGTTTTTGCTCTCAAATTGTGCTTGAATGTAAGCGCAAGCATCATCGTAAGTGTTGGGACCTAGAAAGATACAAGAAAGGGCTGAAAACAGGGGAAAACTAAAGTACAAAAGGATGCAAAGCATAAAACAAGTTATATGGTTCTTAATTTCCAAAGCTCTAAAATATATGTACTGTACTTTAAATGGGGTTTAAACTTAAACCAAAAGGAAAAAGGTCCATGGGGCCCAACCTTGGGGATCTTGCTTCCTAGTAATGGGTCTCTGAACTTATCTATTTGCAGCACATGCAGAAACAGCATGCCTTTGCAATGTATTAAAACCTATCACCACCTGGAGCATTAGGATCCACTATGTGAGCACTGACCATTTTAGAAACCAATTATGACACCATTGCCCATTTCGCCATAACCTAGGTGGGGCAGTTGCCCCTTTTGGTGGTTACCCAACTCCCCCTTCTCTCCTTACTTTAACCCTACCCACTTATAATTCCTCCAACTATATACTTAGAATGATATGTTCACATCAACACATATTTTCCTTATTTCTCAGTGGGCACCATCCCTTCATATATCAATAAACCCTCCCCCCCCCCCAAGTGCTAGAAGAGGCAGGAAGACCATGGATGGAACTTGATAAATTATTCAGTCACATAATTCCTTCATGTGTTAAAATTAAACATACACAGTTCATATGTTAATATACAGTATTATTCAGTGACATAATTCCTTCATGTGTTAAAATTAAACATACACAGTTCATATGTTAATATACAGTTCCTATGGTACACATTCTTCCATCCCTCAAAAAATATTCCTGCCAACCTTCCTTAGACCTTCACCTTTGTGGGTCCTTTATAACATTCATGTGCAGGGAGTCCCATCAGGCCACCCTCTCACCACTGCGCTCACCTCTAATATAGATCTGTTTCCAGGTCTAGAAACATTTCCAAGTCTAGAAACACTGTCTCCAACTGGGGTGTGTATATATATATATATATATATATATATATATATATATTATATATATATATATATATATATCTCAAGGCTCCTCAGCTGATTATTCCCCTTCTGTCCTCCTCTTGCCTCACTGGATTGCACTTTTATGGATAAACCTTGTATAAACTTATCGCACACTTACATTTAAAACAGAGACAATGCGATTGTATGTACAATATCCGATGGGGCCACATTGTCTGTTTTAAATGTAGATGTACAATATTTAATACCATACATGTGAAAGGTTTTAAATACTATACCATGGAGGTGCATTTATTTTAACTTAGGTTAACAGTGGCGGGAAAAGAGGGGAGCACGGATTAAAAGTCCATACAAGGTTTATCCATAAATGTGCAATCCAGTAAGGCAAGAGGAAGACAGGAGATCAGCTGAGGAGTCCGGATATAAACCCCAATTGGGGAAAGTGTTTCTAGACTTGGAAACAGGTCTATATTGGAGCCGAGCGCAGTGGTGAAAGGTGATGGGAGTCACTGCACATAAATGTTATAAAAGACCCACAAGGGTGAAGGTCCAACAAAGGTTGGCACAATAAGCACATCTAGAAGGAATATTATTTAAAGAATATAGGGGGCTATCCACTTTGCACTAGAAGTGCAAACTACAACCCCAGACGAAGTGTTGTAACACGAAACACGTTGGGAGGACTTCACTGCCGTCTAACTTGTATATACAAGAGTTTGTAATCTCAGCTACATGTAAGTGCAATAGCTGTAATAAATACTTTATCTTTTAAAACTAGATTACGCTATGTGGCCATTTTCCTTTTTTATCTCCTCATATCATTGAAATCTACCGAGAACAAGTTTGTGAATCAATTATCAATTTCCACTGCATGTTTTGTCGCACATTTACTTTTGATGATCGGAGGTCATGATGTACACCTTATAAGGATTCTTCCAGTTGATTCACAAAGACATAAGTCCCCCTGAGTCCATTTCCGGTAAGCTCACGATTTTACCGGTGGTGGGTCACCACACCACACGATTCTGTGTTCACAAGAAATGCTTGGAAGTGGTTTCCTCTCCATTTTATATTTTATTTTTTTCGTGGCACTTGGCGGACTATCTATTTCTTTATGGACTTTTGTTTATCATTTTATGCTATATTTTTTATTCGATTGTTAATGTTATAGTGAGCTTCCACTACTTTGTCTTATCACTATTTTGTGTCAAACTTATTCATTGTATACAATACTTGGTATCATATTTTGTATTGTTTAAGCACTACACTTCTACACCTACAGGTGCAAAGCGCACTTGAAATTGCACTGAAAGTGCAGTCACTGTAGATCCGAGGGGGACATGCAAGGAATATAAAAAACAGCATTTTAGCTTGCACATGATTGCATAATAAAATCAGCAGAGCTTCCCCTAATTTCAGATCTACCCCTTAGATTTACAGCGACAACACTTCCAATTTCAAGTGCACTTTGCACTTGTAGTGGAAAGTGGATTTGCCTTTCGTAAATAACCTTAATGCGTCACATATGAACTGTGTATGTTTAATTTTAACACATGAAGGATTATGTCACTGAATTTATCTTGATTTATTTCAATTTAAAATTTTATTTGTTAATTTCAGTTATGAAAGGCGCAACATATATATTAATTTTTTCACTTAGTAGTTGTGGGAACACAATAATTTGGCTTGCTGCCATCTGTTAGCATCCATTATTTAGGGACACACCAGATATGGGATCATGAGATAATACACAATGGTTTATCATTTAATGGTTACAGAGGGAGGAGGAGAAACAGGCTATCACTACGTGTTTTACTGCCCATCAGTTTCTAACACCCTTTTTATGATGTCATGAGTTTATAGAAAATTGGCAGGCAGCATGATCTGACAGTTTACAAAATCTCTGTCCGCAGCCAAGGAGTCATTTGCATACTTTAAAATGTGATACAAGAAAATCATTCAATTTTGTCTTGCACATCTCAAGGTCATTCAACATCTTATTCAGTTTTTCATCAACAAACTTTATGGTTATTAAACTGTGACATTAATAAATGAAGATTAATTACAATGATTTGCAACTGTATAGCATGGGTTAAAAATGCTGAGAGATTGATGACCAAGGAACATTAAAAAAAATGAACTGCTTATTGGAGGAAGAACCTCTAAAGAACATCAATACCTGTCGATTTTACAGTTCTTAACATCTTGTATTCCCTCTCAATATTTATGTTTTTTTGTATTTTTTTTAAATAAAATTATTGTATTTTTATAAAAAAAAAAAAAATAATAATAATGTATATATATATTATATATATATATTCTCCATTTGTTAATTTACAATGTGAAGATATAAAAGGCACATATCTGGTACGGTGGTTTAATTTTTGGCCATTAAAGGCAGTTTGATGCCAGATTGCTCTAATAAGCTGTGGCTATTTTTTTATATTTAATATTTCTTTAAATGTATATGAAATTTATGATATTTTATATATCAATTACTTTATTGCTATACACTTGGAAAATTATTAACCCATTGTATTCCCTAAGCGACAAGAAGTGTGTATTTTCCCTCACTGGGGGGCTTCTATGCAAATTATGACCACTTCCTGGTCCTAGCCTCCAATCCCAATTGACGCCTATTCAGTGGAAACACGTAAAAAAAACGAGCTAGCAGTGTGGCGTTTTAGAGCACAGACAGTATTGCAGGTGGTCATGCTCACCCTATTGTGCTATTTTATATATATAAAAAAAAATGTAAGTGCAAATTTATACACTTTAATACACTTATCTGTTTAAAAAGTTAATGCACTATAAGCTTTTTTTCTACCTCTCCAACGCGCTTATTTTTGAGCACTTCAAGCCGGTGTGAATCCCAGTAACTGTTCATAACTAGCTGAATTACCCTGGTGGACACACACAAAGGATCCTTTTGGAATTTCTTCAGCAGCAGGGGGAGTCAGTGTTCAGCCCGAGTTCCAGCAAGTGATCATTACCAGCTGATTTCCCATTGTGGAGACACTTGCATGTAGATCCCTTTAGGGTCTTTGTATCTGGTAATCTGCCATCTATTTATTTCCTAGCATGATGATGGATATATATGCACTGAACCTACTCTTGTATTGTTTTGGACAAACATTTTCATTGGATCTAGCAGATGATTCACAGATGGACCAATTTTTATATGTACAATTTTTTGTCATTAAAGTTGTTCTTAACATAACCATAATTTTGAACTTGCCCATTAGAGTTTTTTGCACTCAGAATTTTAGTTCCTTTCAGGACTTTGTTTCACTGGTTTATTTCAAGTTTCTTGTAATTTTTTATCAATTGTTTACATACATTTGGTATTTGCATATGAAAGTCTATAAATTAATAACATTTAGTTTTGACAGCGCACCTTACACTTAATACCAAATTGACCTCATTCCACCAATCCAGGAATTTCAGTGCTGCAGTATTTCACTATATTGGCCAAGCTCACCCTTTATTTATTGTACAATGTTCTTAGAGTTCCCTTAATCAAACTTTAGTCCCCAATTCTTGCATTTATTTGGTCACCTTTTGGTCTGGTTCCCATGGGTGTACCTAAATGTACATCTGTGTGAGGGTATTCTGTGCATCCGCATGCAGGCAGTCCCTTTCATGTGATTAGGAGCAATGGTTGTGTTCTTCTGCGTCCCAACTGACATGAATGGGACTCTTTGCTCACGGATGCATGGAACGCCTATGCATCGCATGCAGGTCAAACACAGCCCCCTCGTATGCCGGTTTAAACTAAGCCCTTTCACTTGAGACATCCATTTTCCTCCAACACCACAATATTAGGATATGCAAGGCACTGTAATGTTCTATATATTGTGCCCTTATTTCAGATCTCTACTGATAGTAAATTCTATCACAGTGTCTACGTTCGCTTTTGAAACCCTGCTAAAAAATACTGAAAGAGAGACAAGGTCACCTTAGTTATTCAGGGAAAAGTGACAGCCTTTATGCAGCTAGGTGAGGTCATTGCCTCAGCCATGTCACAGTGCACGAGTCTAGCAACTGGCTGCATATGCTCTCCCATACCCTGGAGCACTAGTTATTTCTTTTTGGGTTAGGCAGTACAAGGAGCAGCGGGGGGTAGAGCACTGACCAGGCGAGTAGCAGTGGGTTATTGGACTATTAAGCTGATCCAATGTGTCAATGAGCAACTGGCCTCAAACATATGCAAATTAAGGGTTTTGTTTTCCCCCTGACTTTTTAATTTGCATGCTTGTTCCACATGTGTCCAATCACAGCCACCATATAATGTAAACACAGCTGTTGTACCAGTGATTGGCTCTGCTTCTCCTTACACAGAGCCTGTCAGAGGAGAAGAAGATGATTTGTGCTGTCAGCCGGGGTTTAGGGAGTTTTGAACAGTTTTTACTGCTTTTACACACTGATCACCCAGCTAGTGCCCACACCACAGTGAAAAAAAGGGATTTTTAAATACAGCTTACCTGTAAAATCCTTTTCTTGGAGTACATCACGGGACACAGAGCGGCATATTCATTACTATGTGGGTTATATGGAGTACCTTCAGGTGTGGACACTGGCAATCTCAAACAGGAAGTCCCCTCCCTATATAACCCCCTCCCCTAGAGGGAGTCCCTCAGTTTTGTAGCAAGCAGTATGCCTCCCAAAATGGTCACCCAAAAGAGGGGTGGGAGCTCTGTGTCCCGTGATGTACTCCAAGAAAAGGATTTTACAGGTAAGCTGTATTTAAAAATCCCTTTTTCTTTCTCGTACATCACGGGACACAGAGCGGCATATTCATTACTATGTGGGATGTCCGAAAGCAATGCTTTAATGAGGGGAGGGAGACATCTTCCAAAGAAGGATTCAATTTAGAGGTAAACTCAAATCATAATAATAATTCCAACTTAGTCAAGAAAAAACTTTTTTTTTTTTTTTTTTTATAACCAAGGGTGCTTCTGATCCCGAGGATTTCAAACTGCAGCCTGTAGTACTGCCTGTCCAAAGGCAGAATCCGCATTCCTTCTCACGTCTAGTTGATAAAACCTTGTAAACGTGTGGACTGATGACCACGTTGCCGCCTTGCATATCTGAGCCATAGAGATCTGATGGTGTGCTGCCCAAGAGGCGCCCATGGCCCTGGTAGAATGGGCCTTTACCGACAACGGAGGAGGCAACCTCTTCTAACCATAGGCTTGAATGATTAATTGTCTAATCCATCTCGAGATGGTGGATTTTGCAGCTGCCTGCCCCTTCTTGGGGCCATCTGGTAGAACGAATAATACATCTGTCTTCCGGATCTTTTCTGTAGCTTTAAGATAGGCCTTCATGGCCCGGACAATATCCAAGGTATGCAGCAACCCCTCCTTTCTAGATGTAGGTTTTGGAAAGAAGGATGGAAGTACCAAATCCTGGTTTAAGTGAAATTTGGATATAACCTTTGGTAGAAAGGAAGGATGGGGCCGGAGAACTGCCCTGTCCTTATGCAGAACGAGATATGGTTCCTTACACGATAAGGCTGCTAATTCTGACACTCTCCTGGCCGAAACTATGGCGACCAAGAAAACCAACTTTCTTGTCAGTAAGACTAAAGGAATCTCAGCCAACGGCTCAAAGGGTTGTTTCTGTAGAGTGGACAGGACAAGATTTAAATCCCATGGACAAATTGGTGACTTGACAGGAGGATTAATACGCAAGACCCCCTGTAAGAAGGTCTTTACCAGCGAGTGGGTGGCCCGCGGCCTCTGAAACCACACTGACAGAGCTGAGATCTGTCCCTTGATTGTGCTTAGTGCCAGGCCTTTATCCACTCCTAGCTGGAGAAAACTTAACACCCTATCAATAGTATATTTGCGGGAATTCCATCTTTTGGATTCACACCAGCCTACGTAGTTCCTCCACACCCTGTAATAAATCACCCTGGAGACCGGCTTTCTAGCCCTAATCAGGGTAGGGATTACCTGCCTAGACAGACCTCTACCCCCGAGAATCAGGGATTCAGCCTCCAGGCCGTCAAATTTAGACGCTGTAATGTAGGGTGGAGGTTCGGGCCATGTGAGAGTAGGTCTGGTTGTAGAGGAAGAGTCCAAGGGTCTCCCACTGCCATCTTCAGGACTAGTGAGTACCAAGTCCTCCGGGGCCAAGCCGGAGCTACTAGAATGACTGGCTTGTGCTCCACTCTGATCCTGCGCAACAGGCGAGGGAGTAACTGTAGTGGAGGGAATGCATATAGAAGTTTGAATTGATGCCAAGGGCAAACCAACGCATCGGTTCCGCAGGCCATAGGATCCCTCGCTCGAGACACGAATCTGTCTAGTTTCTTGTTGAACCTGGATGCCATTATATCTACGTCCGGCATTCCCCACCTCTGGCAGATTGTCTGAAAGACCTGGGGATGCAGAGACCACTCCCCTGGCAACAGACTCTGGCGACTCAAGAAGTCTGCCTGCAGGTTGTCCACTCCGGGAATGAATATCGCTGAAATGCAGGGTACATGAACCTCTGCCCACTGAAAAATCAAGCTCACCTCCCTCTGAGCGGCCTGACTCCTGGTTCCCCCTTGGTGGTTTATGTATGCCACCGCCGTGGCATTGTCTGACTGGATTCTCACCGGGAACCCCTTTAATCTGGAGGTCCATGCCAGAAGGGCTAGGCGAGCAGCTCTGATCTCCAAGATATTGATGGGGAGCTGCCTCTCTGCTTTCACCCAAGTTCCCTGGCGGGAGAACCCCTCGAAGACCGCCCCCCAGCCTGCCAGGCTGGCGTCTGTGGTAACTACCTTCCAGACAACAGGGCTGAAGGATTTTCCCTTTAGAAGGTTCTGAGGGTTCAACCACCAGGCCAGGCTTTGTCGGACCCTTGATGATAGCGTCAAAGGGGACTCTAAGGCATGTGCCCTCTTGCCCCAGGCTGCTAGAATGGCTGCCTGTAGGACGCGAGTGTGGATCTGAGCGTATGGTACTGCCTCGAACGTGGCCACTAGCTTGCCTAGTAATCGCATACACAGGCGAATAGTTGGTTTTTTCTTGTTTAGAACCAACTGAACCAACCCCTTGATAGCCTCGATCTTTACAAGGGGCAGGAACACCTTTTGCTGTTCTGTGTCTAACCTCATGCCGAGGTATTCCAACTGCTTTGTAGGCTGGAACGCTGACTTTCCCCGGTTTAGGACCCAGCCGCATTCTTCGAGGTACTGAACCGTGAGGTTTACTGCTTTTTGCAGACCCGGCCGTGAGTGATCTATGATTAAAAGGTCGTCCAAGTATGCTAGGACTGAGACCCCCTGGATCCTTAAATTGGCCAGAACTGGGGCTAGGATCTTCGTGAATACCCGGGGGGCCGTGGCCAGCCCGAAGGGGAGCGCCCTGAATTGGAAGTGTCGCTGCCCCACCGCAAAGCGTAAAAATCTTTGATGCAACTGAAAGATTGGTACATGAAGGTAAGCATCCCTTATGTCTATGGAGGCCAGAAAATCGTCCTTCTGAAGCGCGGCGGCTGCTGACCGGATGGATTCCATCCGGAAGGAACGAACCCTTAGGTAACCGTTTAACCTCTTTAGGTCCAAGATTGGCCTGACATCGCCGTTGGGCTTTGGTATGACAAAGAGATTGGAATAGAAACCTAGGCCTTGCTCTTGGGCTGGCACTTCTATAATTACGTCCTGGCAAAGCAGGTGATCCAAAGCTGCCAGCATTGAGGCTTTCCTTGCTGGATCCCTTGGTAGCCTTGATTCTTGAAAATGAGGCGGAGGATACCTTAGAAACTCCAGTCTGTAACCTGTGGTTACAGATGCCCGGACCCATTTGTCGGGGATCTTGGCTTCCCAAACTTCTGAGAAGAAACGAAGCCTTCCCCCCACCCGCGAGAGTGGGGGCGCCCCTTCATAAGGCAGACTTAGGGGCTGTCTTTGACGGCTTGCGATACCACGGCCTCTTACCCCCAGGGGCCTGTCCCTGTGATCTACTGTTAACGTTGGATCGTGCAGGCGGCCGTCGATACTGCCTGGAATTTGAGGGCCCCGAGACAGGAAAGAGCTGCCTTTTAAATGTAGGAGCCCGGAATGTCTTTTTGACCGGTAAAAGGGTACTCTTGCCATTTGAAATAGTCTGAATATATTTATCCAGATCCTCTCCGAAGAGTCGTCCTCCATGGAAGGGAAACCCTGCCAGAAGCTTTTTGCATGGGGGCTCCGCCGCCCAGTTCTTCAACCATAAGAGCCTTCTCATGTGCACCAAAAATAGTGATAAACGAGAGGCCTGCTGGATGGAATCTTTTATAGCATCTACCGCAAAACACAGAGCTCTGGGAATGTCAGAAAACTCTTCTGCTTGTTGGGTAGGCATGTCCTTTAACATATCCTTTGTCTGGTCTTTTAACGCCTGACAAACTCAAATTGCAGCCACCGCTGGCTGCACCACTGCTCCTGCCGTAGCAAAGGATGCTTTTAAAAGTGTTTCTAATCTTTTATCAACCGGATCTTTAAACATATGTATGTTTTCCACCGGGCAAGTTAGTGATTTATTCACACATGAGATGGCTGCATCCACTACTGGGAGCCTCCACCTCTTGGAGAATTTTTCCTCCATGGGGTAAATGACCGCAAATCTTTTCGGTGGCAGAAAAATCCTGTCCGGCCGTACCCAATCCCGAAAGATCAATTCCTCCAAAAGAGGATGGACCGGAAAAACTGCGTTGCTTAACGGAGCTTTTAAAGAGCCCAGAGAGGATACCGGAGGAACCTGAGGCTCTGGCAATGGTAAACTAAATGCCGAGCGGACCATGTCCGTCAAAGACTGTACCCACAGTCTTTCTGTCTGGGAGTCTGAAAATGGTTCCTCCGAGGCAGACCCCTCAATCCCTGAACCCTCTTGGTTCAGGTCTAGTTGATCCTCCTGTGATTCTAATTCCTCCGGAGAGAGAATCTCAGCATCTGAGGATACACCTCTTGGTGATGGGGATCTAACCCGTTTCTTACCAGGAATAGCTCTAGCGATCAATGCTGCTATTCTCTCTTCTAGCCCCCCTAGGGATACGGCTAGCATCTCCTCTGTGATAAACACAGGGCTGGGCTGATCTGGGCCAGCCTCCGCACCAGATCCCCCTAATGGCTCATCCAAGGCGCTTTTTATGTTAATAAGTTGCGGGGAAAGTATCGGCATATCATCAGAATCAGAAAGGGAACCCTTTTGTTTTTTGGTCTTTTTTGTACCCTTTGACCCCGAACCTTTGGAAGCCATAATACAAAATCGAGGGACTCCGCCCACACAACAGACTGTAGTGGGCAGGAGTACAAAACCAGAGTTTAGGGGACAATAGATCACTAATGCCCAAAAACTGATGGGATCCCGTATGGTTTTTTTTTTTTTTTTTTTAAATATATATTATATATTTTCTTTTTACAACATACAGTGACCCCGAACTAAGTTTGCCAGCCTCCAACCTGCTGCAAAAAGGGGGATTTTCTGGCTTAACAAAAAAGGCATTGGAACAAAGTCCAGCATGTACTACCCCTCTTCCGCCACCGGGAGTCACTGTTCTGCCGCTCTGCGTCCTCTCCTTCTGAAAATCAGCCTCAGACTGAGCACTGACAATGCCTGCTGTCTATAACAGCACAAAGGCGCGCCCCTGTATGACGCCGCAGGCACGCCCCCCCCCCCGCCCTCCTGTCTGAACGGCGCGAAAAACGTCTATAAGACGTGCGCGCGCACGCGCGCGCGTATGCCGGAAACAGGAGGAACATGGAGGAGCCGCGCTGCTGGAGATCCCGGAACGCAGAAACAGGCGGCAGATTCAAACCCCCGGCCAGGTAGGACTCTCCAAAGGCCCCTAGGGATCCTTACTAGCCCTAGGAAGAAACAGCAGGTTTAGCTAGCAACACATTCTTAGACAGGGGAACCTAGTGATGGGGGAGAAAAGGGTGTCATCCTGCCTCTCTTAGACATAGTGAGCAAGGTTGCCCATGCAGAGCATACTTAGGCTATCCCCCCTTTTAGGTTACCCCGGAGAGCCTGCTGTCGAACCAAGTCCCGCAGGCTCCCCCTTACCTGCTCCATGCTGCAGGATGTTTGTCCAGCAAACTGATCCAATCTTCTCCCATCTCCGTGGGTAGCGTAGTAGACCTTCAGGCCCTGGGGTCCTATGAAGGTACCCACTGTCCTGGACCTATATAGCACCCTGGCAAACAGGAACTTATGGTTTTTACAAACTCCAAGTCCTGGGCCCAGGGTCCAGCCCTCCAAAGAGGAGCATTATAGACAAAACCCCACGGCTTGGGGCCCGGGTACTGTCCACTTTGGCACTGAGGCTCCTTGGACAGATCCGGTTAGCCCGCCCTTAATCCCAAGGATGTGGAGCAAAGCTATTCCGTGACCAACACCTAAGACACTGGCGAAAAAACTGAGGGACTCCCTCTAGGGGAGGGGGTTATATAGGGAGGGGACTTCCTGTTTGAGATTGCCAGTGTCCACACCTGAAGGTACTCCATATAACCCACATAGTAATGAATATGCCGCTCTGTGTCCCGTGATGTACGAGAAAGAAAGACCTGTGACATGTGTCCGCGATCATCTGCACACATCTGTCCCAGTGAACATCTGGGCACATCCATCCGTGATCTGCCACATCCCAGTGATCAACATCTGTCACACATCGGTCCACATGGCTAAAAAATTATTCAGCAGCGAGGGGGGCTTTCCCTATACTGCACGAGAGTAGCGGGGGAACTCTCTCCATCAAATTTGGATAGCGAGTATGAGCCAGAAGAAAGCAGTGGCTCTGAAATTGAAACCGGGGATCACAGAATCATAACAAGGAGGCTCAGAAGATTTGAGCAGGCATCCAGATCACAGAATCATAACAAAGAGGCTCAGAAGATTTGAGCAGGCATCCACCAGCAGCGCAATAAATTCTCATGTATCCATCAGCAGCGCAGCACTTCAAGTTAATAGGCAGACATCCACCAGCAGTTCTGCAAGTCCTTGTGCAGTGGCAAGCACAACCAGGGCAACATTCCTAGATGATAGGCCAGATGCTAGCAATGGGGTATCCCATCCACAACCAGGCAGGGCCCATACTAGCCTCCCAGACGTTCTATTGTATCCAACATGGCTGCCCGATATGTCAGCAGGACCTGGAATTCCCCTCTTTTACAGCACAGCCAGGCCCTCAGATACAATTAGAAAATGTTACCCCAATTTATAATTTCCTTTTATTTTTTACTGATGATCTGCTAAATTACAGTGTGGAGAAGTGTGATCTGTATGTCGTACAACATATTGCCAGCAATCCTTATTCTTCCTATGCTTGCCCTTCTGTTTGAAAACCCCTTATGGAAAAAGAGAGGGAAAAGGGATAATTTATGGTATGGTGGTAGTGATGAGAAAGAACAAGTTTTTTTTTACAAAAATACAAAATATTCAACATGAATAGATTTTAAAATAATGATGAGTAGTGGTCATTCAACAATATGAAGAAAAATCACATATTCCCTACATGTTTTGCGATGTTTCGCTTCTTCAGGGGAAAATAAGATCCATGCCCAAGTGTTTATAACTAGACAAAATATAAGAAAATATATACATAGGATTAGCCATGTATAACAGAAAAATACAATATAAATCAATATATAGATATGATGCAAAAATGACTGGAGGCCAAGAAATATTCCAAAGGGGGAAAGGTAAACAGGACAAACGCTTACCAACCACAAACCACATAGATGGACAATCAACAACTCCCCAGCACAAGGATGGAGAAATGGACCCTAGATTGGGTCAACACCGTGACATGAGTGTTCGCAATGAACCGTGGCCATGGCGCCATGTCCTGTCCGGACCACAATTACCATCAGGCATTGCGTCGATGACGAGGACCCGTGTGTCGCCATTTTGTGGTTGCCATGGCTACTTTGTTGACCAATGGCGACACACGGGTCCTCGTCATCGACGCAATGCTTGATGGTAATTGTGGTCCAGACAGGACATGGCGCCATGGCCACGGTTCATTGCGAACACTCATGTCACGGTGTTGACCCAATCTAGGGTCCATTTCTCCATCCTTGTGCTGGGGAGCTGTTGAGCGTCCATCTGTGTGGTTTGTGGTTGGTAAGCATTTGTCCTGTTTACCTTTCCCCCTTTGGAATATTTTTTGGCCTCCAGTCATTTTTGCATCATATCTATATATTGATTTATATTGTATTTTTCTGTTATACATGGCTAATCCTATGTATATATTTTCTTATATTTTGTCTAGTTATAAACACTTAGGCATGGATATTATTTTCCCCTTAAGAAGCGAAACATGTAGGGAATATGTGATTTTTCTTCATATTGTTGAATGACCACTACTCATCATTTTTTTAAAATCTATTCATGTTGATGTCTATCTAATAAAAATATTTTGTATTTTTGTAAAAAAAAAAAAAGTTTTTTCTCATCGCTACCACCATACCCTATGCACTGTAAAATATCCCTTTTCCCTCTCTTTTTCCAAATTCAATACTTTTTGTATGGGATTAGATACCTTATTTCAAAGGTGATTCCATTAGTGCTCGGACAAACTATTTCTCCCTTATGGAAGAAATTTTAATTTTCTTTGGGCTAACCCTCAACATGGGGCCGACAAAAAAAAAAAAAAAGAACTCCATGCCTACCCAACCTATCCACCATATGCCAATCTACTCTTCTTTGATGCCCAGAACCCATTACTAAATTCCATTTTTACATTTCAACAACAAAGCCCTGTGATTCCCTCAAAATCATCCAGATAAGGATAAATTATTCAAACATCTTCAAGCAAATGTTTACACCCAATATAAATATTTGTGTAAATGAATCCCTAGTCCACTTCACCGGAAGACCTGGCATCAAGCAATACCTCCCAAGTAAACGAGCCAAATAAGGGGTAACATTTTACAAGGCATGTGACAGGGCCCCAGGTTACACTTACGATATCAAAAAGTCAGCTAAACCCCCCTGGATGACCTACCTATATGGGGACAAGTGGCAAAATTGTCTGGCAGCTGTTGGGAAGGGTAAGCACCTATATTTAGACAATTTCTACACAAGTTTTCCACTTTTCCACCATCTCTACCTAAAAAAGACTGTGGTCTCTGGGACAGCAGGGACCAACCGCAAGGGTTTCCCACAGAGATTGGTCACCAAGAAATTAAAATGGGGGGGAAAAGCCAGTATGCGGAATGAAGAGGTACTAGCCTTAAAGTGGAGATAAAAGAGATGTCTACATCCTTTCCACAATACATGATGCCATCTTGGTGGAACATCAGACAAGACGAGGTCCCATCCAGAAGCCAAAATGTGTACATGAATATAACCTATTCATGGGGGGGCTGGTTTATGATTGACCAGATGAGATCACGGAGGCTCAGAACTTGAGCCTCTGTTCCCAGTCGATGCCTCATACAGGGAAATGTGTCAGGGTAGAGCCGTGTTCTGTGACATCACCATGCACCAGCCTACAGGACAAGGTCCTTGGCCGTGTCTTTTTTGCCTTCTTACGACTGAATTCTTGTACATGAAATCAGTTATCTTTCAATAAATGTACATTTTTACATACTACACTAGGAAGGTGTAATTGCAAGTTCATTTATGCCATGTGTGAAAATAACTTGTTAATATGACAACTTTGTGAAAATAAATAAAATTTCCAAACTATCGTGGGCAAAAAATTGCAACTTCAAAAAGAAAAAAAAAAAATACTGTACCTCTTACTAAATACCTTTGGGTATTTTTTTACATTTTTTTTTCTCACTTATATCGCAAAAACAAACCACCAAAATAAAGCTCTATCCGTGTGAACAAAATAAAATTTTATTTGGGTACAGTACAGTGTAATTGCCATTCAAAGTGCGAGAGCAATGAAAGCTGAAAATTGGTCTGGGAAGAGAGGTGAAAGTATTGGTGGTTAAGGATCTATTAAAACCAATGCATTTTTATTTGATGCAATTTCTATTGATATCAATAAATATGCATGTCGGCACATGTCAGAGTGCCAGGAGTCACATTGACTCATTTTAAAGCACAATGACATTCAATACAAATTCTGTGTTATGTACACATTTTTCTATACAAGGATGTGGATTCATGCACATCCCCGCTCGCCCCCGAGTCCCGCGCTGGTGCCCGGCGGGTACGATCGCCGCCGGGCACGCGCGCTCGTTCGTTACAGAGCGGGGAACGGGAGCTATGTGTGTAAACACATAGCTCTTGTTCCTGTCAGCGGGGGAAGGCTGATCTTCTGTTCATACAATGTATGAACAGAAGATCAGTGATTTCCCCTAGTGTGGTCACCCCCCATACAGTTAGAACACACCCAGGAACACACTTAACCCCTTCCCTGCCCCCTAGTGTTAACCCCTTCACTGCCAGTGGCATTTTTATAGGAAAAACATGCATTTTTATAGCATTGATCGCTATAAAAATGCCAATGGCCCCAAAAATGTGTCAAAAGTGTCCGCCATAATGTCGCAGTACTGAAAAAAATGCTGATCGCCACCATTACTAGTAAATTTTTTTTATAAAAATGCCATAAAATGACCCTTTATTTTGTAAACGCTATAAACGCTTATTGCGATTTTTTTTAACGAAAAATATGTAGAAGAATACGTATCGGCCTAAACTGAGGAAAAAAATGTTTTTTTTGTATATATTTTTGGGGGATATAATTATAGCAAAAAGTACAAAAAAATATTGATTTTTTTTCAAAATTGTCGCTCTATTTTTGTTTATAGCGCAAAAAATAAATACCGCAGAGATGATCAAATACACCAAAAGAAAGCTCTATTTGTGGGAAAAAAAGGACGCCAATTTTGTTTGGGAGCCACGTCGCACGACCGCGCAATTGTCAGTTAAAGCGACGCAGTGCCAAATCACAAAAAGTGCTCTGGTCATTGGACAGCAATATGGTCCGGAACTAAAGTGGTTAAGGAACCCAGCTCTACTCTCATCGTCTTTCACTAAAGACAGAATCCTACAGCATATTTACTACAGAAATAAGTTCACTATTAAGGATTAATGTTACAGAGAAAACCACTTAGCCTGGTCTTCCCTCTTGCAACACATATACAGTTCAACAGCAGGGGACAACATCTAAATGAGAAAATAAACTTCACTGATGGAAGCCAATATCTGTACTGACTTCTCCCAGTTCTTAATAATCATATGCCGCAAGCGACATTCAAGGTTCTGAAACAAGTTCCAAGGCGTACTATCTCTTGGGATATTCAGTGCAGCTTAGACAGCCCTGATATGCTATAGTACAAACCTATGCGTAGAAGTTTTTCCCTTTGTGAATGCTGCATTTTAGTGAATAGGACACGAGATGTGGCACATCAGCTTAAGGATACACCGTTTAAGCTGGCCATACATAGATCGAAATTCAGCTGGTTCAGCGGGAAGTGGCCAAATCTCAAACCATGTATGGCCACTGTAGTTGAACAGAAGTCTGTCTGCTGTTCAACCACCCTGTTGGAAAATTTCCGCTTGATCAGTGCTGTCCGGATACAAAAAACACAGCGGGGAGGATTCCTCCATTCGCCTCAAATGTGTGGCTGGGAGAATCAGGTCACTTTTTTTTTTTTTTTTTAACAAGTGCCTCCTCCCTTGACATGATCTTAAAGTATTTCTTGTTTATCAGGTGCCCCCATAATTGCCTTTTCTCAAGAGGGAATACAATTCAGTTCAGCTAATCTTTCCTCATAGCATGTAAAAGGCTTTTGCAAAGTTCAAGTATACTATATCCACAGCTACTCCTTTGTCTAAGTATTTTCCTACTTCTTCAAAAATGAAAGCAGATTAGTTTGACAACTTATTTGAGTCTATGCTGACTATTGCTATTTGCCTTTATTTAAAAGCCTAATCCAAGTATTTTCCTCATTACAACGATTAAACTGACCAGTCTGTAGTTACTTGGTAAAGACTTTGATCCCTTTTTAAATGCAGGCATCACACTAGCCTTGCACCAATCAAGTGGTACAGAGCCAGTCATTAAAGAGTCTCACCTCATAAAACCGCTTCCCAACACAAATTAAAAAAAATGTCAGCACACCAAAAAAGTAGAGCTTACATTTTTTTTACTGAGATCCTAGTTGCAAAACATAACTTCTGCAGTAGAAACCAGGTGCTATGTTTTGCTACTAAGGTCTCAGTAATAATTTGAGATCTACCCTTTTTGGTGTGCAGGCCATTTTTTGTCATTGGTTCCCTATGGCATTTCCATTGGTGGTGCAACCTTTGCAAGCCGTGAAAGACATACTCCACTATGAGCACTAGCGTCTTTCTGTACGTTACCACCAGTGTCCTAACCTGCGAACTGCGGTAATTCTCTAAGGATCTATCACAGCCATAGGGACAAGTGGCAGTAGTAAGAGCTACCCGTATTTGTTGCACATTTTAGAACTGTTCTTGAAACTGGCACAAATGCTTGCCTGAATTAGGTGCAGGTAGTTTAACGAGACCTGCCGCCAGAGAATAGTTAATTGTAAATGCATTACTGACATATAATTTGTTTAGTACTACTTAGTATGTAGTAAAGTAACAAAAGAAGCTTCATTTAGTTTTTCCTTTAAAAAAACTAAAATGTCATAATTGCCTGCTCTGTGCAATGATATTGCACAAAGCAGCCCCGATCCTCATCTTCCGGGGTCCCCCGTCGGTGCTTTTGGCTTATTCTGTTCAGTGAGTGCCACCATAGGAAGTGGTTTCCTATTGGTATACTTTAGCAGGCTTTCACCGGTTGAGCTGCCTAGTCTGCCTCTATTGACAGGGCAGCTGGGCCCCACACCCTTATCACAGAATTCGATTGACAGCACTCCCGCTGCTACCAATTTATGCAGTGGCAGAATCAGGAGAGCTGCTGCTCTCATGCACATCGCAGGATTAAGATTGGGCTCAAGTATAAGGGAGGCCGGGGGGGGTACACATGTAGCACAAGGTATTTTACTTTAATGCATTAGGGTAAGGGGAAAAAAAAACACATAAGGCTTTACAACCACTTTAAAAAGCTAGACATCTGAACTGCTCATCTATCAGTACAATGGCATATTTAGAATATAAGCCACAGTTCCAAGCGATTTGTAAAAACTATTTAGAATTAGAATTTACTTAGGAATTGTGCTAAGAACCTTCAGAGTAGTGTCCAATCAGACACAAGCCTGCATCGCCCAAAGAGTTCTAACAAAATGGCTGAGCTAAATCCTCAGTGAAAGGTCTCTACAGAGGAACAGATCACAATGAACCGTTTTTGCCCAGAGCCTGCTCAAGTCTTAATCTATTTCTGGATATTAGAATATTTCAGTGGATAAAGCATATGTTTATTCCGAAGGAGGGAAAATAATCCCTTAAAGTGAATGAAAGATTCTTCAAATAACACCACTGCAGTGGCAGATTTTATCAGTATACAATCATTTGCAGCTTTATTTTATATTTTTGGGGTATTTATATTTGCAATATCCACAGGTTTAACACGATCTTAATTTCATTCTATATTTTGTTCACTGTATTGGTGTTTTTACAGAAGGGTTGCTGCTTCCAACATATGACTTTAGAGCAACTCTTGTGGTCTCATAACAGTTGCTACACTTCTTAGCACAGTTTTTTTTTCCTTTTTCATTTTATATACAGGACTGCTAGGAGGACACAAAATGAGTCCTTACATTTAAAGAGCACATGTTATTTCAGATCCCTCATGGCAGCACCTGTTAGCGGGCATCTACTCACCTGCTGTCACCACGTCCCTTACCTTGTTTTGTAACTGCTGCATTACCAGCTGTCTTATTAAAGTGAATGAGACTGTTGGTGAGTAAACAGCGGGTCAGAGGAGGAGCCGCCGTGGAACAGAGATTACAGTTGCTCTTTAGAAATGATGATTTAAATCAAGCCTTTTTACTAGTGATTTAAATCAAATCCACCCGAGTGAGGACACAGGCAGAAGGCTCTGACTCTTACCCACCATCAAAAAATAAATAAAAATGGTCTGGATTTATAAAGGCATATAAAGGGACAGGAGCAACAAGAATGAACACGCATTAAAGAAATTAAAGCAGATACACTGGTGAGATTTAATATTGGAAGGGTTACTTAGTAATCATCAGGAACAGTTTTATTTCAGGCATGGACTTTGAAGATAAATGCATAATTGCCCACAGTAAAACATGATCATGCTGAACTTATGTTTGTGAAGTATAATCTTGTGGACACAGCTTGCCTATGTAAGCCTTTAAAAAACCATAAAGGGACTGGTGCATTGACAAAGAATTTGCCTTATGCAAGTCAGTACCCAGCACAGCCAAGTCTTGTAATTGAGTAATTTTCATTAATTTAAAAAAATAAATGCATGTAACATAGTGCAAAAGGAGAACTTAGCTGCCTTTGAGTTTCAATAAAGTTTAGAGAGAAAGGAGTCACCGCTCCAGGTGGGATCACTAAATGGTTACAGGTGGTGCAGGATACCGAGGGTGCTGGCGGTGCACTAAGCAAAATGAAGACAAAGAAAAATGGATAGCCGCACTCCAAAACCTGATGGGTGGTCTTTTATTCAATAGACAGCATGTACAAAAATAGGGTCACAGCAGTAGAAACAAGGAACAGCCGACGCGTTTCGCACTGGATCAGTGCTTATTCATGGCTTGAAGACAAAGAAAAATGGATAGCCGCACTCCAAAACCTGATGGGTGGTCTTGAATAAGCACTGATCCAGTGCGAAACGCGTCGGCTGTTCCTTGTTTCTACTGCTGTGACCCTATTTTTGTACATGCTGTCTATTGAATAAAAGACCACCCATCAGGTTTTGGAGTGCGGCTATCCATTTTTCTTTGTCTTCATTTCAATAAAGTTTATTTAATTTTTTGACACAAAAAGAATGATGCAGCAAATAAACGCATACAAAAGTATTCACACCCTTTGAAATTTTTGGCATTTTGTCATGTTGCAACAAAAATGCATGTGTATTTTATTGTGATTTTATGTGATAGAACACCACAAAGTGGCACACAATTGTTTAGTGGGAGAAAAATTATAAACTGTTTTAATTTTTTTTTACAAATAAAATGTGTGAAAAGTGTAGCATGCATTTGTATTCAGCCCCGAGTCAATATTTTGGTAGAACCACCTTTTGCTGCAATTACAGCTGTAAGTATTTTTGGGAATTTCTCTACCAGCTGTGCACATCTAGTAAGTACAATTTTTGTAAAACAGCTCAAGCTCTGTTAGATTGGATGGAGAGTGTCTAAACAGCATGTTTCAAGTCTTACCACAGATTCTCAATTGGATTTAGGTCTGCACTTTGACTGGGCCATTCAATGCCTACTTTGGAGTTGAATTTTGATCTCTTATGACCAGGGCAACGTCTGCCACATGTTTGTTGTGTCCCCCACATGGCTTCTTGCAATATGCCAATGGAAATTCTTATGGCTTTCTTTTTGACACTCTTCCATTAAGATTCTTCCACCTGAGCTGTGGATATCTGTAGCTCCTCCACAGTTACCATGGGCCTCTTGGCTTCTTCTCCGATTAATTCTCTCCTTGCCTGACATGTCAGTTTAGACACCCATGTCTTGGTCGGCTTGCAGTTGTGTCATACTCTTCATTTTTGGATGATGGTTTGAGCAGTGCTCCGTGAGATGTTCAGAGCTTGGGATCGTTTTTTTATTAACCTAACCCGGCTTTAAACTTCACACGTTTATGTGTGTTCCTTGGCCATCATGATGCGATTTGTTCACAAAAGGTTCTCTAACAAACCTCTGAGGGCTTCACAGAACAGCTGTATTTATACAGAACATAAAATTTCATATAGGTGGACTAATTAGGTGACTTCTGAAGGCAATTGGTTCTACTAAATTTTAGTTAGGGGTGTCAGTATAGGTTGCTTAATACAAATGCACGCCAAACTTTTCAGATATTTGTTTTAAAAAATAAAAAAAAAGCAATTTATTATTTTCCTTCCACTTTGGGTCAGTCTATTGCAGTGACGGTGAACATCGTCACCCCAGATGTTTTGGAACTACATTTCCCATGATGCTCAACTACACTGCAAAGTGTACGAGCAACATGGGAAATGTAGTTCCAAAACATCTGCGGTGCCAAGGTTTACCATCACTGGTCTATCACATAAAATCCCAATAAAAGACATGTTTTTGGTTGCAACATGACAAAATGTGTAAAGTTTCAAGGGGTATGAATGTTTTTTCAAGGCACTGTGTTACGAAATATTTCCAGAAAAAGACCTGACATTTTTGCACTTGACCACACTCCTTAAATTCAATAAAAGCACTTAAGGTCCTAAAGTCAGAAAATGCAGAACCAGATTGTTTTTAAATGCATATCCCTTGTTTTTAAATTTGACGTCCTGTGGGTCAATCAAGAAGTAGAACTGAACAAGAACCGAGCTGTCAAGAGGAGTCGCCACTTTCTCCAAAGCTTAGGCAAGCCATTTCCTCTTTAAAGCATGATACAGTCTAAAATTGGAAGGCGTACATAGCAGGCCATGGATACCAAATACATTTGAACTTTGTGAGGAAAAGGGTATATCAGAATGAGTGCAGTAACTCCAGTTAGGCATTTCTCTCTGGGAGGTGCCCCAGATGAAAACCAGGGAGTTTGGGAGGAGAAAGTGCAATAGCAATTTTGACAGTCCAAAAAATATTTATTACCTACTAAACTGTGAAGAGATTACCCACTGCACTTTGGGGGTTCTACTAGTGCTGGACACCACAAAGTGTTAAGTAGGTTTGGGAATAGTAATTGTGATTCATATTGTAAAAATCAGGCTCTCATAGCTGGTTTATTCACCACTATTTATTTCCAGCCTGCCTCAGTTTTGTAGCAAGCAATATAAAAACGGGGAGGGACCCGTGTCCTCTGTTGCACTTCAAGAAAAGATTTTGAGCATGTCAGAAAAAAAAAAAAAAAAAGGAATTTTGACATTCGACTCTAGTAATCTCATATCTTGGAGTACAATGCAGGACAAAGGCTAAATATTCAATGAGCCCTGGGTTAGAGGTTGCTACCTTCAAGTGACTGGACACTGACACATCTTTTGAACACATTCCCTGGGCATATCCCTATCCTTACCACAACTCAGTTTGACTTCAGTTTTTTTTAGCAAGCAAAGCAGAGTAACATTGGAACAGCGGGGAGCACGGCCTGTGTACTGTACTTCAAGATATAGAATTAATGTGTAAGTCAAAATTCCTTTTATTTTAATCGTACAGTACAGGCTGGATATCCATAAAGCCTGAAACATGACCAGTAAATCAATTTTGTGAGGGGGAAACAACAATAAGGCAAACAGAACAGTGCCAACAGGCCCAACAAGGGACAATAATCAAACTCAGAGTGCCACTGAAAGAATCTTGTGTCTGTATCCACACAGGTCTGGAAATCCACCTGGTAGAACCTAGAGAAGGTTGAGCTAAAGACAAGATTGTAGCCTTACAAAGCTGGGCAATTGAAGTCTCAGGATAGAAAGCCCAGGAAACTTCAATCAATCTAGTGAGCATGTAGAGGTTGGGGGCTGGAGTGGCATGAAGTAGGACGCTGGTGAGCAGAGCTCCACCAAACTAACATCCTAATCATCATAACCTGTGACCCCATTACCTGCAATTCAACCACCTGTGGCTGCCTATGAGTCCAGTGCCTCCAGAGACAGCCTGACAGCAACGGAGAGCTTTTTTTTGGGGGGGGGGGGGTGCTTTGGAGCAGAGCATAAAGAAAGGTGGACAAGGTCCTTGTTAAGGTTCGATGGTTGACACCTTTGGACCACTTTATCTGGGTGAAGGATCAGGAACTGCACTTGATAGAACCAACTGAGAAATGCCTGACAGACCCGATAGCCACCAAGGAAGCCACTTTAATGGAAAGTTCGCCCAAGGGGAATTCTCTAATGGGTTCAAACGATGGTTTCTGAAGATTAGAGAGAACAAACAGAATTAAGCCAGAGGTTTCTAGAATAGAATGGATGAGACCAAACCTGATGTTTAAAGTAGTAATAAATCCAAAAGGGCAATATATTGCAGCTTACCAATCATTAGATGTGGTGACTGCATTCTTTTTTGTTTAGGCTTTCTCTCCGTTTTCACTTGGTGATCTGGCCAGTAACACCTCCTGTTTTAGAGTGCCCCCACTCTGGATAAAAGAGCACAGGGGCATATTAAGACAGCAGCATTGTCTGTCTTGTGATGGGAGAGATTTAACCGCCCCACGTACATGTACTGTGGCAGAGAGGCCCTTCAGCACAAACTAACGTACCTGTACGTGTTTTTCAACTCTGTGTCTGGGGTGCGCATGCGTGCCCCGCTCTCACTGTGATTGAGAACCAATCAGTGGGTTCAGCAGATCCTGATGTTCGCCGACACCTGGCAATCGTTCCTGAGAGGGGTTAAATGGCGGTCTATGTAAACAAGGCAGATCTTTTACTGTTAAAAAAAAAAAACAAGGCAGATCACATTTCTGTGAGAGAAGATGGAGATCTTGTGCTTCTGACAAGAAGGAACATGGATCTCTGACTTACCCCAGTCAAACAAAAAACCTCCCACACAGTTGGCAAGCACTCCCAGGGATCACATTTAACCCTTTAATTGCCCCATGTTAACCCCTTCCATGCCAGTGTCAGTACAATGACCATGCATATTTTTTTTTAGCGCTGATCACTGTATTAGTGTCACTGGTCCCCCAAAAAAGGTGTCAAAAGTGTCACGAGTACACAGTAATCTATGCGGTTGAAGAGCCTGTGTTCATAACAGGTAAAATAGGATATACGGTAGTATATCTTTCATTAAGTGGCTTTTCTGGCTGGGAGGAAAGTAGCTTTTCTGGCTGGGAGGAAAGTAGAAATGATAGTCAGATACCCCTGTCCTTCAAGACCTGGGTTTCAATGGCCATACAGTTAAAGCCTGTTACTAAGAAGCAGGATGGATTGTGAACCTCAAGACAGCAGCAGACTGGCTGGTTTGAGAGAGGCCAGGGTTTGAGTATGTCTGTGTACCAGGTTCTTCTGGGCCAGTTGGGTGCAATGATCATCACAAATGTTTTTTTTCTTCTTTTTGCAAAGCAAATCGAGTAAAGATCCAGACCAAAGGAAAGGCAAATTAGCCAGCATGGATTTCAGGGAATTACCAGGGCATCCGAGACCAGCGTTAGAGGATCCTTGGTCTTGGCCACAAACGGGGTAAGCTGTTGCTGAACCTGGAGGCCAGCATGCTGATCAACTCCCCTTTGGTTCAGAAGGAGACAGATGAGGAAAGCTACCTGCCAATTGTGCACTCCTGGAATGTTAACAGCAGATATTGATAGATAGAACCATTATCTATCAATATCTGCTTCAGGAGAAAATAAACTCCTTCAAGGTTGCTTGACTCCTCGTACCCCTCTGATGGTTAATTTCTGGCACTGTAGCTTTGTCCAATTGCATCGCGATTGTTTTTTCCTGAACAAGTGATGTAGAGCTAGTTTTATTGTTCTGAGCTCCAAGATGCTAATAGGGACTCTTAGGGACCAGATTCTTGGAACTGTGAGAGATTGGTAATTTATCCTTGGCCTGTAAGGCTGGCATTTGTTTTCACCACCTTCCATGAACATGGAAAAAAATACTTTCCCATTTCAAAGGTAAGGTTGGGTTGGAAATCCAAGGAAGAGAGTTCTTGACTGGAAAAAGCATTGGAAGAGTGAGAGTGTTTTCTTCCTGGCCAACAGAATGTTTTGACAAAGAGACCTCGAGTGGTACTAAGCAAAAGGAATGGTCTTGCAGAGGACCCTCATGTAGAATCTCAGAGAGGGATATGTTTTATGTTTTTTATTTTACACAAATTCTGTATATTCCGGCAACAAAGATAGGTGCATATAGGCCATTTTTCAGGTACTGGTAGAAACTATATACCAGAAGTGTGAGCAATACCAAGGGGTGTAACCCCAGGAAGAGAAGGTGGTGTTATTGAACTTAAAGTGATACTAAATGTTTGCGTTTAAAAAAATAAAAATAACATGTCATGCTTACCTTCATTGTGTAGCTCGTTTTGCACAGAATGGCCCTAAACATCCTCTTCTGGAGTCCTTCAGCGGCTTCTCCCCACATTAGATAACCCCCTAAGAGAAGCGCTCTCTTGAGGGGGTTAGCTTGCAGGCGCACTCCTGAGTTATTATTTGGCATCCAGAGTTGGAGTGTATGACTCGGCCCCTCCCCCGGGTCATTGGATTTGACCGACAGCAGCAGGAGGTAATGGCTGCGCTGAAACCACCAAATGGACCCATGGGTCTGGGACACCTGCCACCCAGAGGGATGCAAACTGCAACAGATGCTCCTTCACCCCTTTATTGTGGAGAAGGCGTTGATGCAGAGCTGGTGGCTGAATTTTGGCTTTGAAGATGAAGCCTGGGAAGAGTGACAGGGCGCTCTTCACTTAGAGGCAGTAGAAGCACCTATGGAGGGGGTTTCGGAGCCTCAATGGGAGAAGTGTCTTTCTTCCTGTTAGCTACTTAATAAACTTGTCAAGAGCACCACCAAAAGAGATCACCTTCAATAGGCACATGAGTGAGGTGTATTTTACAGGCAGCTTCAGCTGTCCATACTTTAAGGCCGCGTACACACGATTGGTTAACCAGAGGACAACCTATCGTGTGTAGGCCCCATAGGTTATTTAACCTTCGGTTAAAAAAAAGCCGACTTGCTTTAAAATTTAACTGATGGACGCCTATTGATAGGTCAAAACCGATCGTTGGTAGGCAGGACCATCTGTTAAAAATCCACGCATGCTCAGAATCAAGTCGACCCATGCTTGGAAGCATCGAACTTCATTTTTTCCAGGACATTGTTTTGTTTTACGTCACTGCGTTCTGACACAATCGTTTTTTTTAACCGATGGTGTGTAGGCACATCAGACCATCAGTCAGCTTCATCGGTTTACCGAAGAAAACGGACCTACGGACCGTTCTCATCAAATGGACCGATTCTGTGTACGAGGCCTTGGACATAAGATGCACATACAGAAATAATTTTTTCTGGAAATCTATGTCATGAAGTGTTCAAAAGACATCAACACAGAAAACTAGAGCAAAAGGCAGTTTGTCGTCAAGTGGTGTGCTCACTTTTGTTGCCAGCAGTTTAGACATTAATGTGTCAAGTGGACAGCACAATTACACTGTTATACAAGCTGTACACTCACTACTTTTACATTGTAGCAAAGTGACATTTCTTTAGTGTTATCACATGAAAAGATATAATGAAATATTTACAAAATAGTGAGGGGTGTACTCACTTTTGTGAGATACTGTAAATACAATACTAGAACGAAACCTGTCTTACAAACCCATGTTGTGCTGTATATGGACCCAGGCTTTGCCTGTCATGATGGCATAGCCCCCTGGAAGAAGTCTTCAGGCCCTAGGAACCATAGTAACGGATCTCATTTCTGGACCTGAAAACATTCTGTGGCTAACTACATGGGTGCCAAAGTTAGGGCCCAAGCAAGATATAGTACCTGAAGCAGCATTATAGGGCTTCCGGGTATAGATGGCAAAAAACAGAGGTCTCGTGGTGTGGAATAAGGTTATGTGGGTATGCCCAGGGCACATGAACAAAATCTTTGCCAGTGTCCAGTCACCTGACAGCAGCAGCCTGTAACCCAGTGTCTATGAATATACAACCTGTGTCTTGTACTGTATGACTAAGATATCCTATTCTCTTTTTGGGGGGGGGGGGGGGGGATCTTTGACTTATGATGATTATACAGAATATGGTGTAATATTGCCCACACCACAGGGGCAGGGCCACACAAAGAAAGGCCCAGTGGTGTAAAAAAAAAAATCTACATCTTTCTAAACAAATTAAAGTGGAAGTAAACCCTCTTATCGTTTTCAGCCAAGGAAGCTGCCATCTTTGCCTCTGTTTAATCTTCAACTGCCACGGTGCTGCACATGTGATCAGTTATGACACCAGCCATTGGATGGTTTGATAATTTGGTTGAGAGCACAACCAATGTGCAGTTAGCATGCCCAGCATGCCGGGAATGTAACTTTTTTAAAACTGTTAAATCGATGGGTTTACTTCCGCTTTAACCCCCAGAGAGGAAAAGGGGAGCAGTACAGGAGTTTCCAGGCTCAATCACCATACAAAGGATTAAGGTATAACAAATCATTGCAACCCTGAACAGCATAGTCAAGAAATATCCGAGTCTTTAATGCACACCATTTGGCACCATGGCATCATCTAGCCAACAATACCAGACCTTCTGCAATTTAAGTAGCTTGGTAGAGGCGCAGATCAGAAAAAATCAAAACGCTTCCAAAAAGACACAGTAGCAGGAGAGACTTGTTTCCAGCACATAATTGCTTTACATGCATAAAATAACAGGAGACTGACAAGGGTTTCCTTAGCCACTGCAGCAAGCAACGGTTTCACCAGACCCAGTAGACAATATTGTGGTTAAAGAGGAATAGCAATTTGCGTTGTGTGACCTATCACTTCCAATACTTCTTGCCAATAATATACTATAACCGGACAGGTCCGGAAGATGTGAAAAAGTATATCTGCTTAGTGCGAGCAATGCCAACATGCTGAGGAAAGTGAGGTGATCATCTTATGGAGTCTGTACGGAGTAGAGTAAGCTTGATGTAAACATTTTAATTGGATCATTTTGTCATCTAGTCTTTAGCTGAGACTAGATGACAGAAGGAAATCAAATCACAGATCTCTTTCCAGCCTTCATTGTCTAGTACTGGAATATACACAGTCCATTTCAGGCATAATGAGGATAACTCGGGACTGGCCACCACTACAAGAAAACTATACAGTTCAAAGCTAGGCTTCTCCAAGTCTGGTGTTCCAAGAATAGTCTCCAGCTCAGAATATGAGAGAGACAGTTAATGACTTGAAAATTGACAACTGAAGGCTTGTGAAACCTGATGGTAGCTAAAATAGTGAGATTTGGATCCAAGGATATGGAAAGGAATAGTGAGATGGTTGATAAAATTTGGATCCAAGGATATGGAAAGGCCAGTACTTCCAGCAACATGCTCCAAGGTTTTAGTTTTATATTTGCACAGGCCAGGGGATCAGGGATCGTAAAGTGTGGAAGAAAGGGATTCAACCAAAGGGGGGTAAGTGGGGCTAGGGTAGTATAGGGAAAAGATTCCAGATCAACTCCTATTTTCCAGGCCCGAAGCGTGGTATGCATAGGAGAGAGTAAGATCATGGGGAGACCTATGACCTCCGAGCACTAGGGACCGGAGGAATTCTGGGAATTAAACTATTGCTGCCTCAAATATAACAGCCGTGTTGGTTAGACCAGGCCGTAGCCACCAGTACGACGTTACTAACTGATGCTAGAATATATTTGAAGAAATCATAGATAGGCCCAGTCTGTCAATTAACCTGTTAAGGGTAGTAAATTTCTACCTGGGTGGTTTAGATCCCCAGTAAAAAAAAAAATAAAAAAAAAAAAAAAAAAAAGGAGAGAAATAGGCCTTTTAGCTTAATGGGGGGAAAAAAAGGTGCGTGAAAGCCATAGGGGGGAGTTCCTAAAAAGACATGTAAACTTCGGGAGCATGTTTAAAAGGTTTATGCGACCAAAGAGGAAGGTTGCGCCATGCCTTAAGTTTAAGCTTGACAGCAGACAGCACTTGATCTAAATTAAAGCGGGGTTCAACTCAGAAATGGAAATTCTGTAGATTGGATTCCCCCCCTCCGGTGCCACATTTGGCATCTTTCAGGGGGGATTGGATACCTGTCAAATCCAGGTTTTTGCTTCCACTTCCGGGGAAAGATCGCCGCCATCTGTGCAGCAAACTACGCAATGCACCTGTAAGGCAGAGGGGATAAGGCCACCCATCCGAATGCTAGCCAGATTGCCCATATATAGTGTTTGAATCCATGCTATAAAGCATAGTGGGAATCCCATCCTCCTCATCACCTGCCACAGGTGATATCCTATTTTCTTAATTTCATTAAGGCACAGGATAAAATATCAGGCACATTGTTACAACCAAAATCAGTCCAGCTGAGAGTCGGGCAACATCGCAATGAAAGCCGAAAGGGCACATAAAAAAACAAAAGTGGCTCAACAGAGCTTGAAGAACCTCACAACCAAAGCCGGAATCAGCTGAGGCCTGAGCACCAAGCTGGAGTCAGGCAGGCAGAATTTGTTATGGGAACCAGAACCATGCAAAACAGAAGAAGGATTCCGCTTACTCCCAACACTCGACACTTATCACAAGTTGGGCAAGCCCGTTTTTTTTTTTTTTTTGTCAGGCTTAGGGGATAGACTGCACCCTCTTGTCCCATGCTGACAGAATGTTAAGATGATGAAATGGTCTACTACAGTGAATTTGGGCATATAGAACAGTCTCAAAAAAGGCTAACATTAGGGCCAGGACCCTCATGCAGAAACATAGTGTTAATTGGCTCCTGCATTCTAAAGTTCAAAAGTGGGAGAGGAGAGTCTGAAGTTTGCCCAGACTGGATTGACTCAAATGCCCAAACTGAGATTGCTAGCACAGGGGAACCAATGCTGCTAAACAAAGCATTCTTCTTGGCCACAACAGCATAGAATAAGATGCAGTGTTTTTTTTAAATGGCACTGTCCCATCACCACACACTGTTGTGCCAGCAGTGTAAAATAATGTTGTGGTCCAATGGCCTTTTATATGAAACATGCAACAATAGATTCGATGCCTACATTGATAACTGCACCATATATCAGCCTGTTAACCTAGAAGAAACAAATTTGTTTTCTTCTGAAATGTAAATTCAGGTCCTACCTGTGTACTCTGGGAAGCAGATTGTCAGAGGAGACTTCTTGATCTTCTCAGCAAACAAGTCCTTCTTGTTGAGGAAGAGGATGATCGATGTGTCAATGAAGAACTTGTTGTTACAAATGGAGTCGAAGAGCATTAAAGACTCGTGCATTCGGTTCTGAAGCGAGGAGGCAGGAGAAAAAGGAGACAGAGGACAGAAAGAAAAGGAGAAAAGGAGTTAGGCTGAGGAGAGAGGAATGATTATCAGTGTAAAACAAAGAAAAGAAAATTATTATTCAATTCTATGGCTTTCTGAAGAAGTGGTTGTAATAAAGTCTACCTAGGTTCTTTGAGATATCATAAAAAGACCTATAGCATATATAGACACAAAACAAATGAATTAATAAAGGTTAGATATACTTCCAGGTAGATTAATTTTTTAAAAGTTTAAAGCATTAATCACAGAATTCGAGGTCTAATTACCGGTTCTTTTATTTAGTATGGCCACCAAATCTACAGGGCCACTGTACCATATTAGTGTACCTTCACTGACACAATCCTATTACTTCAATATCATTATGTGATATATAAAAGGTAAATACCACATGTTTTGAGGCATGCTACTCTTAGACAAAAATTACATTATACAATCACAGCCCAAGCCTCTATCACCTCTTGGGAAAGGCCATCATTTTTTATCAACTATGAATTATATAATTGATAACAGTAATATACTGTATATTTTAAAAGTAGAACTAAATTCTAACGAAACAATGCATTATTTAGAACACTGTAAATAAGATAGGATTGCATTTTTGTTACAGAAATACAACTTTCCCTTTCTTTTTGGCATGTTTTCTCTCTCTAAGCTGTGCACATTCTGCAGACTGTTTGAACTTCCTAAAATGGTGGAATGTGCCAACACAATACATAAACATGTCTGCTTGTATACCAACTGAGGAAAGGGTGACAACACTGCAGCTGAATTGAGTAAGTGTTGTCACCCTAGGACAGAAGAGGTCTGTGGGTACACATGCTTTATTAAAACCAGGGCATAAACAAATGGATTAAACTTTTTGACATTACAGGTATGTGTGTAAAAACATATGTATGTAGCTTGTTTGTGTTTAGGGACACTTCAACAGTACAATCAACCTAAATTTGAAAAATTCAAAAGTGATTTTATGCCATAGCAACATGTATTGTTTAAAGGTTACCTCAACAAGGCTTGACATTTTGAAAAAATAACATTAATTTACAATGCTAGGTATTATGTTGAGAATACCAACACCACCAGTTAGTTGCATTTTTTTTTATGCACAAATTATTATATGCATACAAATATCCTACATACATAATGTAAATTGGTAAACCACCACAACCAACCAAGTTACATAGATTAGATTCTTGTACCCTTAGCTCACAAATTAGATAATCAAATAATAAATGTCCCAAAGAAATAGCATATTGTGTCCATTGACACATAATGAAGAGAATTGACTGTAGCAATCTACATGCATGCTCCGTCGACACAAACCAAGCCTTTTACTGTAATAGTGCTTTAAAAGTTTATTAATATTAATATATACCTATCTGAAATGTCATGAGTGCCATTAAAAGTGCAGTTCAACATAAAACAAAAGCTAAGACATTTTAAATATATATAACTCTGAAATGGCATCAGAAGAAAGACTGGCACAAAGGATTTTATCTCCAATCTTTACTCCATACACATACAGGAAACAATTTGGAGATCTGTGCAAGTTTAGGTATCGATACGAACCAGTTAATATGCAAATTACAGTTCATGCTAGCAAAAACACATTAAACCATACAACAGCAGTATCATGGCACATTTTTAAAAGGCCAGTACACATAAATTACAATCTAAAAGAGTACTTAACTCAAAAATACTTTTTATGTTTACTGGTCATTTAAAGAAAGGGGAATACTTTGAAATGTTTATTGTTGGCACCACTAAGTAGACAAGATCAGTGCAAGCATACATTATGATTCTCTTTTGGGTTTCATCACAATGCACGCTAAATAGATATTTAAAAATAATTATATTACATGGATCTGTGCTTTGACATTAGATCATTGAATACAGAGCACAAGAAAACAAGGCACATTCAGGGGCATCAAAAGATACCAAAGTGTGTACACGGAGTGTGTAACACAAATATTACACGGTCCTATGTTGTGCTCAAAGTGCATCAACGTTACACATGCCAATGACTGTACAAATATACTTGTGATGGCCATAGTCAAAGAGCATAAAGTGCTACTGGAGATGTTCAAGAATATTCATTGGGGAACAATTTTTTTTTATCAAAAGCTAGAGGCCAAAAGACACTGATTCTTTGGAACAGCCAACAGATCAATATAAGCCACAACCACGTAGGTTATGGGCAATGATGACATCAGTGACAGCATCGAACACAAATTGGATGTTGTTGGTATCGGTGGCGCAGGTGGTGTGAGTGTAAACCTCCTTATTGTGAGATTTATTCCGACTCTCGTACTGGTACTGTATGTGGGCTACACCCTCAGTGAATAGGTTGGGACCTGCAAAAGAGTGGAAAGAACATGTTTGTTCACTAACATTTAGCATTTGAAACATTCTGAGATTTGGAAAGTCCAAACACTTTCATACAACATTACGGGGCACATAAAAAAAATCTACAAGGAAATTGGAGACTTGATGAGAAGGTTTCCTTTGTAGTTACAATACAATTTTTAGTATTAGTGATCAAGCATACAGTGTTAGTAAATGCTAATGTACCAAGAATGATTGCCCTGGTGGCACCTTTTGCACAGTAGCCCTTTCCCTCCAGTACTTCATATAGGCTGACCTAAGTCCTCTGCCACCATAACTAGTGTAATGTGTCTCTTAAAAGATCTGCCACTCAAAACTGATAATTTACTATAGAAAGATGAATTTTAGTGCTTTGTTTCCTTCTCGGCTAGAGGTACTAGCTACCACAACTATATTTAAGCTCCGGAGGGTCTATAAACCCACTACTTTCAATTTACTTCTATGCATTCTATGCATTGAAGAAATATGACTGACAGGAGTCACTTTGGGCGGGGGGCTTGTGGAACCCAGCTTACCTTGGAGAGCACTGGAATCTCCTTGTTCAGCTCCCCCGTCCCCTCCTATGTGTAAGTTACACAGTGTTTATTGGGGGCACAGGGTGACCTCGAACCCCAGTCTGATCTGCACTAATCAGACTCGCTGTACAACCACACTGCAATATTGTGTGTGTGTGTGTGTGAATATATATTTTTTTTTAATGTATATTGTCTCACACTTTACTAGATCGTTTGAGGTGTGGCTGTATCCCATTGTTTGTGTCTGCCTTGGGAGCAACCTATTTTGGGATGTATATGTCTTTTGTAAATTAGCTGTGAGAGGGAAGGGGGGATTTTTCCAGCAGCCCCTCCCAAAGACAGTCTACTGATGAGAACTTTGACTACACCTGTGTCATGCTACTGGTGGAGGTAAAGTCTACCCCACCCTGTTTCATTATGCAAAGGAGGAGGGCTTGTCCCCTGAGCATCTCTCTGTGTGCCCTTGTTCAAATAAACTGTTCATGTTCAGCAGCCAAAACAAGTACTGCCTAGTTCTTGGTTGCAAGTGGTTGGAATATCTGATATCTATATTCAGATGGGAGGAAGCGGTATATGACAGAAGCACTCAAGCAGAGTGTGGAAAGCGATTCTGTGACACTGGGGGCAAGCAGTGGGATGCTTCTTGCAGTCTAGGACATTCAAACCTCCACCTGGATCCATGAAAGGAATTCAGAAGGAGGTTACGAGGATGCAGATACAGCATAGGTGACCAGTGTCCGAGCAAATCCTGCTAGAATAGAATGATTCTGTCCACTGGGAATTCTGGAAGAAAGCGCTAGCTCGTGAGCAGCAACACCAGGGAAAAATTCTCTCCTTCCAGGAAAGGTACTGGTTGCAGTACGAAGTGCGAATGGTGTTTTTGGGGAGACAACTACACAAGGATTAGAAAGCAGAATTAAACAAGCTGGTTCAGGCAGAGATGCGGTTGGACAAGAGCTACACAGCCCTCTGCTAGTATGTAGCCCAATTGTGCCCATGGACAGCAGACGACACTGCAACATAAGGCTTTGGCCAGGCTGCCCTGGGGTTCTTATGAGAGAGGCTGTCCAAGGACCCTGACTTTAGGAGCCATTTGGAGTGGTGTTTGGAAGAAATTTTGGAATACAGAGAACGGATTATAAAGTCTCAGAAGTTCCCTTGGCACTGGAAGGTTTAGAGTTTCTAGCCAATCAGGAATGGGAGCTGGAGATCACCTACAGACGGCTGCTAGATTCTGCAGATCTGGGCTCCCTTTGCCTTAGACTATTCAGAAGTACCAGCCGACAGTCCTGAAATCCTGGGCTTAAGAGTTTGCAATATGGCAGAGTAACAGTGTGCTTTGTGCATATCTGCCCACATCTTATGGCGGATGCAGCAAGTGCTCACTGACCTTGACGATCCTGTTTCTGCATGGGATGATCTTGGATGGAGGAATTCATCTGTCCAGCAGTCAGATAAGAGTATAAAAGATCGCGCAGCTAGCTCATCTTTCCATTTGCATTTCAAGCGCTCAGGAGAAGAAGCTGTCCTCATTCTCAAACCACAAAGTATGGATTTAATCAATGTTTTATTGAAGAATGTAAAATTTACTAAAATTTAAGCTAAAGTGCCAACAACAGAGCAGAGCTCTGCTGGCCACTGCCCAGCACACCAGTGACATCTTCATTCTACGGCCAGTAGATGGTGAACCTCTATCCCCAGACACCAGTTTCAGAGACTGGGGATTTAATAGCCTTTTCTGCCGAGGAAGACCAGCCTGGTGAGCCTCTAGCAGAAGAGCTGGCACCAGGGCCAAACATCACAAAGCACTGCCCAGCACCAATAGCAGCTTCGGCCTTTCTGAGAGAAGTGGCAGCTGGCCTTTCACCCACAACACTGACAGCGACATGGGATTTCCTGCCAGCAGCATCTGGGAGTTACAAAAAACTTCTTGCGCTGACAACCGAACAGAGGGTCCAAGACCTCTGCCCCACACCTGGGTGGACAGGGGTCCATGGTGAGAAGGGGACGGTCACTCCCCAACAGTTAGCCGGAGTGGATGATGTGGGGTCCTTAGCTGAAGCACTAACAAGGCAGAGTTCTGCTGGCCTTTGCACACAACAATCAACTCTGCTGGAGCTCCAGGGAGAGAATGCACCTCACAACTGCAGCTTAAGCTGATATCGGTGGATGGAACTGCGGTCTCCACTGACAGCAACCCAGAAAGGCTGGCAACAGGGCAGAGTGCTGGCCTCTGCCCTCAACTAACAGATGGAGTTCCTGTGAAAGTGGATGGGACTCTGGTCTCCACTGACAGAACCTCAGAAAATGGTACAGCACTGCAACAGGAGGATGTCATCCATACTTTGCAAGCACTGGGGGATTTTCATCTAGTAACAGTGGATGGGACTTCAGTCTCCACCTGCATACCCCAGGGATGCTGGGCAGTCGACCCAGATTCCCAACAGCATGGGAGAGTGGGCCCAGTCACCCCGTCTTATCTCCAGCAGCTGAAAAGGGACTCTTTTCCCCAGCAGTGGGGGCATGTTCTATGAGAGAGGTAGAGGTTTGCTGGGTGAGTATTGCTCCGTTTGGGACAATTTGAGAGATGTGACGGGAGTCACTTTGGGTGGGCGGCTTGTGGAACCCACCTTACCTTGGAGAGCACTGGAATCTCCTTGTTCAGCTCCCTCCGGCCCTGACCTGTGTAGGTCACTCTGTGTCTATTATGGGCACAGGGTGACCAAGAGCCCCAGGTTGATTTGCACTAATCAGACTCATTGTACACCCACACTAATATTGTGTGTGTGCGCATGTATGAGACAATATTGTATATTATCTCATACTGTTGTAGACTCTTTACTAGATTGTTTGAGGTGTGGCTGTATCCTATTGTTCGTGTCTGCCTTAGGGGCAACCTATTATGGTATGTATATGTTGATTAGCTGTGAGGTGGGTGGGGTTCTTTAACAGCTTCTCCCAAAGACAGTCTACTGATGAGAAGTTTGACTCCACCTTTGTCATGCTACTGGTGGAGGTAAAGTCTCCCCGCCTAGTTTTATTATGCAAAGTTGGGGGCTTGTCCCCTGAGTACCCTTGCTCAAATGAACAGTTAATGTTCAGAAGCCAAAACTAGTGCGGTCTAGTTCTTGGTTGCAAGCGGTTAGAATATCTGATATCGCTATTCAGACAGGAGGAAGAGGTAGAAGACAGAAGCACTCAAGCGGAGTGTGGGAAGCGATTCCGTGACAATGACTATAATGTTTAGCTGCAAACAGACAATGAATTTATGAATGCCAGCAAAGCTGATGCTTCTGGAGTTAGCAAGTTCTTGAACCCATGGCATTTACACAGTGATCATTGGGTGTAATAAATATATAAAGCTAATGATAAATGGATGGTTGGTTGGACAAGCTATATAAATCATTTGTAAGTAAAACCTCAGTTCTGAGACCAATAAGATTACAGGCCTATTTGGCTTATCTGGTCACTGGTTTCCAAATATTGGAAGATGCTGGTGCAATATCTGGGGTGTGGGTTTGCCCATTACTCTTTGCAACTTATGGTAAAAAATACCACTGATGTCCATTTGGCAAAGGGATGCAGTATTGATTTATGTGCTTTCTTATGCTATGCTAGGAATGCACAGAAAAAAACAGTAAGCAGAATATTCCATGGAGCAACCATGGGACCACATGTATTTTGGACTCCGGGAATGCCAATTTTGAGGGCAATGATGTACCCGGAAGACACAGTGTCATGCAACATATTAATGAAAATAAAGCTAGTGCATTTGTGGATAACACTGCACATCATTAACTGAATTTCATTCCTGCGCCTATTTAATAAAGTGCACAGTATTTAAAAAGTTTATGTTACCAATCCACAGAGAGTACATTTCATGATCAAAAGCATGAAGCTTATGAATCTACTTACAAACTACAAAACTGCTACAGCATGCAATACACTCAAATAATGAAAATGCTGACAAAGTAGATCCCTGCATGCCATGACTAGAAGGATATGCATATGCCAGTGTAGTTTCAGCTTCCTTTATATGCAGCATGGCAAGCAATTATAATGATTAGGTGAAGTGTTACAGTCTGAATAACTTATCTCACGTTATGCTGGCAGTACTATCTTTTCCATAGTTTGTACCTGTGTACTCCGGAAAGCAGATAGTAAGTGGGGACTTTGGAATTTTTTCTTTGAAGATATCTTTCTTATTCAGGAACAAGATCATGGAAGTGTCAATGAACCACTTGTTGTTACAGATGGAGTCAAACAATTTGAGGGATTCATGCATTCGGTTCTGTAATACAAATAAGAGCTGTATGTCACAGGAGCTCCACACCGATTTGCACCCGGCAACACAAAGCTCACATAGTAAAGATTATTATTGTACATATATGTGCACCTATATTTTTTCCCTTGGTATAGCACATGCAATTTGGGGTCTTCTCTTTTTTTAGTGGCCATTGTCCTCCCCCTCATAGATTTCCCTGTTTATCTTTTCCTCATTTGCATGCTCATGCTTTATGTTGTGACGCCCAACATGCTTTTCTCAGATCTTGTTCATGTTTTTTAACAAGCTAGCATGTGCTCAGGCTTTGCTTTGCAGTTCAAATATGCATGCTTAGCTGCCACTCTAGTGAATACTTTTTACCAAAGGGCAATTTGGGCTGTGGGCCTCTGAAACTATTTGCAGTGTTTATCGGATTATGGACATGCTCATTTAGTTAAAACTGGACATGCTCACGCTATCGTATTTAATTCTTACCACGTTTTCTCTGGGCCATCTGGACTTTTGTTATGTTCTTCTTACTGCGCTCCAATATTCTCAATCTATGCCTGTTTTTAACCAACTATAATTCGTCCAGCTATAATACCCCAATTTATTTTTCGTTCCCATCCCACTTAAAATAGATTTTATTGTATTTTCTCCCTTTCCAGAATGATTTATATTGTCTCAACAGTTCATAAACTTAAGCTATTTAATAAAAAAAAATCCCTTCATCAGAAATTAGATTTGATTAGTATGAATAAAACTTTTAAATAACATGTTGCTATGGATTACTATCCTTACTGTACTGAGCGCCAGTCAAGTTTCCTCTGATTTTACATAATGTGTAAAATTGTTAGAACCACTGGCCTATTTTTTTTTCTGGTTGTGTCCCTGTTGAGAAATCATTACTTGTTGTCTTGGTAACAATGGGAAAAAAATAAATACATTTTTTACAGTTATCACAAGAACATCGGGGGAAACCTCCCAAAAAGGATACCCTTTCTTGTGAAACTGCCAAAAGTGGCAGTTCCTATAAATGTAGACAAGTGAGTAAAAAGCTCTCCAATAGGGACACATGCACACTATTTAAAACCAGGGATTCTAACCTTCCCCTCTGTATCCAAAATGTTGAGTTTAGTCTGATGTTCCACTTCAAGTTATTACCTTGCTCATACATTAGTAAATGATGAATATTACAACAGACTTTGTTTTTGGTTGTCTGTAACTTGAAATCCACACTAGTTCCAGAAGCCCGGGGCATAGAATATTTTTAGAATGTATAACTTGAGCTATGGCTTGGGATGGAACCGGTCTTGCTTTTCCTACATGGTGTACAAGTGCTGAGAAAATGCAGAGAGCTGGAGTTGTAGAATAAGCAAGGACTCAAGATTAAAGCTCATGCAAAAAGCCAAAGCAAAAAGCAGAAACAGCTCGTTAGGCCCCATATTTTTTGTGCTAGGCCTAAAATGCAAGACAAGATCCTCCATAACAGGTCACATTCTATGGTGGATTTCATTGCATTGTTATTTTATAATAAAGGTTCATACCTGCTGAAACTGAAGAGTCTCTCAGTCTCTGCTGGGTAGGTAGCGGTGTTAGAAAGGCTGGACGGCAGAAGAAGAAAAGTTTTCAAGTGCTGAAGACGCAGAGGTGTTTGGAGAGAGAAGACTGTGCAGGCTGTGCGGACAATTCTCCAGCAGGACCACGAGAGCAGAAAGCAAGTGAATAGAGGTACCAAGCAAACCAAAGAGTCATGAGGTTAACAGCAGGTGGCAGGCCACACTGGGAATGGTTACAGCTTGTTGTTAGTGACGAAATCCTGAAAGGATGAAGAGACTTGTATTCCCTTATAAATCTGCTCTAGGACTAGGTAAATTGATAGTATGCAGACCAACATTAACAACTTTCAAAATGATGTGTAAATTTAGAAGGGAAGTGTAAAGCAGCCCAACACTTTGAAGTTCCTCTTCAATTTTTCTCTCCTGATGGACAGTTTTTGGAATTATACAAAATAAATAGTAATTCAACACCAATTCCCCCCCCCCCCCCCCCCAATGATGTGTGATACAAATGTACAAAAAAAACACATTAACATAATTAGAAAAAAAAAAAAGAAATCCGCACAGACTAATAGGCTGTCAAATTTCAAACTTTAAAAATTACTAATAAAACAGAGACAATTTACAACCAAAGCAAATGCAATTGGGCAAAAATAAAAGGTGATCAATGTTTCTGCTGGAAATGCAACACAAAATAGTACACCCAATATTATAATACTTTATTTTCTGAAATGCATTTTCTTCCAATGCATTTATATCATACCGTTACATACATTTTTAGGCAGAGTTTCTTGCTATTGGCTCGGTGAGGTTCATTTCTAAACAGAACAAAAGCAGTCATTTGAAAAAATTGTAGAATTCAGTAACTAGTCTAGCCAAGGTAGGAGACCGCACAAAATTTAGAAGCCGGGGAACATGCACTTTCACTTACAGCAAAAGGAAAGGGACGATAAATTGCAGGTGCTAATTTCCACCCTATTCCTATGACTTAGTTCCCAGGGTATGTGTGGCTTTCCAGAGTTACATACATAGCGAGCCAACACAACCAAAATCAGTAAAATGCAAAGTGCTTCAGTGTAACAACATGGCCATGTTCAGACCCAGGAGAGCTGCATACTGAAGTTTTTTTTTACCTTCATGCATATAATGCACGAAGATTATTACACTTTAGACTTTAGAACCACTTTAATACCCGAAAGTACTGGAAGCTGAGTAGAGCAAAGGGGCAAAGATGCAAAAAGGTAGGCAGATTGCTAAAGACAGAGGTTAGAAGCAAACCTGTTGCTCTGCCTTGGGTGGGCAAAAAAAAAAAACTCACCAAACCGTAAAATAATCTTATTGTTATTGCCATCTTAAAGTACTACTGTGGTAGTAGTTGATGTGCATAATCTGGTTCCAGGGCAAGCAGCTTACACCCCAGCGGAGCTCCGTGGTCTCCTTGGCTTGTAGTGTAATGTAACAAAAATGGCGATTGAAACGCCACATCACTGCAAAAAGCCCCAAATGCAACTTTATTCCAATAAAAGTCAGGGGCAGTCCAAAGAGTATCCAACAATTTTCAGGGGTCTAAAAACGGCCTTCATCAGGTCTTGGTGCTGACAAGGCCTGTGCTTGTAATCACACAAGAAGACATAATAACTTAAATTTCCATTTTTTGCTTTGACATTGTCAAGCCTTGATAAAGGGGGTGTTTTTGGACTGCTGCAATGGCATTGGCTAAAAAAGTTGTACCTGGATTTCTTAGCAGTGGTGTGCCACTTCCAATTCTATTTTTGTTACTGAGTGGTCAAAGCACAGGCTTGCTTTATGCCAATTGTGCTATCATAGGTAAACAGCAGCATGAATATTTTTTTAAAACATAATTTGGGGTGGGCTTTTAGAAAAATGGGTAATCCTATGTTAAAAAGAAAAAAACGTTTATTGGCAAAGTTATTAAAGATATAATCTTTTAGGAGTTTCTTCGGGCATTATACAAAATTCTTGAGGGGGGGGGGGGATATAAGCTAGAATCTTTTGGAACTAAACGTTTTGTAAACTTTAGAAATTAATGTCTTTTTCTTACAGAAATATTCTCAAGCTGTCTGACTTGCAATCCATATTTGTCATCTACACAGAGCTTTTCAATACTATCCAAATCTGGGGACTGTGAAGCAGGAGGGCTAGACAGATTAGAAACAAAAATCCTATCAACGTCACTCTCATGAGATACAGCTGAAGGTTGCGGTTAACAGATGTGTTGAAGATCAATTTTTGGTGTTAATCTTCACATCATGATTTTTTTTCTGTTGCCCTTCTGGCTATATTGTGGGGCACATACGGGATTGTGTATTGTTTATATGTAGACTTAAGGTCCAGTGTGATTTCTTTTCACTGAGAAAGTAAGAAAAACTTGCCATTTGGCAAGCAGTGTCCGAATTTTTGCAGATGTTAAGAATAAACAAACCCAATGACAATAATGCATTTTTTTTAAACTGTAAATAAAACTCACCAGTAAGGCTTGAAATTTAAGATGGTAGCACATTATAAAATGTAAAATGTACATAAAAAAAAAGAATACCTTACTGTGAAAGCAAAGCTTGCTTTTAATGCATAAGTTTCTCAGCAGGCAGCAAAATTACAATTCAGTGTATATGACAGGGATATGCAATTAGCGGACCTCCAGCTGTTGCAAAACTACAAGTCCCATCATGCCTCTGGGTGTAATGCTTGTGGCTGTCAGAGTCTTGCTATACCTCATGCCTCATGGGACTTGTAGTTTCGCAACAGCTGGATTGCATATCCCTGGCATATGACATGACATAATGTGGGAAGCAATAAAAGATAGGTGACATTGCTCATGGAAGGTATGGTTTGCAATAATCACACTTTACAAATCAGTTTAAATAACTGTCCACTAATCAGGGAGCTTATAGTGTTGTATGATAGGACAATGACAAGCACAGTAAATAATGATTGCCTCGATAAGTTGGCCGATTATTGTTTTGATTAATCAGATAAAAGCCTTCAAAAAAAGTGTGGTGTATAATTTAGGTAATATGCAAATCTATATGCAGTGGTTAAAATAATTGACCACCTATATGGTTGTGGAACAAAATATCCAATTCACTTTGAGAACAGATGGAAGAGAGAATATATTATATATATATATATATATATATATATATATATATATATATATATATATATATATATATATATATATATATACACACAGGGAGTGCAGAATTATTAGGCAAATGAGTATTTTGACCACATCATCCTCTTTATGCATGTTGTCTTAATCCAAGCTGTATAGGCTCGAAAGCCTACTACCAATTAAGCATATTAGGTGATGTGCATCTCTGTAATGAAAAGGGGTGTGGTCTGACATCAACACCCTATATCAGGTGTGCATAATTATTAGGCAACTTCCTTTCCTTTGGCAAAATGGGTCAAAAGAAGGACTTGACAGGCTCAGAAAAGTCAAAAATAGTGAGATATCTTGCAGAGGGATGCAGCACTCTTAAAATTGCAAAGCTTCTGAAGCGTGATCATCGAATAATCAAGCGTTTCATTCAAAATAGTCAACAGGGTCGCAAGAAGCGTGTGGAAAAACCAAGGCGCAAAATAACTGCCCATGAACTGAGAAAAGTCAAGCGTGCAGCTGCCAAGATGCCACTTGCCACCAGTTTGGCCATATTTCAGAGCTGCAACATCACTGGAGTGCCCAAAAGCACAAGGTGTGCAATACTCAGAGACATGGCCAAGGTAAGAAAGGCTGAAAGACGACCACCACTGAACAAGACACACAAGCTGAAACGTCAAGACTGGGCCAAGAAATATCTCAAGACTGATTTTTCTAAGGTTTTATGGACTGATGAAATGAGAGTGAGTCTTGATGGGCCAGATGGATGGGCCCGTGGCTGGATTGGTAAAGGGCAGAGAGCTCCAGTCCGACTCAGACGCTAGCAAGGTGGAGGTGGAGTACTGGTTTGGGCTGGTATCATCAAAGATGAGCTTGTGGGGCCATTTCGGGTTGAGGATGGAATCAAGCTCAACTCCCAGTCCTACTGCCAGTTTCTGGAAGACACCTTCTTCAAGCAGTGGTACAGGAAGAAGTCTGCATCATTCAAGAAAAACATGATTTTCATGCAGGACAATGCTCCATCACACGCGTCCAAGTACTCCACAGCGCAAGAAAGGGTATAAAAGAAGAAAAACGAATGACATGGCCTCCTTGTTCACCTGATCTGAACCCCATTGAGAACCTGTGGTCCATCATCAAATGTGATATTTACAAGGAGGGAAAACAGTACACCTCTCTGAACAGTGTCTGGGAGGCTGTGGTTGCTGCTGCACGCAATGTTGATGGTGAACAGATCAAAACACTGACAGAATCCATGGATGGCAGGCTTTTGAGTGTCCTTGCAAAGAAAGGTGGCTATATTGGTCACTGATTTGTTTTTGTTTTGTTTTTGAATGTCAGAAATGTATATTTGTGGATGTTGAGATGTTATATTGATTTCACTGGTAAAAATAAATAATTGAATTGGGTATATATTTGTTTTTTGTTAAGTTGCCTAATAATTATGCACAGTAATAGTCACCTGCACACACAGATATCCCCCTAAAATAGCTAAAACGTTTTTTGGGTTCATTGAGAACATGGTTGTTGTTCAATAATAAAATTAATCCTCAAAAATACAACTTGCCTAATAATTCTGCACTCCCTGTGTGTATATATATATATATATATATATATATATATATATATATACACACACACACACACACACACACACACACAATTAGATGTGGAACTTGGTACAAATGATGAGGTTAAAAAAAAAAAATAGCCATTTATGGTACAAAAACAGCAGATAATCACTACTATAAGGGGTTAATTTATACAGTGAAAGTAATATGTATATATTACACATAATCATACAACTTCTATCATATGTATAATATACCAAGACGTAGGATATATAGGGGGTATTTTAACTAGGTGTTCGACATGAAGCTTTATGAAGCTTTATCTAGGAGTAAAGGCTGAGACTTTTTTGCACGGATATAATCATTGTAAATATAATGCACAATACTGGTAAACTTTTACTTTAAATGTAATTGTAATGCCTTATATTACCTCCAGTCTATCAGACTCCAGCTTCTCTGGGTTCATATGTGGATCTTCCCTGCATATATATTATATACACACACACACACACACACACACACACACACACACACACAGTATCTCACAAAAGTACACCCCTCACATTTATGTACATTTTTTATTATATCTTTTCATGTGACAACACTAAAGAAAGGACACTTTGTTACAATGTAAAGTAGTGAGTGTACAGCTTGTATAACAGTGTAAATTTGCTGTCCCCTCAAAATAACTCAACACACAGCCATTAGTGTCTAAACTGCTGGCAACAAAAGTCAATACACCCCTAAGTGAAAATGTCCAAATTGGGCCCAAAGTGTCAATATTTTGTGTGGCCACCATTATTTTCCAGCACTGCCTTAACACTATTGGGCATAGAGTTCACCAGAGCTTCACAGTTTGCCACTGGAGTCCTCTCTACTCCTCCATGATCACATCACAGAGATGGTGGATGTTAGAGACTCTGTGTTCCTCCACCTTTAGTTTAAGGATTCCCCACAGATGCTCAATAGGGTTTAGGTTTGGAGACCTGCTTGGCCAGTCCATCACCTTTACCCTCAGCTTCTTTAGCAAGCCAGTGGTCATCTTAGAGGTGTGTTTGGGGTTGTTATGTTGGAATACTGCCCTGCGGCCCAGTCTCTGAATGGAGGGGATCATGCTCTGCTTCAGTATGTCACAGTACCTGTTGGCATTCATTGTCCCCTCAATGAACTGTAGCACCCTAGTGCTGGCAGCACTCATGCAGCCCCAGACCATGACACTTCCACCACCATGCTTGACTGTAGATAAGACACACTTGTCTTTGTACTCCTCACCTGGTTGCTGCCACACACGCTTGACACCATCTGAACCATATAAGTTTATCTTGGTCTCACTAGACCACTGGACATGGTTCCAGTAATCCATGACCTTAGTCTGCTTGTCTTCAGCAAACTGTTTGTGGGCTTTCTTTTGCATCATCTTTAGAAGAGGCTTTCTTCTGGGATGACAACCAATGCAGACCAATTTGATGCAGTGTGCGCCAAATGGTCTGTGCACCAACAGGTTGACCCCCCACACCTTCAAGTTCTGCAGCAATGCTGGCAGCACTCGTATGTCTATTTCTCAAAGACAACCTCTAAATATGATGCTGAGCACGTGCACTCAACTGCTTTGGTCAACCATGGCGAGGACTTTTCTGAGTGGAACCAGTCTTGTTAAAAACCTCTGTATGGTCTTGGCCATCGTGATGCAGCTCAGTTTCTGGGCCTTGGCAATCTTCTTATAGCCTAGGCCATCTTTATGTAGCGCAACAATAATTTTTTTCAGATCCTCAGTTCTTTGCCATGAGGTGCCATGTTGAACTTCCAGTGACCAGTATGAGAGAGTGAGAGTGACAACGCCAAATTTAACACACCTGCTCCCCCCATTCACATCTGAGACCTTGTAACACTAATGAGTAACATGACACCAGGGAGAAAAAATGACTAATTGGGCCCAATTTGGACATTTTCACTAAGGGGTGTACTCACTTTTGTTGCCAGTGGTTTAGACATTAATGGCTGTGTGTTGAGTTATTTTGAGGGGACAGTAAATTTACACGGTTATAGAAGCCGTACACTTACTACGTTACATTGTAGCAAAAAGTAATTTCTTCAGTGTTGTCGCATGAAAAGATGGAATCAAATATTTACAAAAATGTGAGGGGTGCATATATGTGTGTGTGTGTATATATATATATATTTTTTTAAAGAAAATGTGTTATACTTACCTGCCCTGTGTAAGACCCCACTTACACAGGCGTTTTTCAGGCGCTTTTAGATAAAAAAAAAGCACCTGTAAAGTGCCGGAAAAAACGGACTGTTTACAGGCAAGAGCTTCAAGAAGAGGACAGCACTGGAGCTGGCCGGAGTGGAGGATAGGGTAAGTTTTGACTGTTCCTCTACCTCCTACACATAACCAAAATATAACTCTTGCACTGTGAAAGGGAGCCCACTGCAAGGGCAGATTTATTCTAAGTGAGCTTTAATGCACAAATTTATTAAAAATCATGAAATGCCTTTTAAATTCTAGTATACGTACCAGAATTCGACTTGATTTAAGCAATCCCATGTACAGCAGCACAAAGACTGGGAGATAGACATGAGCCATTGGGGCTAATCAAGTATCCTACATTAACTGGAGGCAGATGACCTCATCAGTTACTTGCTTTTACTACACAGTCCAGGGAATGGGATGTCCTACACCAGCCATTCTCAACCAAGGTTCCGTGGAACCCTAGGGTTCCTCCAGAGGTGGCTAGGGGTTCCTTGAGCTGTGGCTGATTTACCTTCTGTTTGATGGTGCCTACATAGTTCTGAGCCAATTCCACTTGGAGGAGCCAGTGGTATTACACCAATAAACTTCATAGTTCTCTGTAAGGGGGGCATTCTTACCACTACTTTAAAAAAGGGCATTCTTCTTACTGACCACCAAAGTAATGAGCATTGTTCCCACTGACCCCCAATAAATGGGTTTTTTATCAGGGCTTCCCTGAAACCTGAAAATTATTTTTAGGGTTCCCCAGCGGTAAAAAGGTTGAGAAAGGCTGTCCGACACTGTGCAGGGATACTCTCTGGCAATGTTCTGGAAATCTCTGGACTGGAAGGCCAGAAATGCAAATCCTCTGGAAAGCAAGCCTGGTCACATACTACATATTTCAACTACATATTTAGTGCTTTGCCTGAAATTCAGTTTTAACATTACGTAATATAGCAGATTACAAGCATGGATACAAAGATCATCTTTAAGAGGACATAGCTCGATGTCATTCACCATTGAAATATTAGACATTTTGCAATATTCTTTACTTTAGCAACATACATTGGCAAAAAAAAAATGTCTTCAGTTGATAGATGAAAGGCAGACATTTATTCAAGGGATAATTTAAAATGAGGTCACGCTGATTAGCGTTAGATAAAGGCATACTTCAGGAGAAAAGCTATAAATACGTTGCCGTTATGACCTAGAATACCCCCACATATATACATGATGCAAACCCTTTAATGTCAAGAACATCTGAAACACAAGTTTTGGGAAGTGCCTCTACAGAGAATAATGCTGTAAGTGTAATCACCCACAAAGGATAAATATATTCACTTCAAAACTTGAGAACCCATTTAACAGATAATAAAAACTTTTCTGAAATGCATTTTCTTCCAATGCATTTATATCATACTGTTACATACATTTTTAGGCAGAGTTTCTTGCTATTGGCACGGTGAGGTTAATTTCTAAACAGAACAAAAGCAGTCATTTGAAAAAATTGTAGGATTCAGTAACTAGTCTGGCCAAGGTAGGAGACCGCACAAAATTTAGAAGCCGGGGAACATGCACTTTCACTTACAGCAAAAGGAAAGGGACGATAGATTGCAGGTGCTAATTTCAACCCTATTCCTATGACTTAGTTCCCAGGGTATGTGTGGCTTTCCAGAGTTACATACATAGCGAGCCAACACAGGCAAGACTGATGAAAGTCAGCTTCATCGGATATCTGATGAAAAAAATCCATCGGTTCGTTTACATCAGACGAACCAATCGTGTGTACAGGGCATTAGAATCATGTTCTAGACTCTAAACTCAATAATTTTATATCATTAATAAAAGGTTTGTATGCTTGGGTTGTTTTCCTTCCCCTATGGCATGTTTAGAAGGAGCTAAAATGCAATGCCTTAATTTTGAATTAGGTCCTTTTTGCTACATTTGGGTACTAGTAAATGCAGCATTACCACATTCCACTGCATCTGAATGCGTTTTCCCTGCATACAACATGAATGCAAACAAAAGCGGGTAAAGAAAGGAAAGCAAAAGTTAGAAGTCAGAAGCAACCCAACCTGATCTAAAAATCAAGGCAATGTGACTTTCCTCAAAGTCTGATACCTGTGTACATCTAGCAAATGTATCTTCCAGGGATTAGCTTATGTAAAAGGCATCAGAGGATGGGGGGGAAAAAAAAGGGTGAAAAAGCTGAAGGGTTAAAGTGCATGCTTGAGCTGTGCCACATTGGCCTTCAATTTGACAGTTCCTGCAGTGTTCCAGGGCCAATGCTACTTGGCAGAGCAACATGCATAATACTGCATGTTTAAAAAAAAAATGACAGATTTTAAAACCTTATATCTGTGGAACAACTCACAGCCAATGAACGAAACCTTGGCCTGGAATTTCAAAATGTTACCCCTACTAGTGTCCAAACAGATGCCAACTTCAGTCGCTAACAAGATGGCGTCTATGCATCAGAAGGCGTGTTGTGCCCTCCAATTTAGCAAAACTGAATCCGTAATAGCAGTGCACCGTGCGTTTTGGGATTAAGCTCCTCTTCAGCATCAATCATGCTTGAAAAACCTCAGACTTGTATGGAGTCATCCCAGGAAGCAGCTTCAGTGCTTGGGCCAGCCCCATAAAAAAATCTGAGGTTTACAGTGCATAGGTACAGTGTGTACTAAAAAGCTATTCTGCCTGTGAACAAGAAAATACTGCACATGACGCAGCTCTGCTACAGAAGTTGATAAGAAGCCAAGGTGGGGGTGTTTGTGCAGGCTATTTTATGAGTGGTGATTTCTGCATAGATTAGAGAAGTTTAAAGATGAAGTCTGGGTAGATAAAAAAAAATGTATCACTTGCAATGGGGCTAGGCCTACAGGGGCTATTTGCTGGTCTAGGGCAGGGGTCCCAAAACTTTCTAAGCAAAGTGTCAGTTTACTGTTCTTCACCCTTTAAGAGGGCCATACTGGGTCTAGTGGGAGTAGAAAAGGCCTCGGTTTTGGTGGTCAGTGAATGTAAATAAAATTACATAACACCTGTGGGCAGTAGGAGGTATTGGTATTAGTGGGAAGAATAATCTCCATCGTTGGCATCAGTAAAAAAAACAACAGTACCCCATCATTGGTATTGGTGGGAGGAATAGTGCCTTATCATTGGCATCCGTAAAAACAACAGTACCCCATCATTGGTATTAGTGGGAGGAATAGTGCCCCATCTATGGTGTCAATGTAAGGAATAGTGACCCAATTATGGTGTCAGTGAAAGCAATAGTGCCCCAACTATGGTGTCAGTGGAAGGGACAGTCTCCCTATTTATATCGGTGGGATCAATAGTTCTCCATATTTGTTGTCAGAGAGAGGAGGGGCTGTTTAAAAGTGCCCTAAGGGCTGAATAAAGGCAAGCAAAGGGCAATGATCAGCCTGCTGGCAGCAGTTTGGAAGCCACTGGTATAGGGGAATAATAAAAGTAGATATACTGTATTTATCGAATCCTCCCAAAGCTTCTGCACCACCACACTCTAGGGTCCCGATGTCAGCGAGATCAGAGCAACGTCCATAGCTATGCTCTGGAAACAAGGACACCAAGGGACAGTCCGGGGGAGTGCCTCCAGCCGGGGGAGCTTCAGGTAAGTAAAACAGTTTATTCTCTCTCCATGACAAAACAAGCTATTAACCATTGCAGTATGGACACAGCCCCAACGCAAGGAATCATTTGTATGTGCCCAAAGTTGGACTTTAATGTCAAAGTACAGTTGCTCTTTAACCACTTAAGACCCGGACCAAAATGCAGGTAAAGGACCTTGCCCCTTTTTGCGATTCGGCACTGCGTCGCTTTAACTGACAATTGCGCGGTCGTGCAACGTGGCTCCCAAACAAAAAAGGGATTTTTAAATACAGCTTACCTGTAAAATCCTTTTCTTGAAATACATCACGGGACACAGAGCGGCATATTCATTACTATATGGGTTATATGGAGTACCTTCAGGTGTGGACACTGGCAATCTCAAACAGGAAGTCCCCTCCCTATATAACCCCCTCCCCTAGAGGGAGTCCCTCAGTTTTGTAGCAAGCAGTATGCCTCCCAAAATGGTCACCCAAAAGAGGGGTGGGAGCTCTGTGTCCCGTGATGTACTCCAAGAAAAGGATTTTACAGGTAAGCTGTATTTAAAAATCCCTTTTTCTTTCTCGTACATCACGGGACACAGAGCGGCATATTCATTACTATATGGGATGTCCGAAAGCAATGCTTTAATGAGGGGAGGGAGACATCTTCCAAAGAAGGATTTAATTTTAGAGGTATACTCAGATACTAGTAAATCCAACTTAAACGAGAAATGTAAATCTCAAATCAAATCAAGGGAGCCCCCTCAGATCCTGAGGAGCTTGAATCGCGGCCTGTAGTACTGACTGCCCAAAGGCTGTATCCGCATTCCTTCTTACGTCCACTTGATAAAATTTTGTAAACGTGTGGACTGATGACTACGTTGCCGCCTTGCATATTCGAGCCATAGAGATCTGATGATGTGCTGCCCAGGAGGTGCCCCTGGCCCTGGTAGAATGGGCCTCTACCGACAAAGGAGGAGGCACCTCTTCAAACCGCAGGCCCGAACAATTAATTGTTTAATCCATCTTGCGATGGTGGATCAAGCGGCTGCCTGACCCATCTTGGGCCCTTCCGGTAAAACGAACACCACATCTGTTTTCCGAACCTTCTCTGTAGCTTTAAGATAGGCCCTTACGGCCCTGACAATATCCAACGTATGCAGCAACCCCTCTTTTCTAGAGGTGGGTTTTGGAAGAAGGATGGAAGTACCACATCCTGGTTCAGGTGGAAACTGGATATAACCTTTGGTAGAAAGGAAGGATGAGGACGGAACCCCGCCCTATCCTTATGCAAAATGAGATATGGTTCCTTACAAGATAAGGCTGCCAATTCCGATACTCTCCTGGCCGAAACTATGGTGATCAGAAATACCGACTTTCTAGTCAGTAAAATCAAGGTACCTCAGCCAACGGCTCAAGAGGTTGTTTCTGTAGGGATGACAGAACAAGATTTAAGTCCCATGGACAAAGTGGTGACTTGACAGGAGGATTAATACGCAAGACCCCCTGTAAGAAGGTCTTTACCAGTGAGTGGGTGGCCAGCGGCCTCTGAAACCACACTGACAGAGCTGAGATCTGTCCCTTGATTGTGCTTAGTGCCAGGCCTTTATCCACTCCTAGCTGGAGAAAACTTAACACCCTATCAATAGTATATTTGCGGGAATTCCATCTTTTGGATTCACACCAGCCTACGTAGTTCCTCCACACCCTGTAATAAATCACCCTGGAGACCGGCTTTCTAGCCCTAATCAGGGTAGGGATTACCTGCCTAGACAGACCTCTACCCCTGAGAATCAGGGATTCAGCCTCCAGGCCGTCAAATTTAGACGCCGTAATGTAGGGTGGAGGATCGGGCCTTGTGAGAGTAGGTCTGGTTGTAGAGGGAGAGTCCAAGGGTCTCCCACTGCCATCTTCAGGACTAGTGAGTACCAAGTCCTCCGGGGCCAAGCCGGAGCTACTAAAATGACTGGCTTGTGCTCCACTCTGATCTTGCGCAACAGGCGAGGGAGTAACTGTAGCGGAGGGAATGCATATAGAAGTTTGAATTGATGCCAAGGGCAAACCAACGCATCGGTTCCGCAGGCCATAGGATCCCTCGTTCGAGACACGAACCTGTCTAGTTTCTTGTTGAACCTGGATGCCATTTGGCATTCCCCACCTCTGGCAGATTGTCTGAAAGACCTGGGGATGCAGAGACCACTCCCCTGGCGACAGACTCTGGCGACTTAAGAAGTCTGCCTGCAGGTTGTCCACTCCGGGAATGAATATCGCCGAAATGCAGGGTACATGAACCTCTGCCCACTGAAAAATCAAGCTCACCTCCCTCTGAGCGGCCCGACTCCTGGTTCCCCCTTGGTGGTTTATGTATGCCACCGCCGTGGCATTGTCTGACTGGATTCTCACCGGGAACCCCTTTAATCTGGAGGTCCATGCCAGAAGGGCTAGGCGAGCAGCTCTGATCTCCCAGATATTGATGGGGAGCTGCCTCTCTGCTTTCACCCCAGTTCCCTGGCGAGAGGACCCCTCGAAGACCGCCCCCCCAGCCTGCCAGGCTGGCGTCTGTGGTAACTACCTTCCAGACAACAGGGCTGAAGGATTTTCCCTTTAGAAGATTCTGGGGGTTCAACCACCAGGCCAGGCTTTGTCGGACCCTTGATGATAGCGTCAAAGGGGACTCTAAGGCATGTGCCCTCTTGCCCCAGGCTGCTAGAATGGCTGCCTGTAGGACGCGAGTGTGGATCTGAGCGTATGGTACTGCCTCGAACGTGGCCACTAGCTTGCCTAGTAATCGCATACACAGGCGAATAGTTGTTTTTTTTCTTGTTTAGAACCAACTGAACCAGCCCCTTGATAGCCTCGATCTTTACCAGGGGCAGGAACACTCTTTGCTGTTCTGTGTCTAACCTCATGCCGAGGTATTCCACCTGCTTTGTAGGCTGGAACGCTGACTTTCCCCGGTTTAGGACCCAGCTGAATTCTTCGAGGTACCGAACCGTGAGGTTTACTGCCTTTTGCAGACCCGGTCGTGAGTGATCTATGATTAAAAGGTCGTCCAAGTATGCTAGGACTGTGACCCCTTGGATCCTTAAATTGGCCAGAACTGGGGCTAGGATCTTCGTGAATACCCGGGGGGCCGTGGCCAGCCCGAAGGGGAGCGCCCTGAATTGGAAGTGTCGCTGCCCCACCGCGAAGCGTAAAAATCTTTGATGCGACTGAAAGATTGGTACATGAAGGTAAGCATCCTTTATGTCTATGGAGGCCAGAAAATCGTCTTTCTGAAGCGCGGCGCTCTTGGTTCAGGTCTAGTTGATCCTCCTGTGATTCCAATTCCTCCGGAGAGAGAATCTCAGCATCTGAGGATACACCTCTTGGTGATGGGGATCTAACCCGTTTCTTACCAGGAATAGCTCTAGCGATCAATGCTGCTATTCTCTCTTCTAGCCCCCCTAGGGATACGGCTAGCATCTCCTCTGTGATAAACACAGGGCTGGGCTGATCTGGGCCAGCCTCCGCACCAGATCCCCCTAATGGCTCATCCAAGGCACCCTTTATGTTAATAAGTTGCGGGGAAAGTATCGGCATATCATCAGAATCAGAAGGGGAACCCCTTTGTTTTTTGGTCTTTTTTGTACCCTTTGACCCCGAGCCTTTGGAAGTCATAATACAAAATCGAGGGACTCCGCCCACACAACAGACTGTAGTGGCCAGGAGTACAAAACCAGAGTTTAGGGGACAATAGATCACTAATGCCCAAAAACTGATGGGATCTCGTATGTTTTTCTCTTTTTTTTTTTTTTTTTTAAATATATATTATATATATTTTCTTTTTTAGAAACATACAGTGACCCCAAACTTAGTTTGCCAGCCTCCAACCTGTATGCAAAAAAGGGGGATTTCTTGGCTTAACAAAAAAGGCATTGGAACAAAGTCCAGCATGTACTACCCCTCTTCCGCCACCGGGAGTCACTGTTCTGCCGCTCTGCGTCCTCTCCTTCTGAAATCAGCCTCAGACTGAGCACTGAAATTGCCTGCTGATCTATAACAGCACAAGGCGCGCCCCTGTATGACGCCGCAGGCACGCCCCCCCCGCCCTCCTGTCTAAGACGTGCGTGCGCACGCGCGCGCGTATGCCGGAACAGGAGGAACATGGAGGAGCCGCGCTGCTGGAGACCCAGGACTGCAGAAACAGGCGGCAGATTCAAACCCCCGGCCAGGTAGGACTGCAAAAGGCCCCTAGGGATCCTTACTAGTCCTAGGAAGAAAGCAGCAGGTTAGCTAGCAACACATTCTTAGACAGGGGAACCTAGTGATGGGGGGAAAAAAGGTGTCATCCTGTCTCTCAGACATAGTGAGCAAGGTTGCCCATGCAGAGCATACTTAGGCTGTCCCCCCTTTTAGGTTACCCCGGAGAGCCTGCTGTCGAACCAAGTCCCGCAGGCTCCCCCTTACCTGCTCCATGCTGCAGGATGTTTGTCCAGCAAACTGATCCAATCTTCTCCCATCTCCGTGGGTAGCGTAGTAGACCTTCAGGCCCTGGGGTCCTATGAAGGTACCCACTGTCCTGGACCTATATAGCACCCTGGCAAACAGGAACTTATGGTTTTTACAAACTCCAAGTCCTGGGCCCAGGGTCCAGCCCTCCAAAGAGGAGCATTATAGGCAAAACCCCACGGTTTGGGGCCCGGGTACTGTCCACTTTGGCACTGAGGCTCCTTGGACAGATCCGGTTAGCCCGCCCTTAATCCCAAGGATGTGGAGCAAAGCTATTCCGTGACCAACACCTAAGACACTGGCGAAAAAACTGAGGGACTCCCTCTAGGGGAGGGGGTTATATAGGGAGGGGACTTCCTGTTTGAGATTGCCAGTGTCCACACCTGAAGGTACTCCATATAACCCATATAGTAATGAATATGCCGCTCTGTGTCCCGTGATGTACGAGAAAGAAATTGGCGTCCTTTTTCCCCCACAAATAGAGCTTTCTTTTGGTGTTATTTGATCACCTCTGCGGTTTTAATTTTTTGCGCTATAAACAAAAATAGAGCGACAATTTAAAAAAAAATGCAATATTTTTTACTTTTTGCTATAATAAAAATCCCCCAAAAATATATAAAAAAACATTGTTTTCCCTCAGTTTAGGCCGATACGTATTCTTCTACGTATTTTTGGTAAAAAAAATCGCAATAAGCGTTTATCGGTTGGTTTTCGCAAAATTTATAGCGTTTACAAAAATAAGGAATAGTTTTATTGCATTTTTATTAATTTTTTTTTTTTTACTACTAATAGCGGCGATCAGCGATTTTTTTCGTGACTGCGACATTATGGCGGACACTTCGGACAATTTTGACACATTTTTGGGACAATTGTCATTTTCACAGTAAAAAATGCATTTAAATTTGCATTGTTTACTGTGGAAATGACAGTTGCAGTTTGGGAGTTAACCACAGGTGGCGCTGTAAGGGATGTGTGCCTATGTGGTTTTTTTACTACAGTAGGGGGGTGTGGCTGTAGGTGTGACGTCATCGATCGCGTCCCCCTATTACAGGGATGACGCGATCGATGCTGCAGCCACAGAGAAGCACGGGGAAGCCGTGTGTACACACGGCTCTCCCCGTTCTTCCGCTCCAGGGACGGATCGCCGCACTGCAGCGGCGATCGGGTCTGCGAATCCCGCGGTCCCGGAGCTTCGGACCGGGTCGCGGGAAAATCAACGTATATATACGTTGATGTGCCCAGCCGTGCCATTCTGCCGACGTAAATGTGCAGTAGGCGGTCCTTAAGTGGTTAAAGTGATATTAACCACTTCAGGCCCGCGCTACCATCGGATGACAGCAACAGCGCGGGCCTGAATATCCAACATGCCGTCATTTGACGGCATGTCATTCAGGCGTTCCCAGCGCGCGCTGTAGAGTGCGCTGCGGGGAAGCCCTGTGTTGTCCGTGTCCCTTGGACACGGCCAATCACAGATCGCGGTGAATGGCCAATCAGAGTGCCCGTTTGCGATGCGATCTGTGGGCGAATGAGAGATGATCTCATAGATCATCTCTCATTGCCGTTTTACACAGAGACAGCGTCCTGTCTCTGGAGAGGAGGAGGCCGATCTGTGTTCCTTCCTACATAGGGACACAGATCAGTCACCCCTCCCTCCCCCCACAGTTAGAACACACCTAGGATACACAATTAACCCCTTCCTCACCCCCTAGTGTTAACCCCTTCAATGCCAGTCACATTTATACTGTAATTAGTGCATATTTATAGCACTGATCGCAGTATAAATGTGAATGGCGCCAAAAATTTGTCAAAAGTGTCTGATGTGTCCGCCATAACATCGCAGTACCAATAAAAATCGCAGATCGCCGCCATTTCTAGTAAAAAAAAAAATAATAAAAAATAATAATTCTCTCCCCTATTTTGTAAGCGCTATAACTTTTGCGCAAACCAGTCGCTTATTGCGATTTTTTTTACCAAAAATATGTAGAAGAATACGTATCGCCCTAAACTGAGAAAAAAAAAATGTTTTTTTTTTTTTTTTAATTGGGATATTTATTATAGCAACAAGTAAAAAATATTGTATTTTTCTTCAAAATTGTCGCTCTTTTTTGTTTATAGCGCGAAAAATAAAAACCGCACAGGCGATCAAATACCACCAAAAGAAAGCTCTACTTGTGGGGAAAAAAGGACGTAAATTTTGTTTGGGAGCCACGTCGCACGACCGCGCAATTGTCAGTTAAAGCGACGCAGTGCCGGAAGCTGAAATTTTACCTGGGCAGGAGGGGGGTGCAAGTGCCCAGTATGCAAGTGGTTAAAAAGGAAGCTTTTTTATTTATTTTTTAAAACAAACATGTCATACATACCAGCCCTGATCCTTCTCTTCTTGGGTCCTTAGCCGGGGCTCCTGGAGCTTGCCATGGGGGCAGCCAAGCAGGTTGGCTCCTAAGCCACTGCTGTGTGTCTATTCCAACATGGAGTGCGGCTTGGCCTCACCCCCGCTCTCACCTGGCCTCCTCCTATCATTGGCTCACTGGCTGCGATCGACTAAGCCAATGAGGAGGAAGAGACCCAGGAGAGCCATCGCTCTTGTGCACATTACTAGATCAAGATGGAGCTCAGGTAAATATTGGAATGCATGAAGGGTAAAAACCTTGAGCCTTTACAACCACTTTAAGGGGCAATTCACACCGTTGTGATTAAAAATGTAATTCCACAAGTAGCATTATTTAGAGTCCATTCATGAGTTCTGCACGTCATTTAATATTCTAGATTTAAGCACCTTCCTGTTTTATTATGTCTCTAGTTAACAGTCTTTAAATGCATGTATAATTAATTGTTGTGCATTTTCAAACATTCAAATGTATTTCTATAGAAGGCCAAAATGATTTTGTGCAAATAGGGTATGCAATTCCCTTTATCACCCTCCTTTCTTTTTATTAATCTTCTGCCGTTTGCTCCTTCGCAGCGTCCCATGTAACATATTGAAGGAATTCCTGCCCAGGGATACACTTCCTGTTTGCCCAACCTGGGAATGTTTGCTCTGTCTCTGTCTCGACACATTCAATTGGAAATATTTCATACATACTGATGGACTGGTGAGGTCCCATTCACTTCCTGTTACCTTGTTTGCCTGCAGATTTTGTATGCATTGGTTCTAACATTTGAAGTCACATAGGATGATTTATATGTTATTGTCTGTAACCCAAGTTAGGAAATTAGATTTGCATTTTATTTTCCTCCTTTTTATATAATGTATTCCGGATTTCATTATTTCTCTATGTAAGGGAGACAATTGTACTCATGTGTCAACCTCACTATGTTTTGTATATTTTATATTGGAAACTTATTGGAAAAAATATGGCATCCAGCGGTGAAAAAATCTGTCCAGCCGTGACAACGCGTTGATTCAGATTGAATAGGATAGGTGCAGCAGACAATATGACTGTACTTGATGAGCCATGTTATACAAAGTTGCCTGGATTTCCTGTGAAAAGTAGTCAGATGATGTCTGCATACAGTCTGTCTCCTCGGGCTGTACATAAGAACTCACACATGTTTCAGTCTGAGAACACTGTAGTCCATAACTAAGATGTGTGAAGATATATCAGATAATTGTCCAACGGTAGAGAACAGTACTGTGTTGTCTTGTATCAGGTCTAGCCATAGTGATGGAACAGCGAGTTTGGACCAGAGTTTGTGTGCATTTATTCAGAAAGACAGAAACTACAACGTATTAAAGTCAGGAGTTAAAGATTGATAGCTTGTGAATACAAACATTTGTGCCACTGTGGTAAAGCATAAAAAGGTACAACAGTGACTTGTACCCTGTATACAAACGCAATGAAAGGAAAACTATAATCGTTTTGGATACGTTAGGAGAAATCATAAAGCGGGTAGTAAAATCCCCCATACCTCCCCCCCAAATTTGTCTTTATGGCGGATTCATCTGCCTGTCGGGAACAAGTAAGCAAATCCATCTTAAGGAGGTGGAGGCACTGAGGGCAGAGTATGCATACAGGACACTCCAATTCAGTGAAGCTCAGCATTACTGAGCTCCTTCTACAACCACTGGGCCCATCACACAGATACAGTGGGGATCGAAAGTTTGGCCACCCCAGGTAAAAATTTGTATTAATGTGCATAACGAAGCCAAGAAAAGATGGAAAAATCTCCAAAGGGCATCAAATTACAGATTAGACATTCTTATATGTCAAAAAAAGTTAGATTTTATTTCCATCATTTACACTTTCAAAATGACAGAAAACAAAAAAATGGCGTCTGCAAAAGTTTGGGCACCCTGCAGAGTTAATATCTTGTACTACCCCTTTTGGCAAGTACCACAGCTTGTAAATGCTTTTTGTAGCCTTCCAAGAGTCTTTCAATTCTTGTTTGAGGTATCTTTGCCCATTCTTGCTTTCAAAATTCTTGCAGTTCTTTAACATATATGGGCTGTCTGTCACGCACTGCTCTTTTATAGTCTATCCATAGATTTTCAATTCTGTTGAGGTCAAGCCATGGCAAAACCTTCAGTTTACACCTCTTGATGTAATCCCCCGTGAATTTTGAGTTTAGGATCATTATCCATTCGTAGAAGCCACCCTCTCTTTAACTTCAGCTTTTTCACAGATAGCATCAAGTTACTATCCAAAATTTGATGACATTTTATTGAATCCATTTTTCCTTCTACTCGTGAAATATTCCCTGCGCCACCGGCTGCAATACAACCCCCAAAGAATGATTGATCTACCTCCATGCTTAACAGTTGGACAGAGGTTCTTTTCATAAAATTCTGTGCCCTTTCCTCTCCAAACGTACCTTTGCTCATTCCGGCCAAAAAGTTATATTTTAACCTCATCGGTCCACAGAACTTGTTTCCAAAATGCATCAGACTTGTCTATATGTTCACTTGCATAGTTTAAATGCTGATTTTTGTGGTGAGGACATAGAAGAGGTTTTCTTCTAATGACTCTTCCATGAAGACCATATTTGTACAAGTATCTCTTTATAGTGGAATAGTGTACCACAACTCCAGTGTCTGCCAGATCTTACTGGAGGGATCGTGCAGTCAAACATGGGTTTTGAATTTTCTCACAATCCTGTGTTCCGTCTGTTCTGTCTGATATTTTTCTTGGTCTTCCAGATCTTGCTTTAACTTCCACTGTTCCTGATGGCTGCAATTTCTTAATTACATTCCAAACAGAGGATATTGACATCTGATCTCCATCTTTTCAGTTTCAGTTTTCTAGACAACTGCTTAGAAGAACCCATGGTGCTGATTGTTGGGGCAAGGTCAGATGAGTGTGGGCATTTAAAACATTTGAGATTGACATCACCTGGTCTTCCGAGACGATCATTGAGAACAATCCATGACACTGGCAGGTCTCAGCTTTGCAAAGGGGGCAGTATAGGCTATAAATTCTGCAGGGTGCGCAAACTTTTGCAGATGCAATTTTTTTTGTTTGCATTAATATTTTCACATAGATATTTAAGTAATGACATCATATGTATCCCCAGTTGACAGCTGAATGGGGTCAGGAATAGAGTCCATTGAGGGAAGCTGTCACATTTTTGACAGCTTCCCAGTACATACAGGCCCTATTCTAAACATTGAAATCTCTCAGTATTAAAGTGGAATTTGAGGCTAGATCCAAACTAATCTCAAAAGTGCTTCCTCCACCTCCCAACACTTATGCTAACAAGAGTGTGTATGAAAGATGTATACACTTACTGAGAGAGCACTCAACAATGTGTGGAATACCCGAGAGCAGTGAGGTCACCCATACGCTCCTATGTTGGTGCTCCCTTCTTCTCCCCTGCGGCTGCTGCTGGCTGACACAGGGCAGCGAGATCACATGATCAGACCAGAGATGAACTACTGCCGTAAAGGTTTATAAAATTCTAGAGATGGTATTTCATTTTTAAAACCAACCTCATTGTAAGCTATTAAATACACAGATAAAATAGATATGAGAGCTTTCACCTGCCAAAAGAATTTGTATTCTTGTTCATGCAGCTCTAAAATTTACACGGCTCTGGCGCACAACACAGTCTTGCCTGACAGGTAAGGAGACCAGATTTTACTCTGCAGTTCAGTAACACTTACAGGTCTTGTTCCATCTCCAGCCTGTGACCTGACTGAGAGAAGCAGCAGACTGATTAGCTTATCCCTTTGTCACTCTACTCTCGCTCCTTCCATCACCATGGTCCTTGCAGCAAATAACACTCAACTAGCTTCTTATGCTACTTCTTTCAGGTTAAATTTAGGTGCTTATACTGCTTACAAAAAAAAATTAAATTAAAAATGAAATACATGCAATGATGTATTAATGATTACAGCGTTTTATTACATAGTAATTCTTATATTTGGCTGGAGTTTAGTTTCATTATAAATTTAGTCATCCACCTGCGAAATTTCAGCATGAGCTTTGGAGGTCTGTGAACAGGTTCTTACGTCATACTCTTAAAGTGATTGTAAAGTTATTTTTTTAAATAACAAACATGTTATACTTCCCTGCTCTGTGTCATGGTTTTCCACAGAGCCGTTTAGAACCTCCTCTTCTGGTGAAGTCCCCCGTCGATGCTTTTGGCTTCTCCTCTTTTCCATGGAGAAGTATGGGAATTGAATTAAAAATAGAATGAAGGGGGTTGTTTTTTCCGTGTGTCATAAGATATAGTGTGCTGTGCAATTACTTGGGCTGTGCATGTCAAAGGCTAGCCCTTATTACATTTGGCTGAAAACAAGTCTTCAGATATTTTTGGTTAGAAAGGCCTCTGGGTAGTTGACTACTAAATGAGCAAGACACAGATTTGTATTTTGCCTATATTCATCACTGACCTTGTACTCCACAGACATGGTTATGCGATTAATGTAAAGGCACTAAATCGTTTAACAAACTGGGATAAAACTTATTGCCATTTCAGCATTACCACCTTACCTGGCTGTATTTTCCTTGGCTCAGGCTGAATTGTTTATTTACTGAATTATTAAACAGCATTTACATTCTGTGTATTCATGTAAATAAAATAGTTATTTTTGTACCGTTTCATTCTGTACTATGCAAAACTCTTCAATAAAAATATCTTAAAAAAAAACACACTAAGAAGGGTCAATATGAGTAGCCTGAGCAGGACCCATGACGTCAATACAATTCTTGGTAAGATGGGAAAATGCCATCACCTCTTCCCTGGGGCCAAGAACCACAGCTATACATTCTGTCTATAGTGCTAGTTGATGGGGATTTTTCTGTTGATGTTGCTTGCATGTACTGTAGATCTCATGCCGATTCAGCAAAGAACAATCTGAATAGGTCATACTTCACAGCAATAGATCAAAATTAATCTTTCACCCGGCCGACTTTAGAAACTCAAAATCATATTAGGACTTTGGAAGACCGTACCGCCACACCATTACTGTAATTTATTTACTCTTACTGTATACACGTACCAGCCAACATATTTCATAGATAAAACCATAAACATGAAAACAAAAAGGAAGCGGTCCAACCTGCAACAGCATAGTGTTTTAGGTTACCTGTGAAAGAACTAGAATTTAATCCTATACAGCAATCAATGCAATACAGTACCTGCATTTTTTATAGTGAGGATCCACGGAAGTTGGCAGAGCTTTAGACAAACTGGATATCGATTTTAATGTAATGTTACCAACAGCATTTCCATGTGTATAGTACATAAAACGACTCTACCCAACGCTTTCCAGCATGAGAGACATCTATTTTGACACTGGCAATCGGTGGCCTACACAAGTGGTCAGTCTGGTTGAAATCGCACATCACCAGGAAGAAAATGAATTCAGAACATCATGCTGGCATGTCTAAGGGTGAACTTCTATAGCGGTGATCAAGTGTGATCCCATAATTGCCAAGATATACAAACACAAGAGAACAAATGTTTTTATCCATTTATAGTCATCTGATCACCATAACCTTAGAGACGCAGATAGATATATATTGTCAACTGGCAGTCAATGATGTCACACTCACCGTAGTCTCATCTTCATGAAGAACTTGATCGTACCCACTCAGAGCGACACAGAAAATGATGGCCGTCACATCTTCAAAACAGTGAATCCATTTCTTCCGCTCTGATCGTTGTCCCCCAACATCAAACAGCCTGGGTGAAGAAAAGCTTCATGAGGACAACAGATAATATGTACACGCAACATAACTTTGCTGTATTTTTTTCATAGCTGATCATTTCTAGTTATGAAATTATAAGTTAATTCTAATCTAAATAAATATTCACCTATGGATGGCTAATGTAAGTAATAGTCCTAATGAGGACATGAAATGTACCCATATAATAGCCTTATTCCAGCAGACAAACGGATGAAAAGGCAGACATACACTCAGTACCTTGCATGAAACAATGCTTCAGGTTCCTACCACCATTACTGCTCACTTAATCATCTCTCTGGAGAGGTGGGAGGGCAACCAGATTTAATTTTCCTTTAGCAGTTCAGTTGATGAAATGCCTAGATTTTCGGCCTTTTGGCCAGCACTGGAGAAAGCAGGAAAACGCATTTTTTCCCGGAAAGGTAAATATTTCTGCCCTTCTATTATGCCGTTTATCAACCCAGCAAAGCTGTCAACATTGTTTTAAAAAAAAACTTTCAGGGGAAAAAAATCTGCTTCTATTTTTTAGACAATGAAAGGATCATAAACTAAAATGCCTAAAATGTTTTACCAGGCAGCAGCTGTCAAGGGTTCAGGTGACGCAACAACCTGACATGCAAGTTAAGGTGTCAGCTCAGACTAAGCCCATGCCACCAGCGCCAGGATAGCTATGAGAGAAGTGATCCTTTTGCGTTGCTCCCTTGCTGACTTAAACAAAATGGCGTCACTCCCTCAAGGTCCCCTTTTTGGCGACAGATTCTGCAGAATCTTTACTAGCAAGAGACAGACACCATAGAAGCAAGCAAGTCTATCTTTAGTGACCTTTTAAGTGCTACCAGCAACAGAAGCACTAGTGTGACCTGGCTATAAAGCTAAATAATGGGGAAACTGTTCCGCCCAGTTATAATAATTAGTAATGAATATCCAGATTTTGGCATATGTCTAATCTTGATTGGTTACCTTTAAACAAACAACAGGGTATAGGTCCCCTTTAAATCTTAAAGTACCTCCAGCAGTAAGATTACCCTTCCAGAATCAGTTTAACGCCCAACCTTCCCCCTTCATATCTCATGCTTCTGATACATTAAATTATTATTGCATTAACCTGAATATATCCAGCACTGAGACGCTCTTATAATCACTGTGTTAACCTTTAGAAAATTCCACAGATCAGCATATACACATGACACACAGCAATGTTTGTTTTGTCAAGCATTAAAATTATATTCTAAATACATTTTCCTGCTTTTTCTGAAATGTTATATACAGCAAGGCAAGGGCGAGTCGCTAGAACACTAAAATAGAAATGGTTACATGTGTAATTTCTCACTTTGACCATTAGAGGGAGTCACTGATTGTGTATACTTAAGGGCGAGAAATCATCACAATGTGTATACTTTGTTCTCTCTGTAACTTTGATGCATTAATCCATTCTGTGAAGGCTTTTTTCGTACAAAGTGCTCCAGTGAAGATTATTTAGGGGACATTTTTATAGAACATTAAGATAAGTTAATGTGCCCATCAAAGGAGATTACTCTTAACGAACAAAGTTTATAATGTCAGATAGGATAAATCCCAAAGAAAATTATTATTATTCCTTGTCTGCAAATACTACATTAGTTAGTAAGATCTTACATGCTCTAAATGTATGTTGACCTTAAAAGAAGACCACTGCTTTCTGCAATTTAAGCAAAGTGACATTGGTACCATTGGCAAGTAGATGAATTTAAACTACTTCCAACATGATCCTTTAGCATCATTCTTCTAAAATGAAGGGTACCCACAGACATTCGCAGCATTTTTCCCAAAAAGAACACGTGTTCTTGTTTGTGATTTTGTGCACGTGATTTCCCTGCGAGTCCACATTTTTCGCATAGAGCAGCCCATTCACTTGAACAAACTTCCCTATGCATATTTGTTGTACAAAAAGAAGCTCAGGCACATTTTTGGGAAATGAGCTTTGTGCACCAACACGGCAAAACTGAACCGTGTTTGGGGTGCAATTAAGAATATTTTGCCAAAGAGTTGAAATCAACAGCAGAGTCGCAGTGATTTCAAATCGCCAAATGTTAATGCAGCCTCAGGAATAAAGTTGTATCCACAAATATTAAAAAAGAAACATTTTATTGTGTACAAAAGATTAAAATAAGATAAAATCACATAGAAGAATATGTGTTTACTATTCCCCTATATAAGGCTTCAAATTTGTCTTTTAACCACTTAAGGACCGCCGCATGTACATTTACGTCGGCAGAATGGCACCGACAGGCACATCAACGTATATATACGTTGGTGCCTTGGGGGGGATCGGGGGTCCGATCGGACCCCCCCCCCCCCGTACATGCGCGGCTGCAGGAGCGATCCGACAAGTGGGGGCGGCTATCCGTTTTCATCCGCCCCCTCCGGATCGCTCCCAGCCAATGCGCGCGCCCGCCCGCCCTGTCACTTCCTCCTCCTGTGTAAACACAGGAAGGAGGAAGCGACGTGATCTCTCCCTCGGCGTTTGTTTCAAGCGCCGCTGAGGAGAGATCACAACACTACAAGTAAGTCTGCACCAACAGCACACTTACACACAGACACAAACACATTTAACCCCCACGATCGCCCCCCCCCCTCCCCCTGTCACAGTGTCACTGAATGCAGTAATCATACATGTATGATTACTGTATTTAGTGTCAGTGTGACAGACACTGCGACAGTCAGTCAGTGTTAGTGTCAGGGTAGCCCCCCCACCCCCCCCAATAAAGTTTTAACCCCTTGATCACTGCCCTAGTTAACCCTTTCACTCCCTATTGCCAGCGTCACTAAGCGATCATTTTTCTGATCGCTGTATTAGTGTCGCTGTTCCCGCTAGGTAGCTAATTTTTTTTTTAATGCGATTTTTTTTTTTACTAAAGACATGTGGCTAAATAAATTTTGGCCTAAATGTTTGACTAAAATTTAGTTTATTGGTTTTTTATTATAACAAAAAGTAAAAAATATTGATTTTTTTTCAAAAATGTCGCTCTATTTTTGTATATAGCGCAAAAAATTAAAATCGCAGAGGCGATCAAATACCACCAAAAGAAAGCTCTATTTGTGGGAAAAAAAGGACGCGAATTTTGTTTGGGAGCCACGTCGCACGACCGCGCAATTGTCTGTTAAAGCGACGCAGTGCCGAATCGCAAAAACCCCTTGGGTCATTTACCAGCGTATTGGTCCGGGTCTTAAGTGGTTAACAGACCAGACTCCCATGTGATTAAATACATTATGTTCATATCGTAAAAACAATATATTACAAAGGTAGAATGTAGTGGTCCTCAATAACAAGAGGTTCTGTGTTTATAGGGAGTGGAAAGAGATCCCAATGAGCCCCAACATATTTTGTGGCATGTCGCTTCTTCAGGAGACCCTTACAACACTAGGGGATACATACATTAATAATCAGATACCGGTAATTATAACTTCCGTAATGATAGTTGATATCATAACACAGTTCATGTACTCACATATTGAAACACAAGATATATCTATAAATGATGCTCCATATTGAGCCGACTTAAGGGCGCGTGCCACTAATGCCTCGTTTCCACTGAACGGAACGGTTCGGTACAGTTTGGAGCGCTTAGAATGGTCCGGTCTATTCTGCTGAGCGTTTCCACTGCAAATCGGACCATCCAAGGTTTAGAAAAAATGCCTAGCACGTCCACCAATCAGTGAGATGTATTGTAGGTCCGCCCTAACCGAACCGTTCCATTTTCTATGGCCCCACATCTGAAGCCGGACCCAGAATGGTCCGGTACGGTTCACTTTTATGGCATGATTTCATAATGGAAACACCCAAAATAGCGTACTGAACCGATCCGCTCAGTGGAAACGAGGCATTATATCTCTATATCTCTGGTGCAGCGCACTTTTCATGTATTTATGGGCCTATTCGGTTCACAGCAACTGAATTTTTGGGTCACATCTATAAAAGTTAATTAATGGTGGCATCTTGCTTCTCAGCCTGTCTGTACCTTTCATCACCATGATGTAACAGATTTAAATTTTTTTAACTGTTTTGCCACAAACAGTGTTATTCGGAGTGCAACCGTTCAGTGGTTTCCTCAAATTTTCTACATCTTGTTCCCCCGCTCTGGATTTTTGTTTACCTAGGACACTCTGGGCTGGTTTGACCGAGTATGTTAAATTATATTCTGGGGTGTTTCCTCTATCTTTGACCACTTATTAGTGACACATTTACATAATAGGGTCGCTTTTGTCCAAGTTTTTTTGCACAAAATTAAATGAGGGACTGCATTATATTTAATGGACATGTTTGGGTTGTCTATATATACACACATACATAAAGTATCTTCTATCGTTTACCCTTTTTTTTTTATAGGATTCCACCTAGATGGCCCCGTTTTTTGGGTGCCTTGCTACCCACTCCATTTTTCTAGTCTTTATAGATATATCTTGTCGTGTTTCAATATGTGAGTATATGAACTATGGTATCATTTCTTTTATTATGGAAGTTATAATATATCTGAATATTAATGTATGTATTCCCCTAGTGTTTTAAGTACTCCTGAAGAAGGGACATACCACAAAATGTGTCGGTCCATTGGTATCTCTTTCCACTCCCTATAAACACACAACCTCCTATATTATTGAGGACTACTGTAATCAACCTTTGTCATATATTGTTTATATGATATGGTCTGTAAGGAGGCAAATTTGAGGTCCAATATAGGAAAATAGTAAAACATTCTACTATCTTATTTTCTCTTTTTTTTATGTTTTGCACACAATAAAATTTTGCTTTTTTAATACTTTTAGATATAGCTTTATTCCTGAGAGTTTGGGAACTGTTAAAATGTCATCCTTTTCTTCTGCTTTTTGTGTTCATACATTTCACCATCTGCATTATTCCAAAGCTACCCATCCTGCCTTTCCTTTTTTTTCTTTCTTGTGGAATATCTTGGGAGTGTCTTTTTCCAAGGATTTGCTTTAACTCTAAGTACCAACAGTATACAATGAGTGAATTTGCAATAGTATGACAAACGAACATTTATGCCTCCACCAAGTGAGGTCAGATCTATAAGCAGGCCAGCCAATATTCAGGATCTTGTAATATCCAGTGTTACTAAAAGCAATGGTCTATTTAGCCTGCTATTACATTAATACCATGAAATGTGGATAAAACTTTAATGAAAGTGATTAATCTTGCATTTTAAAGGGTAATTTTTTGTGTATGCCGACACGTGTTCTAGTGTATTCAAAAACTTTTCACTGGGTTTGCTAAACATGCAACCACTTACTGAACAAAAAATGCACCACTTATTTTTTGCAGTAAGCTGCAAGACAACACAAATGTTTCTCATTGTGTGTGATCTGGTGCATTTGTTTTGTATATTACGTTGGTGTACCAAAAAAATTACAAATGTGCTGCAAAGCATGTTTTACAGTTTGTAAACCTTTGCTACAACATGCGTGCATGAGGCAAAAAAATAAAAAGACAGGGGGAATACAGCATTCGTTCTAATCAAGAGGCTCAATCAGCCAATAATGATGGCTCTTAACACAACAGAGATGAAGTTGTAAATAGCTGGGGTAAAAATGGTTAAAGAATCAGGTACCTAAAAATTAAGGTGTGTTTCTGACCATTACAAAGAGCAGCACACAAAAGAAATGTGTCTGAACTCTGCAAACTGCACCTATTCGGCCCTGTCTCCATACTTTAGTTTGTGTTAATCCCCCATTTTATGGTCACAGGAGGTGCCATAATGTGCCAAAGCCCAGATATCACACCAACCTGAAATGGAGGTTCTTGAAAGTGAAATGAGTTTCTACAATGCCAGTGGTCTTCACTCTGGTCCGCAGGATATCCTGTTCTGTAGGTTGGTAATCTGGTGCTCCGATTCGATCTAAGCTGTCTAGGTAGCTATAAGGAAAACAGATACATTTTCATTAATATTTTAAGAAAGACAGGGCAAAGCACAGCAACATGTAATTACAAAAATAAAATAAAAAGTTTGATTTTACTTTTCACAGCCCAACCTGTTGGGACAAGTAGAGATGCTCTCTCTTATTGGCTGCTTCAAGTTTGTGGAATAGCGTATAGTAAAAAAAAAAAGCAAAGGACAGCATGCAAGCGTCACATTTCACTAATAGTTGTTCTAAAAGGAATGTCCATTATGCAGTGACCTCATTTAGCTCTTAATTTAACGAAGATCAGCACATCCCTAGAGGAAAGGATATCAAATTCACCATAAAATTAAAGTATTAGGTTAATTAATTTAATGATTAAAATTGTAGTGAATTAGAAAGGCAAAGGTTTGTTCTTTTCCAGTCTAAATGCAACTCTGTACATTAAAATGATTTTGTTCCCTATAGTAAAATCCAGGTATAGTCCAAGTCTCAGTCATAGCTGGATATTAAAGCTGAACTTTAATTTAGTCATTAATAAATCATTAAAATGTGATTTTTTTTTTTTAATGCAAGTGGTGTTAAGTATTTAAATTTGACTTCGTAGCAGCCTCTTGCAGTCCCTGTACAGCGGAGCTCAGAATAGGAGATGGAGCAGTACCAACAGTCAACTGTACTGCAGTGAACATACCATATAACGTCTGCTTTTACACGCACATGAATGTTAATGGCATTCCAGTTTTCGTGCGTAGGGTTCAATATTGAGTTGGCCCACCCTTTGCAGCAATAACAGCTTCACTTCTTCTGGGAAGGCTGTCCACAAGGTTTAGGAGTCTGTCTATGGGAATGTTTAACCATTCTTCCAGAAGCACAGTTGAAAGGTCAGGCACTGATGTTGGACAAGAAGGCCTGGCTCGCAGTCTCTGCTCTAATTCAACCCAAAGGTGTTCTATCGGGTTGAGGTCAGGACTCTGCAGGCCAGTCAAAATCTTTCACCCCAAACTCACTCATCCAGGTCTTTATGGACCTTGCTTTGAGCACTGGTGTGCAGTTATATTGTAACAGGAAGGGGCTATCCTCAGACTCTTCCCACAAAGCTGGGAGCATAAAAGTGTCTTATTAGCAGACGCCTTAAGAGTTCTTCACCGGAACTAAGGGGCCAAGCCCAAACCCTGAAAGGCAACACCACACCATAAGCACCAGTCCACCAAATTATTTGTGCACAAAGCAAGGTCCATAAAGACATGGATGAGTGAGTTTGGGGTGGAGAAACTTGACTGGCCTGCAGAGTCCTGACCTCAACCCCATAGAACACCTTTGGGATGAATTATAGCGGAGACTGCAAGCCAGGCCTTCATGTCCAACATCAGTGCCTGACCTCACAAATGCTGTTCTGGAAGAATGGTCAAACATTCTCATAGACACACTCTTAAACCTTGTGGACAGCCTTCCCAGAGGAGTTGAAACTGTTATAGCTGCAAAGGGTGGGCCAATTCACGATTGAACCCTTTGGACTAAGACTGGGATGCCATTAAAGTTCATGTGCGTGTAAAGGCAGGTGTTCCAATACTTTTGGTAATATAATGTATGTACATAGGAGCATACTGATAGGTGGTGAAAGCAGTGAGACAGAGATGACCTCGTCAGTTGGCTACTTATTTTTCTTGTTTTCTTATAGACTAGGGGAGGAACAAGATCTGTCTTGGCTAAAGCCCAATTGGATCATTGGTTGAAATCTGCTAAATACATTCCAGGTACATCAAAACAAAAAGGTGTTTAATGTTTTACAGTTCATTTTCTTTCTAAAGTACCCACAGCCTGTGCAGAATAGCCTTCCTCATCAGCAACTTCAGAGTGGGACCCTTGTTCTCTGTGTATATTCAGGGTAGCTCCCTGCAGAGGTTGAACACGCTTCCTGCTAAATCAGAGTTATAGCTCTGCAATCAGAAAAAGCTCTTTCTCTGACTTGGCAGGGACTTGTCAGACCTTTGCAAAGAGATCACTGCTTCTTCTTCTTCAAAAAAGGCAAGGGTCCTTTCTCTACAGCAAGCTAGTGCAGGGACACGCCATTTTACTTAGGCTGTGGCTAGCCTTTGGAAAAAAATAATATTTTTTTTTTAATTTTGCTTTGAAGCACCTGGAATGTATTTACTCAAACCCCCGTACACATGGGCCAAATATCGACTGAAATTGTCCGGTACAGTAGATACTGTAGCGGCTGACCTTTGGACCGTGTGTACCAGGTCTTTGTTTGACAGAAGCTGATCTCATGAGCAGCTCCTGTCAAACCGGCATGCTGGAAAACCAGCATTCGATCAGCGCTCTGAGCCAATGGCTGCGAGTGTTGATCGGTGTGTGTTCTGGAGGGGGGTAGTCCCCCTGTCAGAAGACAATAGAGATCGATGTACTAACATTGCATCGTTACTACAGGACCTGCTTGCGAGGTTCTCAGTTACCATGTGCCAGGCTCAACTGCAAATCCAATTAAGCTTTAAATGCAGCAGGAAAACAAACTCTGTCTTCTGATCTGTTAGAAACTAGTATTTGTGTAAACACACAGCTTCCGGTTCTTTCAGGGGGAGAAATGACATATCGTATGTTCATACAATGTATGAACATCGATCTGTTATTTCCCCTAGTCAGTCCAACCCCCCCCCCCCTCCTTCAGTTAGAACACAGTCAGGGAACATAATCAACCCCTTGATCGCCCCCTTACAGTAATCAATGCATTTTTATAGCACGGATCGATATAAAAAGGACAATGGTCCCAAAAATGTGTTAAAAGTGTCCGCCATAAGGTCGCAGTTCCGATAAAAATCGCAGATCGCCGCCATTACTAGTAAAAAAAATATATATAAATAAAAATGCCATAAAAATATCCCCTATTTTGTAGACGCTATTGCTTTTGCGCAAACCAATCAAACCAAACGCTTATTGCGATTTTTTGTACGAAAAATATGATGAATACGTTTCGGCCTAAACTGAGGAAAACAATTTTATATATTCTTGGGGGATATTTATTATAGCAAAAAGTAAAAAATGTACATTTTTTCAAAATTGTCACTCTAGTTTTGTTAATAGCGCGAAAAATAAAAACCGCAGAGATGAAGTTGTGAATAGCTGGGGTAAAAACCACCAAAAGAAAGCTCTATTTTGTCAATTTTGTTTGGGAGCCATGTCGCACAACCGCGCAATTGTCAGTTAAAGCGACACAGTGCCAAATCGCAAAAAGTGGCCTGGTCATTGACCAGCAAAATGGTCCAGGGCTGAAGTGGTTAAGTGGCTCTAGCATAGAACAAAAATGTATCATTGGCAACTTTGACATGCAAATTCCCGACTCTGATTATATCTATTTTAATTACAATGTATTTTCTAAACACAACAGTAACAGTTGTTTCAATATAAATGTCATCAGCATCTAGCCAACACTTGGCAGCTGAATTATAATTGGAAGTTTTTTTGTTGCCCAAGATCTTACATGCGACATCAGAAGTGACATTAACACATCTACAAGGACAAACTGAATTTTCCTTACAGTTGAGAAGATGCAGATGAGAATCCTTAAAGGTGACTTTATAAGGATATATATATATATATATATATATATATATATATATTGTATGTTCATTTTGTGACTAGCAAAAGATCGAAGACTTGCAGTTGTTTCTTTGCTTTATTGGTTTATATCAATAAAAATCATTATAATTTTCATTATAGGATGCTGGCCTTCTGACCTGCAATTTAATGACAAATTCAATACTAAAACCTTGGCCATTTTAAAACTTAGCACCAATTTCTTTCACAGCATTCTGACAGACATGTCTAATTTGCATAACATTCATTTTATTCTACCACAAATCTGCAATGGACCCCTGTGTTGGATCCTATTGCAATTATAAGGTCCCCAATACTCCAACTAAAGGAAACTACAGTGTACTTTTTTTTTTTAGGTATATAGCTGGTAAAAGATGTATTAAACACATCACCATTTTTCTACGTAAATATATTTCTAAAGGTGCCATTGACATGAACATTTTCACCACGTCGGTAACAACCCATGCAACCCATGCAAAAGATACAAAGAAACCAAAACAAGTTCGGAAATTAAAGTTATGTGTAATAAAACCGAATGACACAGGGAAAAGGTATTGAAAACGCAAACTAAAATTCATTTAAGATTTCGTATAAAATCCTTTGTTGGTAATGAAAGCTTCAAGACACCTCCTGTATGGAGAACCGAGTCGCATGCATTGCTCGGGTGTGATTTTGGCCCATTTTCCCCACAGTCTTCAAATCTTGATGGTTCCGTGGGCCTCTTCTATAGTTCTTTCCATTGATTTTATATTGGATGCAAGTCAGGTGATTGGCTGGGCCATTCTAGCAGCTTTATTTACTTTGAAACCAATTGAGAGACTTTCCTTGGTTTTGTGTTTGGGATAATTTTCTTGCAGAAATGTCCGCCCTCGTTTCATTATCCTGGTAGATGGCGGCAGATTTTTATCAAGAATGTTTTGGTACATTTTCACGTTCATCCTTCCTTCAATGATATGACGTTTGCCAGTACCGTATGCTGAAAAACAGCTTCATACCAGGATGCTCCCACCTTCAAACTTCACTGCTGGTATGGGGGGTGTTTTTGGGGTGATGTCCAGTGCCATTTGGCCTCCAAACATGGTGTGTGTTATGGCATCCAAAGAGTTCAATTTTGGTCCCATCTTAGTAGACTATATTCTGCCAGTATTTCACAGGCTTGTCTAAAAGTTGTGCCGAAACTTTAAACAAGCTTCAACCTGCTTTTTCTTCAGCAATGGAGTCTTGCGTGATGAGCGCACACACAGTCCATGGCAGTTGAGTGCATTAATTATGGTTATCGTTGAAACCATTGTACCTGCTAATTCCAGGTCTTTCTGAAGCTCTCCAACAAATGGTCCTTGGTTCTTGGACAACTCTTCTGATAATACTTTTCACTCCTCTGTCAGAAATCGTGGGTGGTTTATGGTGAAATTATGTTCTGTCCACTTTCAGATTATGGTCCCAACAGCGCTCACTGGAACATTCAGAAGTTTAGAAATCTTTCTCTAGCCAATGCCATCAGTATGTTTTGCAAAAATAAGGCTGTGGAGCTCTTGAGAGCCCATCATGAGAAGCTTCTTGTGTGACACCTTGGTAATGAGACACCTTTTTAAGGCCATCATTTGAGACTGAACCAGCTGATATTGATTTGCAATGACAAGAGGCAGGATTTCTTTTTAATTACTTATCGATCTCAGCTGGTGTCTTGGCTTTCCATGCCTTTTTGCTGATATCATTGCATTTTATTACACATGACTTTATTTCTGAACTTACTTGTTTTGGTTTCTCTGTATGTATAGATTGAAGTAGTATATAGCCCTTATAGAGCAGAAGCCAAGTAGAATTAAAAGGGGGTGTACCATCATCCAACATATGACAAAATTATGTCAGTCCCCAACCGGTTCCCCAAGACAGGAAAAAAAAATTAATCGCGGTAAGGGCCGATCCACCCTATAGGTTCACTATGCAAGCCTCCTAGGGCCCCACAACTTCGCAGAGGGCCCCCCAAATTTCTAGATGCCCTGCCTGGTGAGAAGTCATTTTCGGCCCCTCACCCCACTGGCTGCATGGGAGAAGAGGTAATAAGTCAGCACCCCCCACTTCTCAATTTAATGTAAGATGTAATTTCCGACAGAAGAACACCCCCTCCCCCCGCTTCTCAACTTTAATGTGACATGTCACTGTCCTGGGAGGTCAGGATCGGCACTGATCGCAGTACTAGTTTGATTGGTATGAATTCAGATTATATAATGGGTAAATTAATAATACCGTTTTTTTCGGACCATAAGACGCACCTGACCATAAGACGCACCTAGATTTTAGAGGAGAAAAATTAGAAAAAAAAGATTCTGACCCAAATGGTGTACTGATCCCTAGACTGGGAGGCTGAGCTGGCACATGGTCAGTGTTACCAGTATTTAGTTACTGTAATTCGTTATTACTGTAAATTAAGTTTTTTAAATGACACTGCTAGTGTACTGTATTCTGTATCTTGTATTCCGGATGTAACAGATGCTCCTGAGGGAGCAACCAATGAGATTACACTATTTTGGTCACCTGACTCAGGGGATCAGCTGACTCAGGAGAGCAATGAGCAATACGTAGTGACGCCGCGTTGGCGTAGCTCCGTGGACTCGACATGGCGCAATGCTTCCTGGGGCTTCTCTGTAGCCCGCTCCCAATGCTGACATGCCGCGCCATTACACCAGCCGCACCGTTGCACCATCCGACCAGCCGCTCCATTACACTATCCGACCAGCCTGATCTTGTGAGCCCGCTGATGGTGCCGACTGTTCTGCTATCCCTGGTATGTTAAATGGCGGTGCCGGGGGGGGCTGTATATTCAGTATTCGGACCATAAGACGCAGGCACTTTTTTCCCCATACATTTGGGAGAAAAAAGTGCGTCTTATAGTCCGAAAAATACGGTAATTTTCTTAATATAAAATTGATATAACATATTTCCTCCCCCTCCCTCCCTTTTCCCCTGCTTTCTTTCCTCCCCCTCCCTCCCTTTTCCCCTGCTTTCTTTCCTCCCCCCTCCTTCCCTTTTGCCCCTGCTTTCTCCCCCCCACCTTTCCCCACTTTTTTGGTCATTACTGTCTTTTCCTGTGTGTCATTCATCCAACTATTCATGACCCTTATTAACTATTACAATGATAGTCCATTTTTTTCTGCATAGATTGCATGGGTTGTTACCAATTTTGTGTCAATAGCACTTTTAGAAAAATTGTGATTTGTTAAATACTTTTTTTTACTCGCTGAATAGGTTAAGTTGTTATTGCAGGTTTCAACTTAAACCCTTACTGCCCACCTGCCTATTTCTAAAGTTCTGCACACAGCAGGTAACTCATACCCTCTATGTTTCTCTGAACCTGTGGGGGGGGGGGGGATGTTATTTTTCTACCCATCTGCTCTCAGCTCTGCAGTGTGTGCAACGTCAGATCCCCACCCCCTACTTTCTGCTGCTGAGAAAACCTCTTTCATCTGTTTTGTAGAAGGCTCTACAAGAAAGATGTTGGCAGATAAACAGGTACAATTTTTGAGGATTTGTTTCCTTTTTGTGTATCATCTGACCCTAATCACTTCACTGGGTATAGGAAAGAGTTTACAGCCACTGTAACAACTTGTGAAATGAGATATTAGCTTAATAGAGAGTTCATTGTTTCCAATCAGTCCGGGGACTTTTATACTTGCTTTGTGAGAAGGAGCAGTAAATTCTGTGCTGTAACATTGTGAAGCAAAATATGGCTTCCCAATGAATATATACAAATAAAACTTCTATATAGGAACAGATTTTGAAATACAGAATATAGTCACATCAATCAGAAACTAACAGACACACATTTTGCAAGGACTGCCCAGCAGCATAAATATGAAAAGAAAGACACCCATTATGAAAGCAAGCTGGAGCAGAAAATACACTCTGCACCATGTACAGAGCACCCAGCTACCTCACACAGAATGTTATTTGTAATGGGGTGGCACTGGCAGGCTGCACTGAGCAGTTAAGCAGATCTTGCAATAAAAATGCAAGGTCTGATTATTGACTCTGCTCCCTCTTCCTTCATAAAAAACAAAACAAAAAAAACACAAAAAAAACACGTAGAGAAAAAAAAGCATCAACTGTACTCGACTTCCCTCTGCAGCACCTGGGCAATAGCATCATACACGCCATCTGGTGAGATGCCAGGGAATGCCAAATAGAGCTCCCTGCACCAGGTTTAACGTCGCACAATATTAGTGAAACTCAGCATTTTCCAGAGATTTTGCTGGGTGGAACATAACATTTCAACTTTTCTCTTTTTTTCCCCCAGACCTACAGAAGTGCCTGCCCTACAGATCTCTTTTCTCCCGTTCCACATATTAGGCTTCAAACAAAGATATAAAACAATTTTTTTGTGAAGAATCAACAAGTGGGACACAATCATGAAGTGGAACGAAATTTATTGGATATTTCAAACTTTTTAAACAAATAAAAAACTGAAAAATTGGGCGTGCAAAATTATTCAGCCCCCTTAAGTTAATACTTTGTAGCGCCACCTTTTGCTGCGATTACAGCTGTAAGTCGCTTGGGGTATGTCTCTATCAGCACACCGAGAGACTGAAATTTTTGCCCATTCCTCTTTGCAAAACAGCTCGAGCTCAGTGAGGTTGGATGGAGAGCGTTTGTGAACAGCAGTTTTCAGTTCTTTTCACAGATTCTCGATTGGATTCAGGTCTGGACTTTGACTTGGCCATTCTAACACCTGGATATGTTTATTTGTGAACCATTCCATTGTAGATTTTGCTTTATGTTTTGGATCATTGTCTTGTTGGAAGACAAATCTCCGTCCCAGTCTCAGGTCTTTTGCGGACTCCCATCAGATTTTCTTCCAGAATGGTCCTGTATTTGGCTCCATCCATCTTCCCATCAATTTTAACCATCTTCCCTGTCTCTGCTGAAGAAAAGCAGGCCCAAACCATGATGCTGCTACCACCATGTTTCACAGTGGGGATGGTGTGTTCAGGGTGATGAGCTGTGTTGCTTTTACGCCAAACATAACGTTTTGCATTGTTGCCAAAAAGTTAGATTTTGCTTTTCTATCTGACCAGAGCACCTTCTTCCACATGTTTGGTGTGTCTCCCAGGTGGCTTGCGGCAAACTTTAACCACTTAAGGACCGCCGCATGTACATTTACGTCGGCAGAATGGCACGGACAGGCCCATCAACGTACCTGTACGTGGCTGCCTTGACGTGGGTCAGGGGTCCGATTGGGACCCCCCCCCCCCGTACATGCGACGTCCCGGTGGCTGTGCGAGCGATTCGTGCTAAGGGGGCGGCAGTTAGTTTTCGTCCGCCCCCTCCGGATCGCTCCCAGCCAATGCGCGCGCTCCCTGCAGTGTCACTTCCTCCTCCTGTGTAAACACAGGAAGAGGGAAGTGATGTGATCTCTGCTCTCGGCGGTTTTTTTCAACCGCCGCTGAGGAGAGATCACATCACATAGTAAGTCTGCACAACACTACACTGACATCAGGACACGCAGGCACATTAACCCCTTGCGATCACTCCCCCTCCCCCTGTCACAGTGTCACTGAATGCAGTGATCATCTATGTACTGATCACTGCATTTAGTGTCAGTGTGACAGGCAGTTAGAGTGTTGGGTCCAGGGTAGCCCCCGTACTCCCCCTAATAAAGTTTTAACCCCTTGATCACTGCCCTAGTTAACCATTTCACTCCCTTTGCCAGTGTCACTAAGCGATTTTTTTTCAAAAATGTCACTCTATTTTTGTATATAGCGCAAAAAAAAAATCGCAGAGGCGATCAAATACCACCAAAAGAAAGCTCTATTTGTGGGAAGAAAAGGACGCAAATTTTGTTTGGGAGCCACCTCGCACGACCGCGCAATTGTCTGTTAAAGCGACGCAGTGCCGAATTGTAAAAATCCCTTGGGTCATTTAGCAGCATATTGGTCCGGTCCTTAAGTGGTTAAACGACACTTTTTATGGATATCTTTAAGAAATGGCTTTCTTCTTGCCACTCTTCCATAAAGTCCAGACTTGTGCAGTATACAACTCATTGTTGTCCTATAGACAGAGTCTCCCACCTCAGCTGTAGATCTCTGCAGTTCATCCAGAGTGATCATGGGCCTCTTGGCTGCATCTCTGATCAATCTTCTCCTTGTATGAGCTGAAAGTTTAGAGGGACGGCCAGGTCTTCGTAGATTTGCAGTGGTCTGATACTCCTTCCATTTCAATATTATCGCTTGCACAGTGCTCATTGGGATGTTTAAAGCTTGAGAAATCTTTTTGTATCCAAATCCGGCTTTAAACTTCTCCACAACAGTATCTCGGACCTGCCTGGTGTGTTTCTTGTTCTTCAGGATGCTTTCTGCGCTTTAAACGGACCTCTGAGACTATCACAGTGCAGGTGCATTTATACGGAGACTTAATTACACACAGGTGGATTCTATTTATCAGTCATTATTAGTCATTTAGGTCAACATTGGATCATTCAGAGATCTTCACTGAACTTCTGGAGAGTTTGCTGCACTGAAAGTAAAGAGGCTGAATAATTTTGCACGCCCAATTTTTCAGTTTTTTGTTAAAAAGTTTGAAATATCCAATAAATTTCGCTCACTTCATGATTGTGTCCCACTTGTTGATTCTTCACAAAAAATACAGTTTTATATCTGAATGTTTATGTTTGAAGCCTGAAATGTGGCAAAAGGTCGCAAAGTTCAAGAGGGGCGAATACTTTCGCAAGGCACTGTATATATAAAAATGCTTTTATTTTAAAGGAAATTAACAGATTAATCAAAACAATAATCGGGCAACTAATCGATTATAAAAATAATCGTTAGTTGCAGCCCTAAATCGGACACTTACCTGTTCCACAATGCGGGCGAACGAAGCCCTGCTCCTCGACCCCCATCATTACTGTGGGCACCGGCTGTGGCTTTACAGCTGGGCACACACTGTGCTTAAGCAACCCACACTGCGCACTGATTGGCCAGGCAATCTGTGGCATGTCCCAGAAGATTGAAGGTTGGGATAGGGAGAGACGTGAACTTCCTACCGGCGCTGCGAACCCCCGGGAGGAATTCGGAGCTGGATGCCCTTAAAAAGAGGGTACCCCGCCCCAAAAAATGACATGCCAAATGTTAGAGGTGATACACTTAAAGCGGAAGTTCCATTTTTGGGTGTAAAGAGGACTGGACAGTTAGCATTATTTAACCCTTTCATGACTAAGCCTATTTCTGACATTCGGTGTTTACAAGTTAACCACTTCTGACCGGCCCCACGTCCAAAGACGTCATTTTTTTGAAGATGGATATCTCGGTAACGGCAGCAGCTGCTGCCACAACCGAGATATCCATCTCTTCGTGGGGCGGTCCTGTTAACGATAACGGGGGTCATCGCGGCGGATTCGCCGCGAGATCGCCGTTACCGGCGGCGGGAGAGGGTGCCCCCCCCTCCCGCCGCTCTCCCGCGCACTCCGCCGCTTACCGTAGCCGTCGGTAGCGGCGGAGGCGATCGGGTCCTCTTGCTGGCTGTCCGGGGATGCGACTGAGGGAAAAAATGTCCCTCAGCCGTCCCCATACCTCTGCTGGGCGGAAGTGACATCAAAACGTCATTTCCGCCCAGCGTCTTAAAGAGACATTTAATTTGTTTACATTTTGACTTTTTTTTTTTGCATTTAAGCCTGAATATGAGATCTGAGGTCTTTTTGACCCCAGATCTCATATATAAGAGGACCTGTCATGCTTTTTTCTATTACAAGGGATGTTTACATTCCTTGTAATAGGAATAAAAGTGATAATTTTTTATTTTTTTTTTCAGTGTTAAACATTATAAAATAAATAGAAATAAAAACGAAAACCCAACAATTTTTTTTAAAGTGCCCCGTCCCGACGAGCTCGCGCGCAGAAGCAAACGCATACGCGAGTAGCGCCCGCATATGAAAACGGTGTTCAAACCACACAAGTGAGGTATCGCCGCGATCGTTAGAGCGAGAGCAATAATTCTAGCCCTAGACCTCCTCTGCATCTCAAAAAATGCAACCTGTAGAATGTTTTAAACGTCGAACATCGAGATTTTTAAGGGTAAAAGTTTGACGCCATGCCACGAGCGGGCGCAATTTTTAAGCGTGACATGTTGGGTATCATTTTACTCAGCGTAACATCATCTTTCACAATATATAATAAAATTGGGCCAAATTTATTGTTGTCTTATTTTTTAATTCAAGAAAGTGAATTTTTTCCAAAAAAAGTGCGCTTGTAAGACCGCTGCGCAAATACGGTGTGAGAAAAAGTATTGCAATGACCGCCATTTTATTCTCTAGGGTGTTAGAAGAAAAAAAATATATAATGTTTGGGGGTTTTAAATAATTTTCTAGCAAAAAAAACTGTTTTAGTCTCGTAAGCACCGAATCTGAAAAACAGGCTCGGGGCTGAAGTGGTAAAATACGTATTTTTTGCTAGAAAATTACTTAGAATCCCAAACATTATATATATTTTTTAGCAGAGAATTTAGAGAATAAAATGGCAGTTTCAATATTTTATGTCACACGGTATTTGTGCAGGGGCGTTTTAAAACACAACTTTTTGGGAAAAAGACACTTTCACGAATTAAAAAAAAAAAAGTTAGCCCAATTTTTTTGTATAATGTGAAAGATTATACGCTGAGTAAATCGATATCAAACATGCCACGCTTTATAATTGCACGCACTCGTGGAGCTGCGTGCATGCAGTGATTTAATTTGCGATTTAAACACCGTTTACATATTCGGGTGCAACTTCAGAATGCGTTTTCTTTGCTGCGCGAGCTCGTGAAGATGGGGCCCTTTAAAAATGTTTTCTTATTTTATTTATAGAATATAAAATTGTGTTTTAAAAAAATGTAAAACATCCCTTGTGACAGTAATAGGTGGTGACACCTAATCCCTCCTTTGCACTTCAAAGTATTCAGATCGCTGAAAACAGCGATTCTGAATACTGTGTATTTTTTTTAAAGCCCACGCCATTGGCAGCCGAGTAAACCAGAAGTGACTGAAAAGACTGGATTAAAGCCGTTCACGGGATCCAGTCTGTGGCTAGGCACTGGAGGCGGCGGATCGTAGATCAGGTTCTCCCAGTGGGACAAGAGGCCCGGTAAGAGCGGCGGAGGCAGTGGGACAGGGGGGATGTTCCCTCCCGCTCCTCCGGGATAACAACCAAGCGTTTTTTAGCCGCATCGGTTGTTATCCCTGGAAAGTCAATCGCCGACTCTAAAAAAGTGATACCGGGATGATGCCTGCAGCTGCGGGCATCATTCTGGTATAACCCCCAAAAGCCGAGGCCGCATATGTACGTACGCTGGGGGCAGGGGGATAAATGTTTGTACATCACTGGAGTTTGGATAGTCACAGCAGCATTCCTCCACTAATCCATTTGTCTGTCTGATCACATGGCAATATCTAGTACTTAAAGTGGTAGTAAACTCGTGTCATTTTTACCTACAGGCAAGCTTATAATGCAGCCCTGGCCAGTCAGATGGACGGAGCCCATGAACACGGTATGAAAGACCAGGTGGTGATAAAAGCCGTGTTAGCAGTGACAGCACGCCACTGGAGGGTAACGCAAGTCTTTCATAATGTGCTAGTATGCAATGTATTACTAGCACATGATATTAGCTTGCAGGAGGACTTTTTACAAGCTTTACTACTTTACGGGAACTTCCAGAGTTGAGAACCCACATACATAAGAGTCCGACAAGAGCAACAAGAGTTGAATTCTTCTTCCTGAAAAAAAGCCAACGGTTTTCGGGTGCCAAAGAAGACATCCCTTTCATCAGGGCTGCAAAACAAGTACAAAGGTTGCTATATAAAAAAAAATGTATAGGTCATATATATTTTACTTATAAAAGTAAAAAGGTCATGAATGAAAAACAAAATGAACATACATAAAAATCCAAGGGTGTATACCCATCTGCACATAATATCCGATTCCAGTAAATGGCAGACTCAAAGAGAATAATATCCTACATACAGACATCAAAGGTCACAATACTTCATTAGCAATCAGTAAAATGGTAGGCAACATCTCAATAAAAACAGGACTATGTTGACCGTAATATTGTTCTGTTTTCAAGGTTGCCAAACAAATTCATTTTACGGTTTGCAAATTAAGTATTGTGACCTTTGATGTCTGTATGCAAGATATCATCTTTGAGTCTGCTATTTACTGGAGTCAGCCATTATATGCAAATAGGTATATATCCATTGATTTTATGATCATTATTTGTACTTGCATATTCATTTTTATATGCATGACCTTTTTCTTGTTTTGTAGCCCTGATGAAGGGGTAGCGTGTATAGCTCACTTAGATTGCATTGGGCAAAATGACAGATCCTCTTTGAAGCTAGTTATCTAGTGCAGCGGGTCTCCAAACTGTGCCCGTGGGCCGGATGCGGCCCTTAAGGCACTTTTTCTTTCTTAAAAGAAATGTTTTCACTCATACAAAACACTATTCCTCCCACTAACAATGGGACAATATTCTTGCTACTGACAACGAGGCACCATTTTGCCCATTAATACCAATGATGGGGCACTATTCCTCAAAATGACACCAGCAATGGGGCACTATTCCCACTGACACCAACAATGGGGCCAGATTTCTCCTTTTAATGCCAATGATTGGGCACTAACATATTTGCCGGCGTATAAGACAACTGGACGTATAAGACAACCCCCTAATTTTCGAGCTAAAATAATGGTTTTGGGATATACTCACCGTATAAGACGACCCCCTTCCTACTAGTCATGCCTCGCCTCACCTCACTGTGCCATTACATGCCAGACTGTGCCACCATCACTTGTCTCACTGTGCCACCATTACATGCCTCACTGTGCCACTGCATGTCTTGACGATCCCTTACCTTATCCCGGACATGCAGAATCTGTCAGACCACGGCTGTCCATTTTTCAAAAGCCGCGCCTCCTCCTCCTCCTGCTGTTCCGTGATAGGCGGAACACTCAGCTTCCCAGGAGACACTGTGTTCAGTGTTCCGCCTATCACTGATGCCCTCTCGACTGAGGACGAGAGGGCATCCGTGATAGGTAGAACACTGGACAGAGGCTCTGCTGGGAAGCCGAGTGTTCCGCCTATCACGGAACAGCAGAAGGAGGAGACGCGGCTTTTGAAAAATAGAAAGCCGCGGTCTGCGTGTTAAGTTACTGGCGTATAAGACGACCCCCAACTTTTAAGAATTTCAGGGGTTAAAAAGTCGTCTTATACGCCGGAAAATACTGTATTCCTCAAAATTACACCAACAATGGGGCACTATTAATCCAGCCGACGATAGGGCTCTGTTAATCCCACTGACGCCAACAATGGGGCACTATTCTTCCCACCGATAGCAGTGGGGGGACACTCTTCCTCCCACTGACATCAATGATGGGCCACTATTCCTTCCACTAATAGCAACGACAGGCCACTATTTCTCCCACTGACGCCAATGATAGGTCACCATTCCTCCCCTTATACCAAAGATGCATTGTTTACTCCCACTGATGCCAGGATAATGCATAAAAGGCAAAGCCCCGCCCCCATACCTGTCCATTTATTTCACACGGTTTTATTTACATATCCTTGCAGAGCAGTGTGGGCTCTTAGGCATACACAACATTCACATGGTCGTGATATGGTCATGTGGCCTTCATCTGGCTTTCTCCGGTCTGGATGGGATTCCTCACCTTAGCTCTGGGTGAGATCATCATCCCTTTCCTCCCTTGGACACAGGTTGGGTGTTGCTATTGGGCTGTTTTTTTAAGTCATAGACCTTTTTTGAGAGAAGGTTCTCCATTCTAAGGGTATCCCATATTTATAGATATGCTATAGATTTATTTCCAGAGCATTTACTCCTGATGAATGGCCATGAACAATGAAACGCGTTGAGTATACATTGAACAGATGCCCAGACAAGTTTGGCTCACTAAAGCACATTTGCTTACATTTATTCATTTTTTATTAATAGATGAGTGACTTATGAAATCGTATTGCTAATCATGCTGTATTTTACCTTGTATAATAATTGTATTTACATAAGTGAAACATTTTCCATAATATATCATGTCTTACACCAATGATTATCAATATACGTTTTAACTTGATTTGTGATCAATAATTTACCTTTTAACTTGATTTATAATCAACAATAGTTTAATGATGAATATGAACAAGGTATGAATTCAGTGACAGGCCTCATACAAAGTCCCATTTTTTCCTCTTTTCCGTTTAGTCTATATCGATGATGAAGGTTTGCCACTTCTATGACTAGATTGTGTCAGGTCACATTACTACAAGCTCAACATGGAGGTCGATTTACTAAAGGCAAATATCCTGTGCAATGCAAGTGCAGTTGCTCTAGATTGGAGGGGAAACCGGGTTGGTGCAAGGATTTTTGACACCCTAGGCGAAGCCTACATTTTGCTGCCCCCATTGGCCCCACCCCTTTACCGTACCCATGTGACAGGAGGCAGCGCTATATAGGAAGCCTCCTACAGGCTTTCTCTAGCGATGTTTTCAGTTCTGCGATGCACCTCTAATTACACCACCGGGCGGACAGAGCAGCTGCCTGGGACTAGGTTAGTTACATGCTGCAGCCTGCAGAGCATTCAGACGCAAAAGGAAACCAGTGTCCATGTGCCCCTAGGCTGCAGTGCACCCTAGGCGGCTGCCTAGTTTGCCTAGTGGTAGCACCGGCCCTGAGGGGGACGCTCTGAAATGAGGGGGACAGCTCTGAAATGAGGGGGACAGCTCTGAAATGAGGGGAAAGCTCTGCTGATTTCCATCATCCAACCAATGCTGTTTTGTTTTTCCTTGCATTTGATTGAGTATTCTTTGCAAAGTGAAGTTTTATATTATTTACTAGGGTTGTCCCGATACCGATACTAGTATCGGTATCGGGGCCGATTCCGAGTATTTGCGGGAGTACTTGTACTCCCGCAAATACCCCCGATACCAAAAATAGAATACCCCCCCCCCCCTCATACCGCCATTAATCCCCTGCAATATCGCGTAGCGCACATTACAAGCTTTCATTCTGAATACTTGTAAATGCCCGCACCGCCATGTACAGACACTCCCCTTCTCCGGATTGGTGGGATTCCTCCAATCCCGAGCAAGAGGGAGTGTCTATACGCGGATTCGTGCATAGACACTCACCCTTGCTCAGGATTGGAGGGATCCCTCCAATCCGGAGAAGGGGAGTGTCTATACATGGAAGCGCGGGCATTTACAAGTATTCAGAATGAAAGCTTGTAATGTGCGCTACGCGATATTGCAGGGGATTAACGGCGGTATGCGGCAGCGGCGGCATCATCATATCTAAAGGTATGAGGGACAGGCCATCGCTGCAATGTGGGGGGACATACATGGCTGCTGCAATGTGGGGGGACATACATGGCTGCTGCAATGTGGGGGGACATACATGGCTGCTGCAATGTGGGGGGACATACATGGCTGCTGCAATGTGGGGGGACATACATGGCTGCTGCAATGTGGGGGGACATACATGGCTGCTGCAATGTGGGGGGACATACATGGCTGCTGCAATGTGGGGGGACATACATGGCTGCTGCAATGTGGGGGGACATACATGGCTGCTGCAATGTGGGGGGACATACATGGCTGCTGCAATGTGGGGGGACATACATGGCTGCTGCAATGTGGGGGGACATACATGGCTGCTGCAATGTGGGGGGACATACATGGCTGCTGCAATGTGGGGGGACATACATGGCTGCTGCAATGTGGGGGGACATACATGGCTGCTGCAATGTGGGGGGACATACATGGCTGCTGCAATGTGGGGGGACATACATGGCTGCTGCAATGTGGGGGGACATACATGGCTGCTGCAATGTGGGGGGACATACATGGCTGCTGCAATGTGGGGGGACATACATGGCTGCTGCAATGTGGGGGGACATACATGGCTGCTGCAATGTGGGGGGACATACATGGCTGCTGCAATGTGGGGGGACATACATGGCTGCTGCAATGTGGGGGGACATACATGGCTGCTGCAATGTGGGGGGACATACATGGCTGCTGCAATGTGGGGGGACATACATGGCTGCTGCAATGTGGGGGGACATACATGGCTGCTGCAATGTGGGGGGACATACATGGCTGCTGCAATGTGGGGGAACATACATGGCTGCTGCAATGTGGGGGAACATACATGGCTGCTGCAATGTGGGGGGACATGGCTGCATTTGGGGACACATTTTAAAAAAGTATCGGTATTCGGAATCGGCGACTACTTGAAAAAAAGTATCGGTACTTGTACTCGGTCCTAAAAAAGTGGCATCGGGACAACCCTATTATTTACTAACTGCACAGTATATTTGCCTTTAGTAAATCAACCCCAAAGTGTCCATCACTGACAGATACACTTGAATGAAAAGCATTATATTATAATGCAATTATATAGGATTTAAAAAATAAATTAATCTTGCAGGCAGCACATATAGACACATGCACAATTTCATTTGCACACACACATTGTTCTTGGCCTGGAGACACCGCACTCTGTACACATAGATTGCCATCTTCTGATATGATCTGCATTGAGCAGCAGCATAAGCAGGCAGAGATCTTGGGGTTGCTATGGAAACCAGGGATTTACCGAGATGCAGAAGGATTGGCTGGGAGCAATGGGGAAGCCTCCAGCATGGAGATTTTACAGCAGGGCAGCATCTCCCGTCTCCGTGTCAATTGTACGACAAGGACTAGTATAACGGAGTAAGACACCACTGTGTCTTCCAAACATGATTAATGCCTTTCATTATTGGGGGGGGGGGGGGGGGGCGGCAAAATAGGATAATGGAGGAATGACGAGAAATTGGCAGTGGAATGATGCCTGCACATACATGGGTGGCTGGAAAGGGAGTGGCTGAATGATGAAGGAGCCGTTCTCTCCAGGGTACAAGGGATGCAGTAGGATCCTCTCTACATGTCAGCAGAACGCCTATATTAACATTCCTCTCTGCTAGCATTAAAGCACCACACCACTAAATCTGTATAAAAGAAAAAGGCCACAGATATTCTTGTGCTAATGGGAGAGCATGTCCCACCCTCCAGTTCTATAGTGTCTGATGAGCGTCATTTATTTCCAATGACAGCCTCTGTATTGAAATAAATTACACTGGGAGATCTAAGAAGATGCCAACATTTTTCATTGGCAAATAAATTCAAGATGTACTGTATATATTGGGGATACACAGATATGTTGTTTCTTTTTTTAACACAGAGTAACGATACTTTTTTGCAGGTACCCGCCAATACCAATTACTGATACCTATCACCTGGAAAGAGGGGCGGTTGAGAGGTGGGGGGTGTTAGGGAGTTGGGTGGTGATGGCAGGGTGGGAGTAGAGGGCAAGGTAGTTGAGGGTGGGGTGAAATAGGAATAGTGGGATGGGAGAGTCGGGATGAAAAAGGCTGTGATCGCTGAGAGGGAAGAGGATAGGAGGGTTATTGGGAGACATGGCAGAGGTGACAGCTGGTAGAGGGAAGGAGGAGGCAGGCAGAAGTGACAGTCAGAGACTGCAGGCATGGTACAGGAGACAGAGACTGCAGGCATGGTACAGGAGACAGTCAGAGACTGCAGGCAGGGTACAGGAGACAGCCAGAGACTGCAGGCAGGGTACAGGAGACAGCTAGAGACTGCAGGCAGGGTACAGGAGACAGCCAGAGACTGCGGGCAGGGTACAGGAGACAGCCAGAGACTGCAGGCAGGGTACAGGAGACAGCCAGAGACTGCAGGCAGGGTACAGGAGACAGCCAGAGACTGCAGGCAGAGTACAGGAGACAGCCAGAGACTGCAGGCAGGGTACAGGAGACAGCCAGAGACTGCAGGCAGGGTACAGGAGACAGCCAGAGACTGCAGGCAGGGTACAGGAGACAGCCAGAGACTGCAGGCAGGGTACAGGAGACAGCCAGAGACTGCAGGCAGGGTACAGGAGACAGCCAGAGACTGCAGGCAGGGTACAGGAGACAGCCAGAGACTGCAGGCAGGGTACAGGAGACAGCCAGGGTACAGGAGACAGCCAGGGTACAGGAGACAGCCAGAGACTGCAGGCAGGGTACAGGAGACAGCCAGAGACTGCAGGCAGGGTACAGGAGACAGCCAGAGACTGCAGGCAGGGTACAGGAGACAGCCAGAGACTGCAGGCAGGGTACAGGAGACAGCCAGAGACTGCAGGCAGGGTACAGGAGACAGCCAGAGACTGCAGGCAGGGTACAGGAGACAGCCAGAGACTGCAGGCAGGGTACAGGAGACAGCAGGCATGGTACAGGAGACAGCCAGAGACTGCAGGCATGGTACAGGAGACAGCCAGAGACTGCAGGCATGGTACAGGAGACAGCCAGAGACTGCAGGCATTGTTTAGGCACTCTATAGAGGACCACTCCACCAACAGGATGGGAGAGAGCCTGCACCTCCTCTCTGCCGCTGACACTTGTCCTATCCTCCGCTTCTTGTTGCAGCCCTGAATGTGGGGATTGGAGAGAAGCTCAGTGGACACAATGTCCTATGGTGGGGGGGGGGGGCCACAACTGAAATCTGGGGAGCACGCCCAAAGATTTGGCCGCATCTTGCATCTCTCGCAAGAGAGGGGCTGGCCGGACAATACATGGAGGAGGGTGAGAGCCCTGTTGCTCAGTACAACAGAATACCACCGTACAGTGATGTCACTAGGGAGCAGGCCGCCGCCACCTCTCCCCTCTGGACAGCGCCATCCCCACATTCTCCCCGTCCTAGCAACCCACCAGCCTTGTCTGCTCGCTACACTCCTTCATGGATGCTGAAGCAGAGAATGGGAGAGGCTCTGTACGTAGAATACAAAGCCTCTCCTATTCTCTGCCTCAGCATCCAGCCAGAACGAGGCCAGGTCCAGCGCTCTGTGTGGCCGGGAGTCAGAGCTGGAGGAGTGTAGCGAGCAGACAAGGCTGGTGGGTTGCTAGGATGGGGAGGAGGTGGGGATGGCACTGTCCGGAGGGGGAAGGAGGCGGCGGCCCACGTCGTTTCCGGTATTGGAGCATTCTCGCGAGTACCAATACTCGCGAAAATGGCTAGTATCGGCACTGATACCGATACCAGTATCGGTGCAACCCTAGTACCGGTTTATAATAAAGGTAAAATACACAGTATATTTGTTAAACATATTTTTACAGCAAGCCTATGCTTTTCCCAATCAATGCCCCCATCGCCTTTAACCACTTCCCTACGGCCGTACCACTATATACAGCCGTAGGGTGGTTCTAATTCTCTGGGGCGCCGTGTTTTCACGGCGGCCCCTTTCGTCGTTCCCCGCGCGCGCTCCAGAGCGCGCAGCGGGGAACTTCTGTGCTGGCCATGTCCCTTGGACACAGCCAATCACAGATTGCCGCGATCGGCCAATCAGACGATCTCATATGTAAACATATGAGATAATTTCTCATTGCCGGCTCTCACAATGACAGAGTCCTGTCAGGGACAGAGCAGACCGATCTGTGTCTCTTGTACATAGGGACACAGATCGGTCACCCCCGTGTCACCCCCTCCCCCCACAGTTAGAACACTATTCAGGGAACATATTTAACCCCTTCCTCAACCCCTAGTGTTAACCCCTTCCCTGCCAGTCACATTTATACAGTAATTAGTGCATATTTATAGCACTGATTGCAGTATAAATGTGAATGGTGCCAAAAATGTGTCAAAAGTGTCCGCTGTGTCTGCCATGTCGTCGCAGTCGCAATAAAAATCGCAGATCGCCGCCATGACTAGTAAAAAAAAAAATAATAATAATAATTCTGTTCCTTATTTTGTAGGCGCTATAACTTTTGCGCAAACCAGTCGCTTATTACGATTTTTTTTTTTTTTTACCAAAAATATGTAGAAGAATACGTATCGGCCTAGAATTTTTTTTATTTTTTTTAAATTGGGCTATTTTTTATAGCAACAAGTAAAAAATATTGCATTTTTTTTCAAAATTGTCGTACTTTTTTGTTTAAAGCGCAAAAAATAAAAACCGCAGAGGTGACCAAATACTACCAAAAGAAAGCTCTATTTATGGGGAAAAAAGGACGTCAATTTTGTTTGGGAGCCATATCGCACGACCGCGCAATTGTCAGTTAAAGCGACGCAGTGCCACAAGCTGAAATTTCACCTGGTCAGGAAGGGGGTATACATGCCCAGTAAGGAAGTGGTTAAAGGGCCTGTAAACCCTTGTTTCAAAAACAAACATGTCATACTTACCTCTCTACTGTGTAGTTTATTTTGCACAGAGTGGCCCCCGGTTCTCCTGTTCAGGGGTCCCTCAGCGGCGCTGGTGGCTCCTCTCCGCATCGAGTATCCACATTGGAGAAGCACTCTCCTTGGTGGAAATCCGAGCTGGCGCGCTCCCAAATCCTGCATCTGTGTCCATTCACACAAAATGCAGGACTCGGTCCCGCCCCCCCAGTGCCACGTCATTGGATTTGATTGACAGCAGCAGGAGCCAATGGATGTGCTGCCATCAATCATTCCAACCAGGACACGAGACACCAGCTAGTGCTGGTGTGTGCCTTCCTGAACGGAAAAAGATCGGGGTCAGGTAAGTAAAACGGGAGCTGGGAGCTGGGGGCTGTAGCACCACACAACGTTTTTCGCCTTAATGCATAGAATTCATCAAGGTCAAAAACCATGAGGGTTCACAACCACTTTAAGAGAGGAATTAAAGCCAAACACTAAACTATTCTTAAAAATGTTCCCTTCCCTTCTCCTTACCCTGTGTAAAAAAAAGATCTGGATAGGGCTCTTTCACACGGACATTCTGTATGTCCATTTTTCATCCATCCGTTGTCGGATGAAAAACGGACATACATGCATCCCTATGGGATCGCGGATGTCAGCGAAGACATGTCCGCTGACATCCGCTCCGCTCCGATCCGCCAAAGTATGCCGGAGGAAAAAACTACTTTTCCTTCCGTCTGGCGGATCGGATCGGATGAACACGGACCGTCTGTCCGTGTTCATCCGATTCCCCATAGGGGAAAGCGGAGATCTGACAGGGCGGTCCCTGCACAGTGTGCGGAGACCGCCCTGACATCCGGCAGCTCAGCGGAGATCAACGGAGCGATCCCCGCTGAGCAAACAGAGGTGCACGGGGCAGATCATTACTGATCAGCCCTGTGTGAAAGAGCCCATACTTACTTTTTTTAGTCCGCTTCAATCATGTGATCCTGCAGCTCCTGCTCCCCTGTGTCAGAAATTGTCTGCTGCAGGGTAGAGGGGGAACACCGACAATGGCTGAGCCATGGGAACGGTTGAACACTCCATGACACAGGGGAGCGAAAACTGCAGGATCACGTGACCAGACTTACAAAAATGTAATAAAAAAAGTACACAAACCGACAAGTAGGAAGTGCTACCTACACAGCGCTGTGTGTATGTGGGGGGACGGGGTAAGGATAGCAAAGAGGACAAGAGATACCACATTTAGGCGGGGAGGCGCAGGGTTACATGTGTGTGTATAGAGCGTAGTGGACACTATTGGGGGTACAGGGCACTACTGTGGCGAGTTCTTCATTCCGTCTTTTTTTGGGGCGCTTAATAAATTTTTTGTTTTCCTTTTAATATATAATTTTTTTTTTTTAAGAGCCCTGCCTAGTATCCTGGCTGCATTACAGTGAACCTGTCCCTTTGCATTGGAGAGGCGGGTACAAAGTGGCCTTGACTGCGACACCTGTGAACACCTTGTACAACCCTTATTTCAGGTTTAAACAGCAGATTAAAAACTAGAGATTGTTTTTTTTTATTGCAAGTGCATTATAACAAATGTAAATTACTTGCATTTAAAAAAAATTGCTTGAATATAATATATCTTAAAATATCCAAGAATGTCCAAGAATAGAATATATTACCAGTATATTTATGAATGTGGTTATTACCGCTTTTAAATAAAGTAACATGCATTTAAGGTCACTCAGAGTTCTGAAACAAGAAGATTCATGCTGGAGGCTATAATTTAAAAGGTCAGTCCACCCATGGAAGATGGTTTTGTTTTTGGCAGAAGCTGCCAACTTGAATCACCTACTGACTTTTTTTTCTTTTTAATACATAAATACTTCAGTGGACATATCCAACACTCCAGTTCTTGCGTGTACCTCCCCTGCCTAGTAGTCTCACTCATGATAGAAGAAATCAAATATCACTTTTGCATTCACTAAATATTAAAGTGGATGTAAACCCACTCTCATGCTTTCTAAACTACTGCCATAGTGCTGATCTATAAGGATATAGATGCCTCCTGCATGTATCCTTACCTGTCAAATGTCTCCCCTCTGTCTGTTATAAGAACTGAAAAACTGCAGATTCTGTGGGTGGGTCTGTTGTCTGGAGCTCTGTGGGTGGAGTCATGATGTCAGTTGACTCCCCGCCCACCTCTACACTCCCCTTGTCAACATGGATTTTCTCCTGTATATTCCTTACACTAAATTCTGCTATGATCACTAACATCCAGTCAAAATCCAGAAAAGTAACCACATGACTCCAAAAAAGGAGTGAGTGGGGGTGGGAATTAAAAAATTAAGCCTGTCTTGTCTCCAAATTAGTGCATGAGATATGTAAATAACCTGTCATTCACAGCAAGGGGGAAGAACAGACAAAAGTTTTCTCCTGTTTGTCTCACTGAAAAAAAAACAAAAATAGGATTGCTCAGAGCTAGATTAACTCTTTGTGGCAAGACTGGGCACAGATGATAGGACATCATATACTTTACATTGTGACAGCAAAATTTTTTTTAAATAAATTGGGGGTTTACATCAACTTTAAGTATAAAAAAATAACAGGAAGTCTGAAATGCCCTCAACATGGAAGCGGGAGATGGGTAGACAGGGGAACTCCGAGGTCAGGTAATCGCACTTCCAGATGAAGTGAAACCTGCAAAACATTGGCAGACTCCCTGCCCATACAGGCTTACAGTTGGAGAGCTGGAGGAAGTGTCAATGGACTAGGACTGTGGCGATTATCGCACTTGTATTTCATTGAGAGCTTCTAGTCCATCTGCCGTGGTGGCAGCAGCTCTGTGACTGAATGGCATGGCTGGGAGTAAAACCTTACCCCATACTGTCATGCCGTGGGTTTGGGGGGTTTGGGGGAAATTTGTTTGCAAACATGTTACACCCATTTTTTGGGTGTAATGCCGCGTACACCCGGTCGTTTTTTGTCTTATAAAAAAACGTTGTTTTTTCTCATGAAAAAAACAAAGTTGCCTACACACGCTCTTGCGTACAACGGCACTCTGTTCCATTCAAGCTTGCGTCATAACTTGCCCCTGAGCATGCGCGGGTTTAAAAACGTTGTTTTAAACGTCGTTTTAGCCCACACACGATAATTTTTTATGACACAAAACGTTGTTTTATTTCATCACAAAAACGACCGTGTGTACGCTGCAATAACACTTTGAAAAGGTGGAGTTGGCTTTTTCCATTTTTATTGGAGAAGTCTGATGGCATCTTGTATTACATGGATACTCCGACAGGGAAATCTCCTTCACATAACCTCCAACTCGGTTTCTGTCCACCTTGCCATTGTGCATGATCCTGCCCGACTATCTGTTTCAGCACATCTTGTCGTATTTTCCATAAAATAAAACTAACTGATAAAGCATGAAACCCATAATATGGTCATGGCAGGTGTGCAGACCCAGGACCTCAAACACCAACAACCTTCATTGTTCTGCAGTAAACCAGAAAATTGCATAATTGCACCTGCCTACCACTTCACAAATGATAACGCTTTTGTAGTCAGTTAGCATCTGATGGGGTGGGCCATGCAGTAGAGACAATGCAAATGGGGCTATTTCTTTGTGCCTATTGCAAAGCTTATCAATGTCAATCAAGGGATGGAGGCGCTAAAGCTGCTATTTTGTCTACAAGCCCACTCTGCCATTATCAAAGAGTGAAATATCAATTCCGGGAAGACTTGCCGGTTATAATTAATAGAGTTTTACAGTGACCTGAATCAGAAGACCTTTCCCACTGTACTCTTTCTAAACCTAGGTGTGCAACTCTAAGATCCATAAGCCAAAATGGCATTTATAAAGGATTCAAATTACCCACATTTGGGGCCAATACATTAAAATGCCTAAGTCCTGGACTCCTGAAGCAATCTATCCTGAAGCAAGTCATGATGTATACCACAGGTCCACGTAAAAGGACCCATTCAAAATACTATTCCATGTAAAGCCCAATTCTTCTCTGATAAAAACATTTTACAACATGAACTGGCTACATACTATTTAGCAGAGTCGTTAAGCTGATATTCTCTGGATCGGTTGAAGCATTCCTGAATTCCAGAATCTGCCCAAAGTCTCATCATAGCCGAGAGCAGTTCAGGTGAGAAAGGTTCTGTATCTTCCATGCGACTCACCACATCACACACCATTTTGGCATCAGCCTGCGAAAGACAGAAAAAATAATGCAAGTTAGATAAAGAGATCACCCAAGAAGTTTGCCTCTGCTCCCGCTTACCTCAGCACTTTTCTCTGATTACATGTACAGATACTAACAACTGCTAAGTCTATGGAAAAGACAGACTAGAAAATTACTATTTTAAGAATGGGAATAGTTAAATCCGCTACAATGGAAACAAAAAAAATACTGTTACCACACAGGTGCACTTACTGTATAAAGACCACTACAGGAAAAGATTAATCTACTGCAGACACAGATTGCGTATTACCTTGCTGGAAACCTAGGCAATTCAAACTAAGCATGCAATTAAAAAGTGCAAACATGGTTATCTTCAGGAATCACACATGCCAACATCATCAGGAGATCCATGGGATAAACCAGCTGAAGTTATATGAAACTCTTTACCCTTTTCTGAAAAATGTGTTTTGACCTAATCCCCCACCAGTCCGACAAGCCTTAAACGATGTACGGGATTATTTTTTCTCTCAGAATCATACTTGTCTAGGTGGATGCAGCATCAGTCCAATGCTGCATCTGTCCCCCTGCCGGGGTGGTGTTAGATCGCTTGGTTGTCAGGGCTTCTTGAGCAGATAGCTGGTGACTGTCAGTAACCCATCTCTGCTCTGCCCCCTCCTCGCTCATTGGAGTGCTGAGGTGTGGCAGGAGCGGTCAGCTCAGCTCAGCCCCTCAGCGGCTTGCGGCATGTGGGCGGATTCCAACTCCATTTTTTCGAGCGTGGACCGGCACTGCGACCTCAGCAGACATCAGCCCTCTGCTGAAAATTGTTCACAGAAGTGCAGAACACACGGCCCTCCTGTGATCCATAGGAGGAGTACAGCCAAACAAGCTTTGGTTGTACTTTTTTAGCTGACCATACGCTGACTAAAATCCAGCTGGTTCAGCAGGGACTGGCCAGATTTCGATCAGTGTGTGGAAGTCCCTGCTGTTACATAATGCTGATAGGGGATACAGCTGTTGACCAGTGTGTTTTGATAGCTGCAGGTCCCACTGTCAGAGTTTAATGTCCTAGCAGGGGGATTTCCATCAGCCTTGCATGTGTGGATTGAGGAATGTGGTTTTTTTTTTGTTCAGTTTGCTGGCTGTAAGAAAAAAAATGACTGTGTATGGCCAGATTTATGATTGTTTATGGAGGCTGCTAATAGAGGCTGGTCATTTCATTAAGACCCCGTTCACACTGAAGCGTTTTTACAGAGTTTTAGCGTGAAAAATAGCGCCATTAAAACGCTCTCCATGCATCTCAATGGGCTCTTTTACATCTTTGGAGCAGCCCTTTGGGTGCTGAAAAAAAAAACACTCCAAAAACACCCCTCTCCATTGAAATAAATTGAAAGCGCTGTAAAAACGTCTTACCCTTTCACACTAAGGCACTGCAAAAACGCCCTAAAACATTAGGGTCTTAGCGGTGCTTTACCAGCACATTGGGATTGCAGATGAGGCTTCGCTCGAAAACGATTGAAAAACGCTTGAATAACGCCCCAGTGTGAAAGGGGCCTAAAGGACAATAAGGAGGAGTGGATGAGGCCAAGCTGGACTTACAGGAAAAGTCTGAGGGTTGCATATAATTTCAGCTGTCTGTAGCTCTAGGGCTCGTAATGGTTTGACATTGGATTTTTACTGACCATAAGCAATGTGTATGCACTTTACTTTAATAATATTCTTAGCTTGAAATGAAAGTTTGTGATGGATTTAAAAGTCATTGATAGGAGCAGGTTAAAGACTAGGTTTGGGTCCAGGCTAAAAAGGTCAGGTTTAGGTGCCAGTTTGAGGTGAGGGCTGAGGTTTAAGGAAATATATATATATATTGTAGTGCACCTAAAGCGGTTATTTGCAGGGATATGCACATCATAGATTCAGAGATTATCCATTGGAATGCTTTCTATCCAATAGGCTTCCATGTTACAAGAAAGTGGCAAAAAGTAGTTCTACCTTCAATTTATGTCTGCTGTTAACCTGACTTCAAATGAAGGTAGACCAATCAAAATATCAAAGCTATGAACAGCTTGCTTCATCTGGAAAATGATCCCCCAATTCGGCTAAACATTGCCCAATAGGGTGATCATCTCCCTTCTAGGGCCGTAAATGTATTGGCTGCATTTCCTTCCCACGTTCTGGATTTAGAGCTGATCTGAATGTTGGTCCTCTCGATATTTAAACTACCAGCAACCACTCTACATCTAGTCATTTCCCTGCGTGAGACGTCAAATGCAGCATAAGTGTAAGATAATCAAATCCACAATATAAAGTGTCACAATTCAAGTATCCAAAGAGCCTCTTTTTCCTGATTGTGCTTTCCTTTCAGAGGAGAACAAAAGCCCTTCTGAAACATTACAAAACATCAATTACCCCATCAATGAAAACAATAACGTATATGAAGTCAGATTTTTATGGTCCTTGTTCTCCTGCCTTAGTTGTGTGACAGTTTGACCATTCCCAGGCAGAACATTACGCTTTCAGAAAAGAAAGTTAGCATATCACTTGGCATTTTAGAAAATCTTCAGTCAGTTTCTAAAGCAGTCCGTACATTTGAACTATGTATGGGCAGGCTGACTGTACCAAAGTTGATCAATCAACTTGGGTACAACCAGCCGGTCAGATTTTACATGCAATTGCTGCTAGCAATTGTTATAGCCACTAGCAATAATCCCCGATTCCCTACAGCTAAAAAAAAGCGCAATGGCTGTGCGGGAGGCACTCCCCCCATCAACAGTGTTGATAGTGCAGTCTAGCGTTATTTTTTCCCTACAACCTGTAGTTGCAAGAACAAAATTGCTCGTTAATAGCCAGCCTAAGATTTAAAGATTAACCATTTTAAATGTTCTATAGGAAAAAAAAACTCCACTTACACTCATTATCCAATGGCTACCTATGATAGAAAAAAATTGTGCTCAAGGGAATAACTGTTTTTGAAGAAAATGTCAGAAGATTTTGTTGGTAGACACCACCGCTGGGCCAATTCAGTATGGTGAGCAGGATATTCTGCCATCCGTACCCAACAGTTGGGTCTCATGGATCTGTCTTGTCTGTATGTCGAGACATATTTGCAAAAATGCTTGGCAAAGAAATATGGTCGATAGCCCCTTTACAAAATACTACCCACTGTATGCATAGAAAAGACAATTCCATAGGTGTGAATATAAAAAAAAAAAAAAAAAAACGAAATGTACTCTGCAACAGTTTATTAAAAAACTAATTTGATAAGGCTCTGGAAGAAACAGGAGTCAAATTACATCACCACCATAGTAGTACATTCTATATCATGCCCATCAGAGTAAAAATTCCTTTGACACCTGAATGTGAGGCTTCATTAGATCCCAGAGCCCAATTAATTGTGTGCGAGAAGCAAAGCACTTATATTTTTCCCTCTACAGGGGGCATTCCATGCTGGGCCTAACCTTTAACACAAATCCCCCCTCCCCGGGCACACTGGGCATGATTTGCATTTGAAATGTATATCTTTCATTGGGCCTCGTTTTTAGCATCCTGTCCCCCATGTGCCGTCTTGGAGCCCCTCCTGGTGGAGAACTGGGCCTCGCTAGCTTCTAGAAATATGAGAGAAGGGGGCCATTTCATGAAAAGCTCCAAAACAGAAAGAACACAAATGGAGGATAGTTATTCAGACCAAGACTAACACTCCTGTATAGAACCCTATCAAATTCACAAGAGCATTTTCGTTTGGTGAGAAAGTCGTTATTTTCAACCCAAAAATGTTTTCTTTCATGTCTAATTAATAAATGTACTTAAGAACAAGTGCATCTACAATATATTCAACTTGATTTTGAATGTTTACTTTATGAAGGTCTTTCACATTTACAAATGCTAGCATAAAGAAAAGGGTGTATTGCTCACTATATTTTAGCGAGTGTTATTTATTCAAGAAATAAAAAGAGAATTCTGTTGTCATGGGATACAGAAATAAAGGAACAGTTTTTAATTGCTTTTGCAATTAAAGACGACTTGCTTTGGCCGTCACTTGATTTTAAAAAAAAGTTTTAAGTGGCTCTTGAAATATGAAAAGTGCTGGAAAACTTGATAGGTAATGTAAAGTTACTTCAGCGAGAATTGCCTGTCTTATCTCGCCTCTTGCCTTAGAGGGAATCAGTAGATTGATAACATGACCCGCATCCAATGGACCCACCTATGGATAAGGGATTATACCACTATTAATTCAATTGTCAATTAATTTCCAAAAGGATCCTTGGGAGGCTTTCCTCCATAAACCTACAGGCATACCCCACTTTTAAGTACACAATGGGACCGGAGCATGCATGTAAAACGAAAATGTACTTAAAGCGAAGCAATACATTTTTTCACTTCTGGGCTGTAGTGTGGGCGCCAGGGGCTGTAGTGGGGGTGCCAGGGAAACAATCACATGTAAATAAGCTCATCGAATGCAAGCCGCGCCGCTCCAATCCATCCCCCGGACATCGCGCTGTGCACAGAGGAGAGGCTGGATGGCATTCTGTGGCTGACAGGGAAGACCGAAGAACCACTGAGTGGATGTGATGTCACTGAAGGTGGGGACGCGGCCAGGATAAAGGAAGAGCACACTGGAACAGCGTAGGCTACGTGCTCAGAGCTTCAGTTCCGTCTAGTGCAGGTGCATGGAGCGGGATATTTGTACTTGTGAGGCACTTTACGTACTCGCGAGTGTTCGTTAAGTGAGTGTCCGTAAAGCAGGGTATGCCTGTATTGGCAACATCCCTTGTCATAGCTGTATGCTTATAACACAAATATTTGTAGCTGCCAAACAAACCATGGCCCAAGCATGGAGATCTCTCATCTCTCAATTTCCTGGAAGTCAAAAGCCATACATTAACCTTCATAATGGAAGAATCTCATAATAAATTACCTATTTAATTCAGTAGCCATGGTTAAATTAATCCCCCACCTCACAGCAGACGGTCTCCATCCCTGGGACCCCGACTTGCCTCTCTACTTTGAAGAAATCCTAACTCTTTCCGGTTTATAAACTTTTCATAGATAAAATGGCAACCTCTAAGGACCCTTTCTTTAACTATTTTACCTCCTTCATCGATCCCCTTTCTTATTCAGCAACATTTCTGAGTCACCTTTGCAGGCATCTGCCTCCTCACTAAAGAATGACCACAGTAGTGGCCTAATTCTCCTTAAATACTCCAGTTTCTCTGGCACACCTCTCCTAGCCAAACAGGCTTTTCCAGTGCATCTGTCATGCTTTTTTTTAGCAAGCCTTTTTCTGACATTGGCAATGGTAGGTGCCACTTGAAACTTAGCACAGATTATCTGTTTTTTTTATATAAAATGATGGCACTTTAACAGTGGGTATAATAAAGCAGAGTTCTGCCTAAAAAAGAAAAGTCAGCAGCTACAAATACTGCAGCTGCTGACTTTTATAATAAGGACACTTACCTGTCCAAGGGGCCTGCAAAGTCTTCACCCAAAGCCGACCTGTCCCTCAGCTCCAGGTTGGAGGTGCCGGTATTGCTGGTAAGGGTATCAAAAGATGAAGGTCTTGCAGCTTCACAGCCTGGTTCTCTACTGCATATGCACAAGTTGCGCTGCGCATTTTGAGTGGTCCCTGCTGTCTTCTGGAACCTGTGTGTCTCCCAGAAGACAGTGGAGGGGACTGAGGAGGGGCCGGACATGGCTTAGATCGCCGTGGATACTGCAGTGATCTTTTGCCAGAAGTGCGAGCAAATTTGATTGGATTGGAATAAATACTTATAGAGCGCCGAATGCAAGTTGTGAAACTCGCGTCTAATACAGGTCAAATACCTGTATTAGACCTGTATTAGACAGGTTCTGCTGCCCCCTCCCCCTGAAAGGTGCTAAATGTGATACCAAGGGGGGGTTTGTTGTCAATCGGGACAGCAGAAGTTACATTTTTGGGTGGAACTCTGCATTAGGGTTCCCCTGCTAGCATCATCCTGCCCACAGAGAACCACAGGTGCTGAATAAAGGACAATGTTGGGGACAGCAATGGAGCGGAAGTACGTAAGAAGAAACACATTTATTTTTTAACCTGGGGTGGTGAAAAAAATAATATATATATATATATATATATATATATATATATATATATATATATATATATATATATATATATATATATATATATATACATACATATATATACACACATAAAAAACAAGAGTGCCAGTTTAAAACGAAAGCACCTATACAAAAAACAAAATAACTAAGTGACAATGTCAGGTATAATCAAACTAGGCAAACACAGGGTAATAAAAAGATAATTGGTTTAGAGGAAAATATATGTATCATATTGTAACTTAGAATAATAAGAGTTGCCCCTTTCAAATAATGCCCGCCCGGCACTGCGCATGGGCAGCACTTGTGAAGTACCAAGCTGCCGAAAGCCACCAAACCTCAGAATTCACAACACTGGCATACAAAGTGATTTAATGCATAGCATGGTGCTCCAAGTTTACATCTTAATGCAAATTGTTATCTGCAGGAGGTGGTGCACTGTACACAGTATCACTAAGCACCATTATACAATCAGCAATGCACAACATACAGTATATAGGCAAGTGATACAAGGCAAATGAAACGGTTGACAATGCCATGTTCTAAAATGGCAAATCACCAAAATGCGACCATTAGCAAAACCTTTACAGGGTTTCCCGATTCTTCAACCTTCAGCTTAAAGTGGACCTGAACACAAAATGTGAAGACTTGCTATCTAAGTACAAGTGTGAAATGATTTTGCTTCCGTCTTGACTTCCCCTGGAAAAATAGCAAGGTGCTTCCCAACATGCGAGTGTGCCTAGGTACTCCTGTCCTGTAGCATTTTAACTGTACATCAGCAGTGTGAAATGTTCTGTTGTCGCTTAAGTTTCAAGAGATTTGGAATGAGATTTGGTAATGTATGTCAATCTTGAACTGCCTTCTGAATTCCAGAGGGCTTACTGGAGAACAAGCTACGGATCTGCGGTGCAAAGAACTACCTCCCATTTTCTGTTGCTTCCTGTATATTACCTCACCAGTCATCAAATTCATCCCTACCAAGATGGCTACCTCCAGACACAGACACACAGTGCAGAACAAGGCTTGGTACATCAGTAATGGGGAAAAGATCAGCCACAGGGAACCTATAGGTCAGGGGTGCCCAACCTTTTGAAGGCCGAGGGCCACTTAAGCGATGTAGTAACCAGTCGTGGGCCACAACAGAGTGGGCAGATGACAGGTCTGTGTCTAGTCTGCATATGCAAAGCAGACACAGACACAGCCCAATCAGATGAAAGGGGACAGATCCACTTCTGTTTTTTTTTCCTAGCAGATCATTTTGGAGGTAGGCAGGTGTAAACGGTCAGAAGTCGGTTTACATCTCCTGCTCCATAGAGGTGAATGGAGGGTCCGACTGGGTCTGGACCAATTGTGTGAAAGAAGCCTAAAGCTGCTTTTACACTGATGATCTGGGCCACTGGTTGGTCACCCCTGCTATAGGTAATACTGATGACTAATCTTTAACCCTTTGCTTGTGCTTCCACAGCACTGGTCCTCCAGGCCACCCCACTAATTTGCAAAAAATACAGCATACTATTAACATTCAAAATGATGCTAATTGTAGCCATAATTTCTATTCCGGGATCAAGCATTATACATTCTGAACTGGCTCCCGAGTATCTGTTTTTTTAGTATTTGCAAGCTCTGTTATGGGAGAGGTGTAGAAGGGCTTACACATACACACCACATTCTGATATATAAAAAAAACACTTGGATTGTATTGGAAGCAAGTTAAATTGTGCAGTGTTCCCAAGGCAAAAAGCAATATGATCCTAAAAAAAGGTTATTGAATTTGTCATGACTGAACGGGCAGGAAAACCAGGTCAATTGGCAAACTGCTAATTTTTTTATTCTCTGGAATATATGAAAAAGATTTGTCTGTTCTACAGAGAATCAAACAATTAATGAATCAAGACTGACAGGATTCGTATACGCATAATTTTCCGAACATCAGACACATCCACATGCAAATATTCATAAGAATCAAAGAGTGAATAAACCATTCTTCAGGTCCGATCATTACAAGGGATCTGCAAAAACCCCAGTCTGAAGGGCAGTAAGATTATTTATAATGAAAGAAAACTGTACCGAATATACGCTACGCCGCCGCAACTTAGAGAGGCAGGTGCAGTATTCACAAAGCACTTGCTCCGTAAGTTGCGGCGGCGTAACGTAAATCGGCCGGCATAAGCCCGTCTAGTTCAAAGTAGGAAGGAGGTGAGCGGCATCTATTTAAATTAAGCGTGACCCCATGCTAATGAATGGCCGGTCGAACTGGGCATGCGCGCATGCTCAGAATCACGTTGCATAAACTCTTTAAGATACATTGGCGTAAATGCCTATGACATGAACGTAACTTACACACAGCCCTATTCACGTAGTACTACGTAAACGGCGTACGCGACGTAAAATTCGCCGGCGTCGTTCCCTGGTCCATACCTTTGCTATAGCAGGAGTAACTTTACGCCGGACGTAAGCCTTACGCAAATCGCGTATATGAAGCGAGCAAGGCGCATCTACGTTCGTGAATCGGCGTATCTTACTCATTTGCATATTTCTAATGGGAACGCCGAATGCGTCCAGCGTAACTATGTGCCCATGATACGCCAGCGTAGGCAAGTTACGTCGGACGGCTGAAGCCATGTTTTTCGGCGTATCTCGCTTTGTGAATCGATGCAAAGATGCGACGGTGCACATTTGAAATTACGGTGGCGTATCTGGAGATACGCCGCCGTACTTCTTTGCTGAATCTGGCACTGACTGTTTTGATGGGGGAATTGAGAAATTTTCTTTCCTACAACCCGTGGTTGAAGGAAAGAAAATTGGTGACTGTATGGCCTGCCTTAATTACGTCATTATTTATGTCTTTACATATGCAGTCAGTAACACAAAAATGTCAGGAAGCTTTTTTTTGTACTTTATCATTGTCAGTAGCAGAATGTTGTATAGTATTAGCCTTTGATCAGAACAAAAAAGTTTGGCGTTTTGCATAGACCATTAGGATGTAACCGAAAAAATAACCAGTGGTATTCCTACACTGTGTACATTGGCCAAAATATATTGCTCACAGTCTCCTTTATGCTGGAGAGATTGTGGCTCCATTGGCTCATTATTCCACATACACCTCACCAGTTTTTGGAGGAAGAAATATCCAATTACTATCCAAAGTTACAGGTTTTCTGACACCTCCATTACCCGTACTTTCTGAACCTAGGAACTGATAACTTCACCATGCATTTATGGACATGGACTTGGACTAGGACTAGTCAGCCAAACTAGTCACTACCAGGGCCGCCATCAGGGGGGTACAGGCAGTACACCTGTAAGGGGCCCGGGGGTCCCCAGGGGCCCAGATGGGAACCCCCTAAAAAAAAAAAAAAATTAAAAACCCTTTTTTTTATAAAAATATATATATTTGTTTAATAAATTTTTATTTAATTTTTTATTTCTTTAATTTTTTTAGAGGTCCGGAAGTCCCCAGGGCATCGGATGGCAACCCTCCTTTTTTTATTTATTTTTTATAAAATAAAAAAAAATGTAATATATTTTTATTTATTTTTTTAAAATATAAATATGTTTTTTTTTATAAATATTTTTCTTTTTTTTTTGTTTATATATATTTTTTTTTTTATTAAAGTGCCCAGTGGTCCCCAGGGCTCTGGAAGGCAACCCCCCCCCTTTTTTATAAATGTTTTTTATATCTTTTTATATATATATATATATATATATATATATATTTTTTTTTTTTATATCTTTTTTATTAAAGGGCCCAGAGGTCCCAGATGGAAACCCCCCTTTTTTTGTAATTTCTAAAAAAAAAAAAAAAAAAATATTTAAGGGCCCAGAGGTCCCCAAGGCCCCGGAAGGCTACCCCCCTTTTTTTATATATATTTTTCTTTATATCTTCTTTTTTATGTAAAGGGCCCCCTCTTTCTCAATTTGCGGCCCGGCTTATTAATTTCAGACGGCAGCACCACCCCCCCCCCCTCCTGGTTCTCTGCTCCGGGGGGGGGGGGGGGGGGCATGCCTGAAGCTGTGTAAGGGGCCCCATTATTCCTGATGGTGGCCCTGGTCACTACTACACATTTGACTCCCAAACCTTCAGAAGTGGTAGAGCCGATTAAAACAAATTTCTTTCATTATAAAATTACTAGATTTGAGATGTAAAAAGTACCATAGGCCCGGTGAATAGCTAAACATAAGGCCAGGCATACATGGTTTCAATCTCAGCCGGATTCAGCAGCAACCGGCTGAAATTGGAACCATTAATTGACAGGCAGAATGTACCAAGTTGATCGATTGATAAACTTGGATACAACCAGCCTGCCAGATTTTCTTGAAATTATCACTAGCGGCTATAGCATATTCACTGTTTTTTACCAGAGGGGACAGCTTCCCCTGCCAGGAGGGGACAATAGCTCGGCAGGTGGGGTTCCCCCTTTAGCACTGTGTGTTGATGGGGAAATCTTGTAAATTTATTTCCTCCAACCAATGAAATGGCCTTCCCAAGTAAACTGGTATTCTGGTAAACTGGTATTTACTATGTAAATGGCTTTCTTTGTGCGGCTTACTAAAGTCTAGTACACATGATGAGAATATCGGTTGAATGATCATTTGTTTTTGTTTGCATGCTAGTCTCCATATCAAAAACAAACAGGTTACTGAAGTATCAAAATTCTCGGACAGAATAAAAATTTGGACTTGATGTAATGGGTTTGTATTGGATTGTATTTTCAGACAAAAAAAAAACTGTACAGATCGTACGATCTGGCATCGTATGAGAATTGTTTTTGCGTTTGTTCCTTTGGAAAATTTCGGACGAAGGCTGTGTACTATCAGATTATCATATGATCACTTTGAAAGCGATATTTTATATACAATATTCTGATCATATGTACGGGGCTTTACTCTCATCCTTATTCTTTTTCCTATCACTAGAAGTAGTTGCTGCATCAGTTCTCTTTTCTTAGTCTTTTCCCCTACTTAGAAAGAGCCCCATCTACCAGTTTTAGAAAGGTCTTAACAGTGGGGGGCGAATATATTTCCAAAAGAGTAAAATGTGTTTCTGTGAGGAGATGCACGGTAACCAAAGCAGATTTCTACCCACAGGCTCAAGGGCCCCCAGCAACAAGACCTCAGTAGTTTTAGGGGAAGCGTACTTGTAGAATTTAAACAGAATGCAAGGAGTTATTAGAATGCACGAAGGGAGATCTCCACATTCATCCACACTCTCTCCTCTTGCCCATTCTCAGAAAGCTTTGCATAAGGTGAATGACATCATCCACAAAGAGTGCAGAGCATGGTAACAACATAGCAATAGGGTAACAATAGGGACTAGTTCTACACCCTCTGCTTGACCTTCATGTCCCCTAATTTGGTGCCATGCTTCTAAATAAAACAATCTAGTGTGTGGTGTAGACTGTACAGCACAGTTATAAAGCCTTCTTCATATCTGGAGGAGTACATACCACTCAAATTCTAATATATAGGATGGAGGTGAAAGCTGTAGGCCACTGGCCTGCCATGGAAGTAAATACCAGGCCTTTCTGTTCTCGTCACCAGAAAAGCACTTGGGTGCAGACTCGAGAGAAGCTCAATTAATGAGCTTCGTTACCGTGGCAACATTTCATCTCCCAGCCGCCTGAGACCAGCGGAAGATACGTGTAAAAAATGAATAGGAAAGGAAAAAAAAAACACAAGCTCAGAGAAGGAAAATATGAGGAACAGCATCAAATAGAAACCACAAAAAGGGTGTGTTCCAGGGACGGGTACGATTCTCTGGCTGTTCCAGACTACGCTATTTTTAAGCGTTCTACACATCATGGGATTTCTTTATCCCGGCGTACAGCATGCATTTTTTTGTACCATCCAAGCATCGTTCGTCAATTTTGTAAGACTCTGTATAGATTGAAATTGTACTGCATAACATGAATATTAAAAGAAAGAATGATGGCAATGTATGATTACACAGGATGTATAATATTACTTATGTGTATATTTTTTAACCAGGATAAATGCAAAATGTACTGAAACACTTTCTGTAGACCAGTTTTTCTGACCTCTCTGCACAATAGTACAAGGGGTTTCCACTATTTTCAGAAAATGTCTGTCTGTTTAGACACAGGCAGCTCTTTTATTCTGGGCGGGGGGGGGGGGGGGGGGTTTGTTATTGTTGAATTATTGCCAACATGCTGGTTATTGGTATCCATTCATCAAAATAAAAGCTTAAAAGCTGTTGAGAAACCACTTAAGGACCGCCTCCTGCACATATACTTCGGCAGAATGGCACAAGCATGTACAGGTACGTCTTCTTTAAGTGCCCAGCCGTGGGTCGCCCGCTCCCGCAACCCGGTCCGAAGCTCCGTGACCGCTGGAGTCCAACGATCGGTCCCCGAAGCTGAAGAACGGGGAGAGCTGTGTGTAAACACAGCTTCCCCTTTCTTCACTGTGGCGCTGTCATTGATCGTGTGTTCCCTTTTATAGGGAAACACAATGACGTCTTACCTACAGCCACACCCCACTACAGTTAGAAACACAGATGAGGTCATACATAACCCCTTCAACGCCCCCTTGTGGTTAACTCCCAAACTGCAATTGTCATTTTCACAGTAAACAATGCATTTTAAATGCATTTTTTGCTGTGAAAATGACAATGGTCCCAAAAATGTGTCAAAATTGTCCGAAGTGTCCGCCATAATGTCGCAGTCACGGAAAAAAATCTGATCGCCGCCATTAGTAGAATTTTTTTTTTTATAAAAATGCAATAAAACTATCCCCTATTTTGTAAACACTATAAATGTTGCGCAAACCAACCGATAAACGCTTATTGCGATTTTTTTTTACCAAAAATAGGTAGAAGAATACGTATCGGCCTAAACTGGAAAAAAAAAATTGGGGGATATTATAGCAAAAAGTTAAAAATATTGCATTTTTTTCAAAATTTTCGCTCTATTTTTGTTTATAGCACAACAAATAAAAACCGCAGAGGTGATGAAATACCACCAAAAGAAAGGGGGGGGGGGGAGGGAAAGGACGCCAATTTTGTTTGGGAGCCACGTCACACGACCGCGCAATTGTCAGTTAAAGCGACGCAGTGCCGAATCGCAAAAACTGGCCGGGTCCTTTAGCTGCCTAAAGGTCCGGGTCTTAAGTGGTTAAAAGCCTTCACTTTTAAAAATATGAAAGCACCATCATATTATCCTTTAAAATATAAAAATATTTCTGGGCTGCCTTGTCTTTCTATTTCTGAGCCCAGAGGGTGGGAACGGGGGCAGGAAATTGCTGCACAACCTCTAATTGATATCAGTCACATGGATAGCCTCTATGGTGGTAGAAGTGATGGAGAGCAGTATCCCCATTGAAATGGCAGAATCCCATTCATTTTACAGTGGTGCTACCAATGCACAGAATGGTTATTACCCAGATCAGACTGAGATTTAGTGCTTTATATATTAGGAATGCCATCTGCAGAGCAATATTGTAAAAGCTAAGGCACATCAATTAAGGGTAAGGAATACTGCAGATGAAAAAAAAATGCCTTGACATCCACTTTAAGCAAGATGAATGAAAACAATGTAATGTGAATGATCAGCTTTACATTTACACATACCGGGTTTCCCCTGAAAATACTGCATTTGCTCTTTGATATCTACTAAATTTTCTGTGAAGATTTCCGAAAATCTAACTGCAGAACCCTACATACAGCCCACTCACTGTGCTAATCTTGCTCATCTGTGACACCGGTGTAGCTATGCAGCCAAAGCATCAAACTACAAAGCAGAAAATGACTTTCCAGTATGCCTTTTCCATGTCTTTATATTCCATAAATAACTTATTGATTGTGCTGTGTTTAAGGAAATGCAGCCGTTGGCTTTCTGACATAAATACCAAGGCTGCGTTTCTCTTTCAATCATACTGCTGAAGTAATCCATTTTGCAAACTCAGCACTTTCTTTATTAACCTAGAGACTAGAAGGATAATCAAAAACAATAAAAACCAGAATAACTGAACTGATCTAGGCTCAACGTGGATTATTAAAAAGAAGGTTCCGTTATCTATTAGCAACCTATTCAGTTGCAGATGATGTATTTATTTACCCAGCACATTATGATAGAGCTTATAAAGAGCAACTGCACCCCAAAGTGATATTTTCTTGATTGACAAAGGTGGGTTATATCTCCTTTTGAAGATTCCAGTAAGGGGAGTTCGCTCCCCATGAAACTTCCCACAAGTTCACAAAAAATACAACTCTCTATTCCATTCTTTGTTAGTAATAGGATTTGGGCAGAGTTGGGCATGACCCCACTTTTGTTGAGAACAATATATTTCCCCTGGGTGATCTACGTACATTACAAAGATTTTAACATGCTTTGTTGCAGATTGCTTCCTTTTGTTATTCTGAAGAAATACCTGTTTGTATACATTTGGAAAAGTGAGTCTAATGGGCGTGGTTTCATAATTATTAATCAGCTGCTGCATCTGCAGGGCTCTAATGAGGAAAGCTGCAGAGCCTGCATCCCTGATTTCTTATTATGAGTACCTCACTAAAAATGAAATTTCTGTTGCAGTGGATACCTGAAATATGACTTGAGCCAATCACACAAGCGGGAAATTATGTTTCAGGGGGGCATTCTGTACACAGTCCAGGTATCCATATTGCATTGCACTTTTTAGAAAATCACAGAGCTGCAGATGGAGAAGGAAAGGTAATTTTTAATAACATTCAATTACAATATATGACTTCTGTCACAATTGTATACGCTATATTTTCCTTTTCACCCCCCCCCCCCAGAAAAATGTTGTAAACCTCAGGCATGAAATATGATCATATCCCTCTAAATAGTAAGTTCTGTCTGCTTCCTTCCTTTGCCATCATCAGGAGTCACTTCTGTCAAGTTTTCCCGACATCAAGAGAAAAATGGTAATAGGGGAGGGTGCTCCAGCTGATTGACAGCCTAAGCTCTGTTCCTGTGTGCCCCTTACCTTCAATTGCTGTGCAAAGCCATTATATATATATATATATATATATATATATATATATATATATATATACACACATATATATGTATGTATATAAAAACACACACATGCACAGTATCTCACATTTTTAAATAATTTATTATATCTTTTCATGTGACAACACTGAAGAAATGACACTTTGCTATAATGTGAAGTAGTGAGTGTACAGCTTGTATAACCGTGTACATTTTCTGTCCCCTCAAAATAACTCAACACACAGCCATTAATGTCTAAACCGCTGGCAAAAGCACCCCTAAGACTGTCTTAATTGGGCCCAAAGTGTCAATATTTGTGTGGCCACCATTATTTTCCAGCACTGCCTTAACCTTCTTGGGCATGGCGTTCACCAGAACTTCACAGGTTGCCACTGCATTCCTCTTCACTCCTCCATGATGACATTATGGAGCTGGTGGATGTTAGAAACCTTGTGCTCCTCCACCTTCCATTTTAGGATGCCCCCACATATGCTCAATAGGGTTTAGGTCTGGAGACATGCTTGGCCAGTCTATCACCTATACCCTCAACTTCCTTAGCAAGGCAGTGGTCATCTTGGAGGTGTGTTTGGGGTTATGTTGGAATCCTCCCCTGCGGTCCAGTCTCCAAAGGGAGGGGATCATGCTCTGCTTCAGTATGTCACATACATGTTGGCATTCTTGGCTCCCTCAATGAACTGTAGCTCCCCAGTGCTGGCAGCACTCGTGCAGCCCTGGACCATGACACTCCCAGCACCATTCTTGATTGTAGGCAACACACACTTTTCTTTGTACTCCTCACCTGGTTTCCGCCACACACGCTTGACACCATCTGAACCAAATATCTTTATCTGGGTCTCATCAGACCACAGGGCATGGTTCCAGTAATACATGTCCTTAGCCTGCTTGTCTTTAGCAAACTTTGTGGGCTCTCCCATGCATCATCTTGAAGAGGCTTCCTTCAGGGATGACAGCTATGCAGACCAATTTGATGCAGTGTGTGGCGTATGGTCTGAGCACTGGCCGGCAGACTCTCCACCCCTTCAACCTCTGCAGCAATGATGGCAGCACTCATAGGTCCATTTCCCAAAGACAACCTCTGGATAGGACACTGAGCACGTGCATTCAACTTTGTTGGTTGACCATGGCGAGGCTGTTCTGAGTGGAACCTGTCCTGTTAAACCGCTGTATGGTTTTGGTCACCATGCTGCAGCTCAGTTTTAGGGTCTTGGCAATCATCTTATAGCCTAGGCAATCTTTATGTAGAGCAATAATTCTTTTTTTCAGATCCTCAGATAGTTCTTTGCCACGAGGTGCCATGTTGAACTTACAGTGACCAGTATGAGCGATAACACCAAATTTAACACACCTATTCCCCATTCACACCTGAGACCTTGTAACACCAAAGAATCACATGACACCAGGGGGGGGGGTGGGGGGAATGGCTAATTGGGCCCAATTTGGACATTTTCACTTAGGGGTGTACTCACTTTTGTTGCCAGCAGTTTAGACATAATTGTTGAGTTATTTTAAGGGGATCGCAAATTTAAACTGTTATACAAGCTGTACACTCACTACTTTACATTGTAGCAAAGTGTCATTTTTTAAGTGTTGTCACATGAAAAGATGTAATAAAATGTGAGTAGTGTACTCACCTTTGTGAGACACTGTATACATACACACATACAAATTGTATATTATATATATATATATATATATATATATATATATATATATATATATATATATATATATATATATATACACACACATATACATATACACACACACACACACACACACACTTTTTTCTGGTACCTTTGGGAATACCTCCACACATTTGTTTCTCCAGTAAATTACTGATGAAATACTAAATTGTACAACTATTACCTACACATGTACAAAAGATGAATAAATGTTGTAAATGGTTGTAAAATGCCAAGCCTGACAGCTGATTATATGTATGATTTGTGTGTTTTGCACATCACAGGGTACACAAGGTATAGCATTCAGATGAAGTAGCACTGCAGCCCTGCGTGAATACAGAATTCTACAGTCACGGCTGTTTGAAGCTCAACCTGCACACACAGCCATCACTATGCATTTGCTCACTCGACTGGAGATTGATGAAATTCCTGCACCTGATGTCGAAGCTTTAATATATTTCATGAAAAACACATTTATGAACATGTTTAAGATGGGGGTTGAGGAGTGACATGAAGGAATGCACTACAGCAGATGCACGGATGGAGAAGCGGGATGGGAGAGTGGACATGAGGGATGTGCAATCTGGACCTAAATACTAAAGCCTGGAACTAATCAATGCCTTGCGGCTGGGGTAGTCTGGGCACCACTCTATGCATAGCACCTTACCACATACTGAATTTCCCATTTACTGTACTTTCGGGTGCAGAGCTAAAAGACAAAATTGGACAGAAGTGAGCTGGGTATTTTAGCCTGGGAGAGTGGACAAAGGACTAAAAAGAGACTATCACTAAATGACCACTTTGTACAGGTCTCTACAAACTAAACCACGCCACTACTAGCTCTGTTCTTCTATAGCTTTAATTTAGAGCAATGTCTTGCAGCATGTGAAATTCTGATCCCAAATCACGGTCCAAAACCTACGAGTGGCTTTCAGTTTCTTTGAAAGCAGATGTTGGTCATCGCTGTGCAGGTGTTCTGCATTCTAGAATCAGATGTGGGCACAAAATTATGTTTATCCTGTTGCACTAAAAGCAGCTACTAAACAAAGATGGTAATTATGACAAGCTGTAGCTTGTTTCTTTTTCTTGGGGGTCTAGAATAGCCAATGTAAGGAGAGTACCTTTATTTCATCATGCCAAATATAATAAAATATACCACCACAGCTATGATTAAGTTGATGCTTTACCCACAATAACCAAAGACACTTACGAACATTTCAATGTCAAGTAAACCCTAATTACGAAATTTTCTCATCTGCTTCCGTTTGGTCTCGTAAATATACCATTTATAGAGTTTTGTATCTGCTAAATAAATGTAAACTCAAAAAATTAAAAATAAATCCTAAAAAAACAATGTTACCAGCCTTACCCCTCTCTGTGGACTATAAACACCTTCTGTATGTTATGGAGATGAGGCGAGAGGAAGGCGTTTTGTCCCAATACACTGCTTACCCTAGGGTGGTGTTGCTCCTTACCCATATAGTAGATTTAGTGTTGTCACCCTAGAGCAGAAAGAAAATAAAGCCCTAAAAAAAGAGGGGGGGGGGGGGAATGCTGCTACTACATCCAAGGACAGGTAAGCTGCATTATTGTTCTTGGGTTGAAATACAATATAAGACTGCTGTTCAGGTGTGAAGAAACCACCAATCCAACACTCGTATCAGGGATGAGCAGATGCCGATTCCAGCACTTACCTCAGGTCCATAGTGATTCATCATATACATCCAGAGTAACTCCTTCACGGATTATGGCGTCTACCCAAAAACCTCTAAAGCTCTTTAAGTTTGCAAGTATGATGGATTACTTCTGTAGAGCGGTGCTTGGGTAAATGTATATTTGATCTTCAAAAGCATGCATTTTAACTACGTGGAGCTTTCATTTTTCCTCTTGCTGTCCTGCCCATTTTTCACATTAGTCTTATTTGCCAGCATGTGGTTTACAGTGCATGATACATGTTCAGTTTGGCTTTTTTGTAATGTTGAAGAGGTTTGACCCTTCACCAAAGTAGACAAATTTCAACATTTCTCCCATTCTAACACACTAACCAGAGAGCTTCGATGTCACGTGGCCTTATAAAGACTCCCCTTGATAAATCCAACACTTGCAGATGTAACTGTAAGCTTAATCCTATTGGGCACTTTTGTCTTTCCTCTTTTTTCCATTCTTAGTACCTTGGTCACATTTTTACAAGAACATTCATTGCTAACCCTGCTGTGTACTTTGAGCTTTTAAATTGATACAATTTATATACCCATTTTCTAGCGTACGAAGAGCAGTTTTTCTTTCACGATTAACCTGACTGTTCCATTACTGATGAATTTGTTTTAATTTTGGTTAAACTTTGACTGAAATAATCATAAAAGGAAAAGTTTTTTTTTTTTTCTTAGCAGTTTGTACATAGAAACATAAAAGGCTCCAAATATTTCCACTTCCTTAAGACATCTGGCAATTGAGAAGGCATGACAGATGCTGACAGGATGATACACTTGTCTGGCACAGGATAGGCTAAACCCTTTTGTTTTCCAAAGTAAGGGATGCCCTCTTGAAGAGAGAGTGGCGCCCCAGTGCGTCTGTAGAGGGTGAGGCATATCCTGTTCAATTAAAACAAGGATGTTGTCAGGATACATACTTGGCAGGAATTGAGAATGTTGTACAAGCCGGGAGGTCCCAGGGGAGGAGATCCAGTACACTGGCAGATGAATGGTTGCCCTGTATAATGGGCACATAGTCATTCTTGTTGAATGACATAGTGGCTAACAGTGGTGAAGGATGTAAAGCCAGGTTTATAAATGACTAAAAGGAAAAATGCTGTTTACCACTATCCATAGTGTTCAGTAAATAAATTCTATTCCCTGCCATATTCTGAACAGTCTAGTTACATTTCAGTATGAACCAGACAAGGGGTCTCCAAACTTTTCATTACGAGAGCCACATTCTCCAGATAACAAATATTAAAGCGGAGCTCCAGCCGCAATTTTTTTTTTTTTTTTTAAGTCAGCAGCTACTAACAGTGTAGCTGCTGACTTTAAATGAGGACACTTACCTTGTCCTACTTGCCCGCGCTGATGGGCCCCCCGATGCCGGTCCCACGATCGCTCCGGGTCCCGCGCCGCCATTCACACTATGGGAAACCGGCAGTGAAGCCGTACGGCTTCACTGCCCATTTCCTACTGCGCCTGAGTGAGTCTCACGCTGGCTTGTGAATGGGCGCGCTGCTCTCTGAGAACACACACAGTTCCCAGAAAGCAGCGCGCCCCATTCACAAGGAGAAGGACAAGAAGAAAAGGCACCGCGGAGTGGAAGAGGCAGATTACGGACTTCTGCATAGCAACAGGTATTTCGGGTGAGTATTTTATTTATTTATTTTTCAGGTTTTTTTTATTACATTTTTTTAAACAACATGGGAAAATGTTGTTTTCCTGGGTGGAGCTCCGCTTTAATGAGCTGGAAAAAAAAAGGGGGCCTGAGATCACTTTTAAAAAATGGAGAGGTCTGTGTGCTTACTGTTACACTATAGTATTGTCAACCATCTTTAGGTTGTTGTCTATGGTAAAACAAGCATATTTTGTTAACACTAACACATCATCAGTCTTGCAGTTGAACAAGCTTCACTCAGAAAGAGGTTGTATCGAATGCTTTCTTCTCCACCCAGACTGTTCCTTTCATTTATTAGATTTCAGTTATTTCAGTCATGGAGGCTCAGTACAGGCATACAAGTTTAAGGCTGCATTCACACCTGAGCGTTTTGTCGCCTGAAGCGCGACGCTCAAAAACGCTAGAGGGGAAAAAAAAAAACATTCTCTATGGAGATGGTTCACATCTCCACTCGAAAACGCCGAACGCCTGAAGCTCAAATAAGTCCCGGACCCTTTTTTGTCGCGCGAATCGGGCAGCTTGGGTATTTTACATTGGTGACAATGACCCGAACAAAATCACGGTAAAAAACGCAGCGTTTTGTCGTGGTAAAAACCGCCGCAAATCGCCTACGCTTAGGTGTGAATGCAGCCTTAGTACACTCACTTTACATACACTTGTGAGTAAGGACATACCCGCAAGTGTATGTAAAGTGCCTTACAAGTACTGTACAGACATTTTTGCAGCCCCAGTAGAAGAAGCTGAAGCTTCGAGAGCATAGTCCTTGTTCCAGTGTGCCTCTGACACCTCCACTACAGCCCCTGAGACCGCAACTACAGCTCCTGACACCCCCACTACAGTCCCTGACCCCTTACTACACTCTAGAAGTGAAAAATAAGTATTGTTTCACTTTAAGTACATTTTCATTTTACATACATGCTCTGGTCCCAGTGTGTACTTAAAAGTGAGGTATGCCTGTATCACATTTGGGCATCACTTGGGGGGGGGGTCTGCATGTGAATGTAGCCTAAATAGACCCTCTTCCTGGCCACCATCTTTAATAATTTCTTTTTGGGATTACTGAAGTATTCTGAATCAGAGTACTCTAAATAAATGAATGCACTGGCATGTGTGCATATGAGCCGTCGGCTCATAGTAGAATGATTTGTTTTATCTTTTCTTTGGGAGGGATGGGCAGGAATACAATTAATAAAAAAAAATGTTGGAGTGATCTAAAAGAAGTACAGCCAAAGCCCATTTGCCTGTAGTTCTACTTTTAGATCACTCCAACAATTTTGTGACCTTTTCTTAGCAGACAGCGGGCTGAAGGCTGCTGTCCGCTGACATCACAGAGCCGGTCCAGGCTCGGGCAAGATCTCGATCATACGGTTGGGATCCGCCCATATGCCTGGACCAGCACTCGGCTCAGCCTCTTAGCAAGCTGCTGAGAGCCTGAGCCAGCCGCCTCCACCCTCTCCACAGCCCAGCACTCCAGTGAGCGAGGAGGGGGCAGAGCAGACAGCGGGGACAGATGCTGCGTTCAGCAAGGTAGAAATGGGGCAAAACCGAGTGGAATAGCAGAGAAAAAGCCAACATCCCAATTATTGCAAGAATAGAGATATTACATGCATATAGCAGCAGAAGGAACCCTCAGGCACTTTAAGGTAGGAAGTCCTTAAAGTCCCTGAGGGGTCCTTCTGCTGCTATATGCATGCAATATCTCTATGAATCCAGCTAGGCAAGTATGATTCTTAAAAAAATAAAAATAAAACCCATACTCTTAATTCTGCTTTAAGCCATTGTACATTTCAAAAACTGGAACTGCCCACCCAAATATAAAGAGAAGTAATTTGTGAGCTTCACACACTAGGTGCATAAAATAACTACCTCTTTTCTTTTTTAAATGCTAGACCCCCTGCTTCAATCTTATCATTTCTACCCAGTCCATATGATGGATGGATTTGATAGTTATTTTCATACATGAATTAGATTGTTGGTTAGTGGCAAGGGAAAGAAAAGACCGGAAAACGCTGCAGCTATAATTTGGAATGCAACCCATTCTGAAAACTCTACTTTGCTATATGACTTAATGACTAGACATTTTTTATAGGTAGAACACAAAAGCCGATTTATATAAATCCTGAATTAATTAGGCATTATTTCACGGCAGATCCATCACGTCTTCTGACCCCTGGTGTGACAAAAGCCCCTATTATACACATAGAATTTTTGAATGACTGTCATAGTAAGCTGATGATAGCAGTGATGAAATGCAGACAAGAAAAAGCGTCTTGCTGGAACATTTTTTTTTTTTTAATGCAGAAGCTAAGAATGAGGCCCTAGGAGTGGCATCCACATGCCATCACTGGATGAGAGTGCTATTTTGGGTGAAACCCACGGGAGCTTCTGTGAGGACAGACACAGTTGCTAGGGAACTGCAGGAAGAACAAAATCACATTGTGCCATGCCTTGTATGCTGGATCAGTGGTCTCTAGCTTTGTCAGTGACTTAAGCCAAACATGGATGCTATTTAAAAATACAAAGTATTGCAATAAAATGCTGCAACCAATGAGAGCTTCTTTTTATAGGTAGATCAGTGGTGGTTACTTGTGATTGGTGGGTATATTTATTAACACCATTAAAGCACAAAAATCCATCTTGAATAATGAAAATCCTCAATCATATCACAAATCCCCTATACACTTAGTACATTAAATATAAAATTTACTCTGAACAAAAACAGTTTCAAATAGCAGAGCTAACCTCAAAACACATCCCATTGCTTGGATCGTGTTTGTATTCTTCTGTTCCTGTTGTCGCAGTATCTGAAATCTGATTGATTACTGCATTTTGTATTTAGTCACTGCAATGCTTAATTAAATAGTGAAAGTAAAGATTTAACCCTACAGGAACGCCTATAATGAGGCTATACGGGTAGGAACAGTAAATATCGCCTAAACATGTGCTGTTTAGGAGATATTTACTTGTGTAGCACCGGTGATGTCACAATACAAACACACTGCGCTCTCAATGGGCGGCATGCCGTCCATAGAGAGTCTTGCCGCAACATCACATCACGGCCACAGCCTGCAAAGCTGGAAGACCAGATGAAGATAGAATCCCTGGGGAAGCCATGACAGTGCTCTACTGGAGGACTTTGTTTTCAGGCAAGTCTTTCATAATGTGCTAGTATCTTATGTATACTAGTACATTATGCTCTTGACTTGCAGGGAGTCATTTACTACTGCTTTAACCACTTAAGGATCGCCTCCTGCACGTATACATCGGCAGAATGACACGGCTGGGCACAAGCACGTACAGGTACGTCCTCCAAGTCAGGGCTTGACAAATTTGCTTGGAATCTAAGAGCCAGCTAAAAAAGTTAGGAGCCAGGAACGCGTCCCGTCCCGCCGAGCTTGCGCGCAGAAGCGAACGCATACGTGATTAGCGCCCGCATATGAAGGCGGTGTTCAAACCACACGTGAGGTGTCGCCGCGATTGGTAGAGCGAGAGCAATAATTCTAGCCCTAGACCTCCTCTGTAACTCAAAACATGCAACCTGTAGAATTTTTTAAACGTAGCCTATGGAGATTTTAAAGGGTAAAAGTTTGTCGCCATTCCACGAGCGGACGCAATTTTGAAGAGTGACATGTTGGGTATGAATTTACTCGGCGTAACATTATCTTTCACATTATAAAAAAAAATTGGGCTAACTTTACTGGTGTCTTATATTTTTTTTTAATAAAGTATTTTTTTTCCAACAAAGTGCACTTGTAAGACCACTGCGCAAATACGGTGTGACAGAAAGTATTGCAACGACCACCATTTTATTCTCTAGGGTGTTAGAATAAAAAATATATATGTTTGGGGGTTCTAATTAGAGGAAAGGAGATGGCAGTGAAAACAGACAGGGTAAGTCCCATTAGCATTGCTGGTTGTCTTGTCATACCAACCGCCACCACAAGATGGCACCAGAGAACAGAAGGAAGCATAGGCCTGCAGAAGGCCGCGGCCTCAATTACCGGCCGGCCCGACAAGATCACGCAGCAGGGGAGGTGTGGGCGCACAGAGACCCAGGTGTTCCGCCCCAGGCGCCAGGTCGCTACTTCTAGTCGCAATGGCGACCTGGCGCCCAATATTTTTTCTAACCCTGCTTTAAGTGCCCAGCCGTGGGTCGCTGGCGCGATTGCCGCTTGAGTCCCGCGATCGGTCCCCGGAGCTGAAGAATGTGGAGTGCTGTGGGTAAACACAGCTTCCCCGTTCTTCACTGTGGCGCCGTCATTGATTGTGTGTTCCCTTTTATAGGGGGTATTGGGGGGCTGCTGAACACAGAAGGTTTTATATCTCAACGAATAGAATTCATTAAGATAAAAAACCATCTGCCTTTACAACCTCTTTAAAGGGGTTGTAAATGTTCATGTTTTCTCACCTAATTGACGCGAGGGTCGGGGGCCAAGTCCTGTAGTCGGCGGCTATGGACGCCAGGTACAGGATTCGGAAGCGTGCCCGCAAGGTAACCCCCTTGGGAGAGCGCTTTCCAGGGGGGTTACCAGAAGTGGGGAGGAAGCGAGACAGCCACCGAGGGACCCCAGAAGACCAGGATCGGGGCCACTCTGTGGAAAACGAGCGGCACAATGGCGGCAAGTATAACAGTTTTGTCATTTAAAACAAAAATAAAAAATGTAAGCTTTACAATCACTTTAAAGCTGAACTTCAGCTCTGTATTCATTATTAAATCCATAAAATGTGCCTCTTTTAAAAGCAATCCATGCAAGTACCTGAATTTGATTTAGCACAGCAAAGCTCAGACTAGGGAGAAGCAGATGAGCTGTAAGGCAAGAAGCATGCTGATGGGAGGAGAGAGCCCTGTAAATGTGAGTGAACTGCAGTATAAAAAAAAATAGGTTTACTGACCTGAAAGACAGAGCTGTGTAAACCTGAGAACTGGGTGAACACTTTGGCATGTCAAACAGCACCCTTGAATATATATTTAATATGTGTATTTGCCGAATTGACTAGAGTTCAGATTAAAGGCGACCATACACGGTTCGAATTTCGAAAGAATTTTCTTTCGAAAATCGTATGAAAGAATTTTCGTTCGTATTTCGCACCGTTAGTGGGCTGCAGCAACAAATTTGAGAAATCTGACATGTTGGAAATTTTTTGAAAAACTAACGATTTTCTGATCAATGATGGGAGAATCGTGCGAGAAATGTAATAGAAAAAAAATGCGCTTGTGGAAGAAACGAATATTCCCGGAGAGAAACGAATATTCCCGGAGAGAAACCAGAATGCATTAAGATAAAAAAAAACAAAAAACATATGCCTTTACAACCAATCACTTTAAATATATTATCCATTATATTAAGTTTTATGTCCTTGTTCCTTTGTCCCCAATAACATTACAATACTGTGTGACAGTGGGAAGTGTTAGAAAAAATATTTCAGTTTGAATGTTTCTGTAAAAAAAAACACTAAGGGCATCCTAGGAAGGACAACATTCATAGTCCCTAGAGTGTACTGAAAGCTATAGGTCAGCTTAGATCTACAATCTGGTCAGGATAAAAGAGAGCCAATGGCAAAGATCAGATGAAAGGGCCCCATCTCCAGTGAGTCAGCTGCACATCAACCAGATAAAAAAATATAAATAAAAATGTAGATACACAAAATAGTCATTTTTGATCTTGCAGGTAAGAAACTGGACGAAGTAAAAATATAAATTAGGTAGGCCATCCCATCTTAAAAATAATATAGTCTTTTTTGTACATTCCTATTTACTATGTTCAGGTATAACATTTTAAAACTTTTTTTAAAATTTCTTCAAATGCACATTTATATTTAAAAACATTCAGCCAGAAGGTGATACTTTAGACTAGAGTGTGCCAATGGCAAGTAAATCTTTACCTTTCTCCTATGTAGAGTGTTTATCCCTTGCTCACCAAGGGACGGCTCAGACAGCTGCATAGGTCAGAAGAGAGACCCTCTCCTCTTTCCCCAAAATTAAAGGGGTTGTAAAGGCTTGTGTTTTTTTTTTTTTTCACCTTAATGCACCCTATGCATTAAGGTTATAAAAAACAAAATTGCAGTGTCTGGCCCCTTAGCCCCCCCCGTTTTACTTACTTGAGCCCCGAACTTCCATGGCCATGACCCCGCCATCCTTGTATAATACAGGAGCATGCCCCCAAGGTAACCCCCTCGGGAGAGAGCTTCCCAGAGTGGGTTATCTAATGCAGAGAAGAGCCGCCATGGGACCCCAGAACAGCAGGATCGGGGCCACTCTGTGCAAAACAAACAGCACAGTGGAGGCAAGTATGACATGTTTGTTATTAAAAAAAAAAGGGGGGGGGGGGAACTTTCCACTAATAATATACAGCTCTGTAAGGAGTCACAGGGGCACACTTAAAGGCCAAGTTCTGGACCATGCAAACAAGGGGTCCCAGTAGTTTTCTGTCACAAGTCATGGCTGAAACTGAAATACTGCCAATGTTTAGAATCCTATGGCACAACTTATTTTCAGGATATGTGCTACAACAAAATGGCAGTTAATCCTTCTGTTTGAAGACAACTTAAGTGATAATCTTTTCAGTTGTCCTCAAAGAAGAAACATTGCAGAGCACAAAACCTCAACATTTGGAAGGGTGCATATCTTATCTATACATCAACTGACCACTGTAACGATCATTAAAGGGGTGTTCCAGCCCTAAGTTGTGTTTATTAAAAGTCAGCAGCTACAAAAAGTGTAGCTGCTGGCTTTTAATAAACACTCACTTACCTGCTCCTGCGTTCCAGCGACGCGCCGACCGGGGCTCCGCTCCTCTCCCCCCCTGCCCGGCCGGCGTCTCCATCCTGACTGTGGGCACCCAGCCGTGACAGCCTTCGGCTTCACGGCCGGGCACCCACTGCGCATGCGCGAGCCGTATTGCGCATGCGTGCGCGGCTCGCCGCTGATTGGAGAGGCGATCGCATGGGACCTGTCAGTGTCCCATGTGATCGCCTACAGGGAGGGGCTGGTGTAGGCGATTAAGGCTTAATCGCCTAACCAGCCCCTCGGCGGAAGCAGGAAGTGGGACAGGAAGTCCCACTCCTACTGAAGCCCCCACTCCCCCCCCAAAAAAATTACATGCCAAATGTGGCATGTATGGGGGTGAGGAGTGGAGTAAGCTAAGGTCGTTTTTTTGTGTGGAACACCCCTTTAATTAAGTCTCTGTGGATGCATCTTTCACTGATCTCACTCCAGTACATTGATATCTGATTGGATTCTCTGGGTTACTGTCCCATATGCCTTCCACTTGCCTTATTTTTTTGCAGTATAACTATAGGCAAGGGCAGCATCCTCTGGCTCTAATACAGATCATGGCCTTTCAGGATCACAAAAGAAGCCCAATGTCACAATTAATACTTTACAGGTTCAGGACAATGCCTTTTAGAAAATCTATGCATATAAAAGAACAAATAAATTACCACTGTCACCATGTAATGCAAAACCAAATGAAAAGTAGAGTGTCAAGAGTATAAAGTCTAGAGAGACACAGCATGGAGAAAACAACGCACAGCACAATGTCACACCCAATGAGCGCCTGTGAAAGACGCACAGTCAGCTGGACTTCTAGGAATGACAGACATTTAAATAAGTAGCTACACCTATTCCTCAGAGCAATCATTTCCCAACATCCCAGAACTTAGAAAAACATTATGTCTGCCTTTCTGCAGATTGTATTGCCCCTAAATATTATATTCCTGCAATGGTGCTGTGGGGCTGGAGCCTGTGCTCAACATATATGCTCTAAAGTGAACTCTGGGATAAGCAAATATTGTTTAAATACAAGCGGCATGTGTATTCCTACTTGAGACTGGGTTCACACTATTACAGCTGGAATGCGAGTTTCTCCACATCCAATTTGCATGAGAGGAGAGTGATCGGCTCTCAATGAAGCTGGTTCACACATCTCCGGGGTGCTGCAGAGTCCTGTGTGCCTTTGGCTCCATTTTTCAGGTCCGAAGTCAGCCAAAAATTCTGACCTAAAAAGGTGAAAAGGGACGCACCAGACCCCCTGCTGTGCCCCGTGGCCACACAGTGTGAGCCCAGCCTGAATCTTGATGCGATTTGTGAATTTCTTCCAGGCCTATGCAGTAATCCAATGGGAAACTTTCCCTTTGTGCAGGAGCCTCCTGTATTAACCACTTAAGACCCGGACCAATACGCTGGTAAATGACCCAAGGTGTTTTTGCGATTCGGCACTGCGTCGCTTTAACAGACAATTGCGCGGTCGTGCGACGTGGCTCCCAAACAAAATTTGCGTCCTTTTCTTCCCACAAATAGAGCTTTCTTTTGGTGGTATTTGATCACCTCTGCGATTTTTATTTTTTGCGCTATATACAAAAATAGAGCGACATTTTTGAAAAAAAAAAAACACTATTTTTTACTTTTTGTTAAAAAAAAATCAAATAAACTAAATTTTAGTCAAACATTTAGGCCAAAATTTATTTAGCCACATGTCTTTAGTAAAAAAAAAAAATCGCAATAAAAAAAAATAGCTACCTAGCGGGAACAGCGGCACTAATACAGCGATCAGAAAAATGATCGCTTAGTGACGCTGGCAATAGGGAGTGAAAGGGTTAACTAGGGCGGTGATCAGGGGGTTAAAACGTTATTAGGGGGGGGTGGGGGGGCTATCCTGAACCTAACACTAACTGTTTTTTACACTGCCTGTCACACTGACACTAAATGCAGTGATTAAATCACTGCATTCAGTGACACTGTGACAGGGGGGTGCGATCACAAGGGGTTAATATGCCTATGTGAGTGTGTGTCAGTGTTGTGTTGGTGCACACTTACTTGTGATGTCTTCTCTCATCAGCAGCGCTGGGAAACAGCGCTGCGATGAGAGAATACATCATTTCCTCCTTCCTGTGTAAACACAGGAGGAGGAAGTGACAGGCTGGGAGCGCGCTCCCATTGGCTGGGAGCGATCGCGGGGGGGGGGGGCGGATATCACGGACATCCGCCCGCAGATCCCGGATCGCTCCCAGAGGTAGGGGGACCCCCGCACGCCGCGGAGGGGGTCCCGATGGGACCCCCGAACCGCACTCAGGCGGGGACGTAAATTTACACCCCTTGTGCCTGTACGTGCCATTCTGTGGCCGTATATGTGCGTGCGGGGGTCCTTAAGTGGTTAAAGACCGCTCACTGCAGCCCTCCCTACGTGCAGGGCGAGAGGTCATGTATTCACCCCTCCTCTAGTTTCCTGTAGGCAGCCTATAGTGAGTGGAACTGCTGGGCCCCTCCTGTAGCGTTGTACCTTTCACAGCGGCATACATAAGATCTGACCGCCGTGGCCTCCGGGATTCTTGACTTCCAAGTCTTCTTTGTACTGGCCAGGTCTACCTTCATCTCCAGCCTTGGGAGAGGCTGGGCCAACACACTGAATATTACCTTTTTGCTGCACTTTGATTTTGAGAAACAAGCTAAGTATAGTGCAGTGAGTCAGGACTGGGAACAAGTAAACGGTTTGCAGATTTTAATGGTCTTGAAATGATCACCTAACAAAAATGTAAATTAAAGTGCCATAGCACTGCTAAGTCGTCGAGGGACAACTTTAATTCCATTAAAAGTCAAGGGGACAATCCATTAGCTAGTCTGGCAGCCTAACAATCTGCTGACAAGGCCTGTGCTTGCAATCACAATTGTAAAAATAACTTCAAGGCTCCGTTCACACTAGAGTGACGCCAAAGTTGCACAATTTCGAGTGCAACTTTGTTGCGACTAACACACTCTGCCACTCAAGTAGCAGGAAAGTCGCATCAAAGTAGTTGCGAAATCTTTTTCAAAGTCTCTGAATCCATCTAGACTATGTCTTGTAGGATAATATGGAAACGACCCAGCAATTTTTATGGATTAATCTGCGTTGTATATCTGATAAAAGTCACATTCACTGCTTTATAAATATGTCCCTATTTTATTATGCAGACATTTGATTGACGCCATAATGAACGACAACTGCTGGAACAGCCCTTCTGGTATAAACTAAATCCATAGCCCCAGAGCTACAAGGCCAAACTACTAATGCTTGCATTATCTAAAGGTGTCAACACAGGGGCAATTAATCACAAAATATTGGACTACCAGGAATTTTCTTCTGCATGAAACAAAAAAGGTCTCTTGTAGTTGGAGCCTCAACCTCACAGTTACCAGATATCTCCTCTACAGTATAATAATTACTCCATCTGCTTGAATTGCTGATATAAAGGACAATTGATCACTTAAACAATGGTCACAAATTTTTTCAGCACTTTTGGGCATTTAAAGGAGCTGTAAAATCTCAAGGTTTTTCACCTTACTGCATTCCATGCAGTAAGGTGAAAAACCTCCTGTACACTTCACTGTCAGCCGGTCCCCTAATTGTAATTGACTGGAAGGATTCGCTCTGCTGTTCACATTGTCAGCATAGAGCCTGTGGCAGAGGCCTCATCTGTCATCTTAAATCCAATCAGAGCCAGGTCCATAGCAAAGACCTGTTCCTTTCAGCAACCTTAAAATTAGATGGTCGGCTGCCAGGCTTGTGGCAGAGAACTGTCCGGGGATCACTTCACCCACTCTGCCTAGAGTGGCGACGCATTATATTGTTACTGAGAGCAGGCTTGCTTTCTTGTTCATCCAAGCCTGATACTGCAAGGTTTCCTTCACTTCATCAACGTGTCCTGTCTACCTCCTGTTGATGTTGGTCGTGTTGGACCCAAGAAATAAAGCATTTGGAAAACCTTATCTACTGGCTGGACATTTGCTTACTGCTCTGCTCACTAACTTCACCCCTAGACAACGCTGAAAGGTAACTTAAGGGAGGTGCACGTAAAAAAAAAAAATTTTAACCTTGCATTTAGGCTATTCATTTTAATGAGAATCGGAAGTTTTTAAAAAAAAAAATACTTGCGGTACATACCGTTTTCCATACGTATGTTCACCGCGGCTTCCGGGTATGATGGTCGAGGCAGGGCGTTCCTAATTGATTGACAGCATCCTGAGCGACGCATACAGCGTGTCACGAGTAGCCGAGAGAAGCCGAACGTCGGTGCAGTTCTGTACGGCGCCTGCGAACCGACGTTCGGCTTCTCTCGGCTACTCGTGACACGCTGTATGCGTCGCTCAGGATGCTGTCAATCAATTAGGAACGCCCAAACCAAATCCCAACCTTTAGTCCAAGGGAGGGGGTGAGCACGACACTCCACACCAGGGAGAAAGCCTTGCATTACTGTGTGGAGTTACAGACAGAAGAACAGGAAGTGAGGATTTCTCAGAAGAAATAAGGACATTTAAATGCAAAATGGAAGGATGAGGTAAGTGAAGGAGGACTGCACTAGGGTAAAGGAAGCTATTTAGGAGAAAAAAAAATTGTACCTTTACAACCCCTTCAGTCTTAAAAATGTTCCTTCCCCCCTCCTACCTATTCTGTATAAAAAAAAAAAGAAAAGAAAAAAAGATGTGGGTACTTGCCTATTTTTTAATCCACTCCGGTCCATTCCTGTGATCCTGAAGCTCCAGCTTACTGAGCGTTCATCAATGGTTGTGAATTCTGGGAGCCATGACATCACCCATGGGCTACAACAAAATGGTGGCTGCACACAGACACTGGCTCCCTGTTGCATACATGTAATGAGATGGAGAAAAGATGGCTTCTGCCCATGTTCTCCACCTGTACAGAACTCCTCTTATGCATTTTGCCCTTTTCGGGGCTTAATTGTAGCCCAGCAGTTGTCGGTGCTCCCTCTCTCTCCTGCAGCAGCTGTTCGCTGACACAGGGAAGCTGGAGCTACGGGATTGCATTACCAGAACAGATTAAAAACGGGTAAGTACACAGGAATAACTTTGTTATACAGGAATAATAGGTAAGAGGTGGGAAACAATTTTAAGAATGGTTAGACATAGGCTTTACTTAACTTTTAGGCCTCCGCAAGTATTAGAGAGGACATTGATGGGATGTGAATATAATCGCAGATAATACCAGTATAGATTGGTTTCTTAAAGAAATGCTTTATTCTATGCAAATACTATATGTATGACCCTCCCTTATTACACCGACACTGTTCAGATCTGTCATTTTAATGGGTTATATACACGTTCAAAGTGTTTTAAACCCATATGTACAATCAAAATATTTTTCTAGAGATACATTGGCCCAATATATATTTTTTAAAGTTGTATATATCCTTTAGGGGTTGTCTACTGAGTCTATAAACCAGTAATGTTGCTTAGGACCCAATATCTTGTACGGTAGATTATTGGATAGCCACATATTTTAGAACTTTTGCATCAAAATGCATAATGAGAATATGGTAGATTCTATTATTTGGGGGCAAATTATTTTGTTTCCTTTTCTATATCAGTGAGCAAACAGCTCTTGGTCTTCAAAATAAACTATTTAGCAAAAATGACACGTCGAAAATGCCCTTGTGTCTAAATTGAAAGCAAATAAATCTGTCTGGCTTCTTATGCCAAATCTGTATCTGGAAAGGCTACAATGAAGCTGATCACCCATTGGTCAAGGGGAGCAGCAACTATGTCAGAAGCTGGGGGGGGGGGGATCTCCCAGCTCAGAAAACAGGCACTGTGGGTAAACCTTTTACTCTAGGCAAATCTTGTTAAACCTCCTTAATCCTCTGTGTCTGGATACGCAGAGGTTTAAAAGGAAGCCTTCTGTACCGAGGCACCAATAAAATACTGGACTCGTCCTAATCTGTATAAAAAGATGGATTCTACAACTGTCAAGAATAAAAAAGATGCTTTGAATTAGCTGTGTACCGTTTGCCGCAAGATGGTTTCCTAGGTTAAGCTTAGAGTGCAACAGATGTATTAACCCGATATTGTATCCATCTGGGGATGAAGGTTTCCAAATTAAACCAATAAGAGAAGAGCATGCAGAATCTGAACCAACAATAGCAGCTCATGAAATCTGCAAAGTGCAAAAATAATATCCATTATAAAAGGATAAATGTGCTTTTAACATAAAAAGGGCAAAAATTGTTTGAACTGCTTAATTTTGGCTAGAGTGAGGAATGGTTAGATGTGTCGTCACTGAAGGGCAAAATCTTGTTCATGTTCTGGAAAATTCAAAGCAATACGGCAAACCTTAAGGCTTTTTTTGTACACCACTGGTGCATGAAACAGCCGCAGAAATGCAAGTTCCTGCCTGTGCAATTGGATCACCGATTTCCCTAGAAATCTGCACCAACAGTCAGATTTTAGGCATCCTTTGCAACAAAATATATTTTGGACAAAAGACACTCTCAAAGGGTTAATCGCTTGTAAAGGGATACAGACTCTGCAACTTTCCTCATTAGGACACTGCAAGTGCATCAGCTAACAAACCCCCCCCCCCCCCCCCCATTTAGAGTCATGCTAGACATTGACATAATCGAACAAAGAGCTATTCCTTCAGAGCAGAAACACGTAGGAATTTGTTAGAAAAAATGCTAAAATCCTGGCAATGTACATAGATCACCCAAGAGGGGATTGTTTGTTTTTATTTTTCATGAACAAAAGTGGAGTTGCTATTTAACCACTTAAGGACCGCCTCCTGCACATATACGTCGGCAGAATGGCATAGCTGGGCACAAGCACGTACAGGTACGTCCTCTAAGTGCCCCTCTTTAAGTGACCGCGACCCGGTCGGAAGCTCCGTGACCGCGGGACCCGATTGCCGCTGGAGTCCTGCGATCGGTCCCGGGAGCTGAAGAACGGGGAGAGCCGTGTGTAAACACAGCTTCCCTGTTCTTCACTGTGGCGCCGTCATTGATCGTGTGTTCCCTTTATAAGGAAACACAATTAATGATGTCACACCTACAGCCACACCCCCCTACAGTTAGAATCACAAATGAGGTCACGCTGGCAGTCCCGATTTCGGCGCGATTTAGGAGACATCTGTGCAGGGTTTTGCACAGATGTCAATGTAAATCGCGTCCTGAAATCGCAAAAAGTAGTACAGAAACTACTTTTTTAAATCGGTGCAGCGCCGCAGATGCGGCGTCGCACCGATTAGGACGGTGTCATTGCCGGCAATTGCCGCCGATTTGAGATGCGATTTCACATGTGAAATCGCATCTCAAATCGAACTAAATCGTACCCAGTGTGAACCTGGGCTAAAAGCCAGGACCCACAGTCAGTAGGCAAGAAGCCATCCTGCAGTCCTCTCCAAAAGCCCCGTCTTAGTTGGGTCTGTCACACCCCCTACCCCATTTTCTTTGGGGACAAATCTTCCATGGGCACACAAACAAAAAAAAGTCAACTTTCTTCTTAGAAGTCTAGAAAAAAGTTGGTATATTTTTCACTGAAAGCTTTGTAACTTTTCTAAAAGGAATCATGTGGTAACCGCATTTGGGCATTGTATATCGGTTTCTGAAATGGTTACCAAAAAAAAGAAAAGGCATCCCCTCCAAATTCTGATGTACAATGCTACTACACCAGGACAATGTAGTTAGATTAATTCTCCTTTCAAGTTGCCCAGTCAACATATTCATTAATGTGGCTAAATCAGAAGTGTCTGTATTGCCCAACAGCCAAGAGTCACACATTAATAATTCTGCAACTATTTTTCAGGTCAGGTTTAAATTAATTGGTAGCTGTTGGGAAGTAAAATCAATTCTTATTTCAGGTACATTGATAAATATGCCCAGTGCCCTGAAAGCCAATCAAAATTCTGTACATGCTCAGCGTTATCTTGTTTTTTTTTAACTAAAGGGAAATTTCTAGTGCTAAATGTTTTTTTCTTCTCTGCTCAGGAAGCAAATCTGTAAACTTGGTAAACCACTTAAAGCGGAATTTAACTGCTCCTAAATTACCTCCCCTCACCCCCTTTCATGCTGTCATATAAAAAAAACAAAAAAAAAAACAGTGCATGCACATATGCGCCCAATCTCTTTTAGGCATTTGGAGGCTGGCAGAAACTGGTGGCATATCTGGTGGCACAAACGCCACCACCTTCTGGTGGGTGATTGCCAAGTGCCCAATGGCACCCAATACCTGGGCTACAAACGTGTAGCTTGGTAACACACTGCCTCCTGGGATAGCAGAGATGTAGCAATCTGCAGGTCGCGAGGGGATCCGGCCTTGCAGCATAAACAGCAACAAAATGGTACAAAATAGCATGTATGTAAGAGGGAGTGGGACAAAGTGAGAAATTGTTCGCGCAAGTTCATTTCCGCTTTAAGGCTGGATTCACACCTATGCAGTTTTAGTGCTTATTGCATTTTGCAGATTTTCACTACAGCCCATTTTACATTGTTTCCTATGGAACATGTTCTGTAGAGGAAAGCTCTAAAAGCACTAAAAATGCATAGGTGTGAATCAGGCCTAAAGGGGTTGTAAAGGTAAAAAAATATTCCCCTTAATGCATTAAGGTGAAAAAATATCAGATGACAACGCCCCCCCCCCCCCCCCCGTTTTACTTACCTGACCCTTCGAAAGTCCGGCGCTAGCCCCCGTCATCCTCGAGTCGAAGCCCGGCCGTTGATTAGCTGCAGTGGATGGATTGAAAGTAGCGCAGCCATTGGCTGGCGCTGCTGTCAATCACATCCAATGACGCGGCGCGCCGGGGGGGGGGGGACGGGGGGGTCGATACAGCGGCCGATATGGCCGCCACTGTATCACAGGAGCGCGCCCGCAACAGCTACACACCGTTCAAGCTCGCACGTCTGTGTGTAATTGTTGTGGGGAGGAGCTGCAACAACCGCCGAGGGACTCCAGAAGACATGGATCGGGGCCACTGTGTGCAAAATGAACTGCACAGTGGAGATAAGTATAACAGGTTGGCTTTATCTTTAATACCACAACACTTGCCTCAAAAGTGTTCAGTATGAAAGCAGAACTAAACCCATTCAGCGTTCATTTACATTTGCAGTTTTGGGGGGGGTTAATAAAATCCTACATTTAAGACGTGTTTTTATCACGCCCTAACCGCACGCCCTTTAGTTGCAGTAGCCAGGAGTGTACACATGTTGCAGCCACAGCAGGAGTTATACGCCATGTCATGGTTAGTGGGTGTAGCGCCTGCCAAGTATGACACATTTAAGTGAATGAGGCAACTCTGCAAATGCCCAGCAACCTTGTGCAGCACAGAAATCAAGGGGTTAAAGCAGGCAGCGCTGTTTTGCATTCTCATCACCTGTTTTAACCCCTTGGACCCCCGCAGAAGCATGCAATTGCGGTGCGCTTGCAGAATGGCCCCATTTTCTTGAATGGGTCACGATTAGCAGGTGAAAGCACCCACCAAAAGCAACGGGGGGGTTTAATTCCTGCTGTGGGATGTGTACACAGGTGTGGAATTAGTAGAAATTGGGGCAGTAAAACCGTGACTCAATCCCACGTTTATGTGCAAACGAGCCCTAAGCATGCCACTGCCAAATGCAACTAAGGGCTCCATAACAAGTTCAGCAGGCACTGCTGCTCCTCTGAAAAGTAATACAAGTGTGTATGACAGATGGGGAGGACCATAGCACACCACAAAACTCTGCATGTGACGCAGTCCTGAACTCTGCGTTCTGTATGTAGTACAACCCACATACAACCGGCCACTTGAAGGACTAAGGGAGCCATTTCTGAAGACACAGTAGCTGGATAGCACGAGATAGAGTGAGAGCGAGAGAGAGAGCGAGCGCGAGAGAGAGCGCGAGAGAGAGAGCGAGCGCGAGAGAGAGAGCGAGCGCGAGAGAGAGAGCGCGCGAGAGCGAGCGCGAGCGCGAGAGAGAGCGCGAGAGAGAGCGCGAGAGAGAGAGAGCGAGCCTCATTGGTCATCGCTGTCGCATGTGGGTGCTGATCAATTCCCACTCACCACAATGATGCTACACAGCCTCTTGGCTGTGTACTGCATTTCTGATGTCCAAACCACAATGGCTGAGTGGGCAGAAGGAGATAAGTGCAATGGGGACCAGGGGACGGTGTAATGAGTTAGCTTACCTTTCCATTTTTTAGTGAAAAGGTAAGCTAACCCTTTAAGGTGCAACTACATTGCGCTGGAGAAAATGTATTGATTTCAAGTGGTAGAGGTCTTGGAACTTTTCTTGAATAGGGATGAGCTTAGGTGTATTGGGACACGTGCCGGAACCTGCAAGAACTATCCTGCTGTCAAAGCCGATAGCCAAATCATAGGCAACTGAGCCATTGCCTTTCCTACAGCTGCACATATGCAAGAGATGCATATACCTGGGGTGTGGAACGCCTCCAGTGCTTATGATTGGCTGCTTGCTTTGACAGCTTCCTGGCGAGATAGCTCAGGTGGGTTCAGACTTGTGTCCAAACACGTGTAAGCTCTTCACACATTGGCGAGGGACAAAGCTCCTCTCCCCAAAAGGTCAGAACAGGCGACGAGAAACACAAAACCTTAGAAACACACAGGAAGGAGCAAAGCCCTAGTGCATTACCACTGTTAAAATCTTTTGAATAGAAATATATTAGGTTTAAAGGCTAATGTGTTGTGGGAGTCATACCTTGAGTTGCTGGTGATATGCGGACAATTAAAGTCTGGGGTTTCATTGGGTTGAATTAGCTCTGAGGAAGGGGGTATGACCCCGAAACACGTTCATATGAACTTTTGTTCAAAAATCTACTAGTGTATAGCCAGCTCAACTATGATTAACCACAGGATATAACTGGACAGCTGATATACTAAGAGGTAGTGGGATTTTATCATGAAAATAAAGCTATTCCACATCATGCTTTCTATTTGTTCATAGAGTTGCCATCATTTAAGGAAATAGGATAAGCAAATATTCTTAATTATTCATTAGACTGATCTGCCCATTTACTGGCACACAGCATTCTGTTCTGTTCTTCTGTAGATATTTCCCAGCATACGCTCCAGGCTTATGATTGGCTATGAACAGTAATAGCCCTATAGCATGTGCCATTTGTTAATTAGACACAACGAACATCATGTTTAAGGAATGTGACATTTATTAGGCCTCTACATAGTATTCATTTCCATTATCTCTAGATTCATTGAATGTATTGATTGGGTTATAAGTGCCCCATACATTACTGTGACTAAATTCATAAAGAATACATAAGCAATAACCGTTAAATGGACTTCCCAGGAGAATAGTGAAGTATAATGAACGGGATCAACTTGGATGATGCTATACACTTTCCTCTCTGTACATTAACTCTTTTAGTGATTTAGTAAAAGTGGTTTACAAACTCCAATTAAGCTGCTCATAGACGTCATAGATTGGTCAGACAATAGGAAATGATCTGACCACTGATCAATGGCTTGGCTACCCAAGAGACATTTTTCTCTGAAGAAAATTACAGTATAAACATTGCAACCACTGTCCAATCTGGACGAAGAAAGGCGGCACATGAAAAAAAATAAAAAAATCCTGGACGCCAAATGCAGTTAATACAAGTCATCTTGTTATAAGGTGTTTAGCACCAATAAGAGGGATGGTAAATGGTGAGCACCACCCCCTCTGTTGCAACAGAGTATGCAAGGTTCCCCTGAATTTGGCTTGTGTCGACGGGGCTTGAATTACCATACAAGTCTACAAGAATACAAAATCCATTAGAAGCAGGTCAAATGCAGGTCAGAAGGTTGTCAACTGGTAGCAGAGCCAAGGCAATAGGCAAGACTCATGACCCAGATTCAACATGGGATGTGTTTTAAAGTGAACCTACAGATACAATTCATACTTTATATCATGGGTTCCCAACCTTTTGAAGAGCGAGGGCCACTTAAGCGACTTGGTAACCGGTGAGCGGAGCAGGCGGATGACAGGTCTGTATCCACTCCACATGTGCGGCGTGGACACGGACATAGCCCACTCTACTCTATAAACCCTCTGATATGATCAGCCCAGATGCAATGGGACGGATACACTTCTGTTTTTTTAGGGGATCGGATTGGAGGTAGGTGGGTGTAAATGGACACAAGTCCATTTTCATCTGTCGCTCCATAGAGGTGAATGAAGGGTCTGATTGTATCAGACTACTAGTGTGAAAGGGGTCTGAGGCTGCTTTCACACTGATACGCTAAGGTTTACCCACACTGCAGGTGAAGCACAATGCACCTGTGGCTTTCCTGCAGATAAGCTGCACTTTGCCATAGACTTTTTTATATTCTTTCTGAAACTCACAGGTAATAACAGAAGTCTACGTCTCAGTGCAGGTAACCTGCAGGCAAATTCCTCTACCACCCAGCTTCATTCACAACACTGATGCTCTGGAATGGCAGGTTGTCAACCCGCCAGCCCAGAACAGGAGGTCGCGGGCCACATCAGAGGGCTTCGTGGGCTACATGTGGCCCCCGGCCACTGGTTGGGCACCCCTGCTTTATATGAATCAGAGAACATGTCAGCATTACCAATATTATGGTTTTGCATCAAGCCACAGAAAGGAGCAGAGAAGTGGACACTGTTTGTAAACTGCTTCATGTGTTTAAAATCGAACATAAAACGTAATTTAAATAAATTCCCCAACAGACACAAAGGATTAAAATCCAATTGTGCATCAAATGCCTTTGGAAGCCCAAATATTACCTTGTAAAGATAGCAGTGACATCACTGTGCTATACAATCGCCTGTGCAGAGAGCAGAGCTGTGGGAGGGACCCAGCAGATCCACCTACTACAGCATGGGGTGGAGACAAGCCCAGTCAGCCTGCACAAGGAGAGAGCACAGCAGTGACTGGTCTTCAATACAGGAAGCTCCTGCACAGAGGTAAATTTTCACACTGGCTCACTACACAAATCTGAAAGTATACAAACACCCAAAGACTCAAGGAAGAATACACAGGACATACATTTAAGAATGTCAAAGAAAAAGATCCATAAGCTGCACATCATGAAGTAGACCCATGTGCATTGAGATGAATGGCAGCTTCAGCCTGGACTCCACGCCCCCAATGCATTTCACTTCCTACCTTGGAGCTTAATCATGGAGATCACTTTTTCTTTGACATTCCTGCAGATTGGGAGCTAGGAGGAGCTTTTTCCTGGGTTCAGCTTTATCCAAGTTTGGATAAAGATCACACTTGCCTCTGGTTACCAGGGACATTGTGGGCATTTTACATCATTGTAGGCTGCAAACATGCATTTGTAATGACTGTTGCACATATAATTACAATTTATACATAGAAACAACAATTCTATAGCTACAGATATACAAAACATTAACCAAAATAAAGGGGCTGGAGCAGCTGTGCAGGGCAGCAAATCCACTTCTATCTTTAGCTTGTTCGGTTAAGTTTTAAATATGAAAGATAGAAGCTGATTGGTTGTCCTGCACAGCTGCTCCAGATTCTGTTTGTTCAATTTTAATAAATTCCCCTCAATGTAATTTTCTATTATGAAGCAGCAAAGCAGAATGTATAGTAGCCATCTGCCTGGTGCCTCCTTTTTTCTTTCAGTTGGCCAAACAGAAATGTAATGTATTAAGATGCAAGTTGAGACAGGTTCCTAAATGTAATTCTCAAGTCTATGAGAAAAAAATGAAAATCATTTAGCACCATCGATAATTAGCATGAACATGCACACATGCATCAATGAATATAAATACACACATCTATGTAGATGCCCACGCAAGATGGGCAAGAGGCTGAAGCTTACGTTTTCAGTAACCCAACGGCCTACGAGACTGCATAATGTTTCTGATGAGGGAGGAGTCTGAGCCTACTACAGCTACGGGAGATTTAACTGCTTCAGAGTTAAAGCGTCAGGCATGATTTGACCTAATGGGTTTTGACTAGTGCTTAAACCGCAGATGGCTGATAATGATCCAGTGAGTAGACAAAGCACCCTCTCAGACCTAACTCAAGGTCATGGGTGAGGTCAGGAAACAAGCCTGGGAATGTGGAGAGAGTGATGTGCCCAGCCTAAACTAGACTTAATTCCAGCGTTTAAGCTGTTAAATATTGTTTGGATGTCTGAGCAAAATAAATAAATCCTCATGCTTAAAAGGACCTGTATTAAATGTCAATAATAACCTAGATATGAGAAAAGAGTTAAAGAGGAGTTCCACCCAAATTTGGAACTTCCGCTTGTTCCACTCCTCACCCCCTTACATGCCACATTTGGCATGTAATTTTTTTTGGGGGGGAGTGGGGGCTTCAGGAGGAGTGGGACTTCACTGGTAAGGCGATTAGGCGCAATCGCCTTATTTCAGCCCCTCCCTGTAGGCGATGGCCTAGGACACTGACAGGTCCTAGGCCAGTGATGGCGAACCTTGGCACCCCAGATGTTTTGGAACTACATTTCCCATGATGCTCCACTACACTGCAGAGTGCATGAGCATCATGGGAAATGTAGTTCCAAAACATCTGGGGTGCCAAGGTTCGCCATCACTGTCCTAGGCAATTGCCTGTCCAATCAGCGGCGAGCCGCGCCGCGCGCGCAGTGCGGCTCGCGCATGCGCAGTGGGTGCTCGGCCGCGAAGCCGAAGGCTGTCATGGCTGGGTGCCCACAGTCGGGAAGGAGACGCTGGCTGGGGAGGGGGGGAGAGGAGCGGAGCCCCGGTCGGCGCATCGCTGGAATGCAGTTTTGTAGCTGCTGACTTTTAATAAACACAATTTTTGGCTGGAACACCCCTTCAAGGTGACTCGAGGATAAGCCGAGGATAAGCCGAGAGGGGGCATTTTCAAATAACGTGCTGAAAACAGCTTATACTCGAGTATATAGAGTATTTCTCCGTAAACTGGCTGAAAAAGAGCTGGTCAATCAAGAAACACAGAACTGCCATTGTGAACTTGTTTTTGATGCTGCTTGCTCTAGGGTGGTCTTACTAGTCCTCTATTACTGCTTGCTGAGTCACTGACCTGAAATACCTTACTAGGTGTTGGGACAGTTTATAAGACCATGGTTGTTGTAGGTCAGTGACTCACTAGTAGTGAACCACAGATAAAACCACAGAACCAGAGACTTCAACTCGAAAACAAATCTGAAATGTCAATTCCCATATGATATCTTATGCCTAGTCCTTACTGTTAAACACCATGTATGCTAAATCGTGTTATTAGCATTGTTCATTTATTTTATGCTTGCCATCCTATTGGGTGATAATATATTAACCACTTAAGATCCAGACCAAAATGCAGCTAAAACGACCTTGCCCCTTTTTGCGATTCGGCACTGCGTCGCTTTAACTGACAATTGCGCGGTCGTGCAACATGCCTCCCTAACAAAATTGGCGTCCTTTTTTTCCCCACAAATAGAGCTTTCTTTTGGTGGTATGTGATCACCTCTGCGGTTTTTATTTTTTGCGCTATAAACAAAAATAGAGCGACAATTTTGAAAAAATGCAATATTTTTTACTTTTTGCTATAATAAATATCCCCCAAAAATATATATAACATTTTTTTTTTCCTCAGTTTAGGCCGATACGTATTCTTCCACCTATTTTTGGTATAAAAAAATCACAATAAGCGTTTATCGGTTGGTTTGCGCAAAACTGATAGCGTTTACAAAATAGGGGATAGTTTTATTGCATTTTTATTAATATTTTTTTTTACTACTAATGGTGGCAATCAGCGATTTTTTTCGTGACTGCGACAAAATGGCGGATACTTCGGACAATTTTGACACATTTTGGGACCATTGTCATTTTCACAGAAAAAAATACATTTGAAATGCATGGTTTACTGTGGAAAAGACAGTTGCAGTTTGGGAGTTAACCACAGGGGGCGCTGATGGGGTTATGTGTGACCTGAAGTGTGTTTACAACTGTAGGGGGTGTGGCTGTAGGTGTGACGTCATCGATTGTGTTCCCCTATAAAAGGGATGACACGATCGATGCTGCCGCCGCAGTAAAGATACCATACTCACCTTCAATCCAGACATTTCCCCTGCAGTACTTTTTTAATGCCATCAGATGCCTTCAGCATTATTCACCCCACTAGCTCTGAGCCCAGGTTGCCCTACATCTGTCTTAGCTTAGTACTGAACAATTAAAAGAGAAGCAGCCTTTTTGATTTATGGTTATTTATTGGCGTATAACACTCACTTTTTTACCCTAAAAAAAGAGTGTAAACTGTGCCTGCGTGTTATACGCAGGGGGCTGTGGAAAGATTTTTTCCCTCTTAAAGTTAGGGTGCGTATTATACGCCTGTGCGTGTTATACGCCAATAAATACGGGTATATATATATATATATATATATATATATATATATATATATATATATATATATATATATATATAATTTTTTTTTTTTAAGTATTTAGTATTTATTTTTCTCCATTAAAACATAATGTTCAATAAATGGATAGGTTCCCCGTTTTCTGATACTGTGAATGTTTTCATATGTGTATCCAATAAAAAATAAATAAAAAAATCATAAAAAGGGGGGCGAGGCAGCACATTACTGTAATGAGTCCATCTCTCTCATTTTGCTTTCTCCTACTATCAGCATGCTTCCTGTCAGCACATGAACTCCAGACTCCTTTTACTGCGTCTTCTCACACTCCAGCCCTGCCGTACAGGGACTGCAAGATGCTGATACCATTTTGGTACTTACACTGCTAGCATTTTAGTACAATGTGCAGAACATCCTACAGGCTTGTTTCAAATCTGTGCATGTTGCTTTTGCGCGTTTCCTGCTACGCTTTCTGCGTTTTTTAAACCATGATTTTGCATTCTGTGTTTTTTATACTTTTTTTAGTGGGAAGATTTAAAAATGCAAATCGCGATAAAATGTACTGCTTTTCTGCAACTTCTCCATTGAAATATATTGGCCCAAAAAAGCACCGTTCTGCATTTAAACCACTCTACTTGATGGCGGTACGATAGCTATGTTCTGAGAAGACGTCATCTTGCAGAGCCACTAGGGGGGCGCACGTGGGCCGCCTTACTGGGAACCCAATTCGCGTGCCTTGCGGCCGCGGTGGCCCAGAAGCTGAGCAGGACCGTGGATCTCTGTGTGTAAACACAGAGATCCACGTCCTGTCAGGGAGAGGAGGCCGATGCTGTGTCCCTTGTACATAGGGACACAGATCAGTCACCTTCCCCAGTCAGTCCCCTTCCCCCACAGTTAGAATCACTAGTAGGGAACACATTTAACCCCTTCCCTGCCAGTCACATTTATACAGAAATTAGTGCATATTTATAGCACTGATCACTGTGTGAATAGTTCCAAAAATGTGTCAAAAGTGTGCAATGTGTCCGCCATAAGGTCGCAGTCCCAATAAAAAGCAGATCGCCGCCATTACTAGTAAAAAAATAAAAATCATAATTATTTCCCCTATTTTGTAGGCGCTATAACTTTTGCGCAAACCAGTCACTATACGCTTATTGTGATTTTATTTTACCAAAAATATGTAGAAGAATATGTATTGGCCTAAGGTGAGAATTTTTTTTTTTTTTTATTGGGATATTTATTACAGCAAAGTGTAAAAAATATTATGTTTTTTTCTAAATTGTCGATTTTTTTTTTTATAGCACGAAAAATAAAAACCGCAGAGGTGATCAAATACCACCAAAAGAAAGCTCTATTTGTGGGGGGGGGAAGACGTCAATTTTGTTTGGGAGCCATGTTGCACGACCGCGCAATTGTCAGTTAAATCGACGCAGTGCCGGTAGCTGAAATTTTGCCTGGGCAGGAAGGGGGTATATGTGCCCAGTAAGCAAGTGGTTAAATAAAGTCCCTGACCCTTTCCATGAAACGCAAAGACACAAAAATGCATTGATGTGAACATGTTCCATAGGAACCCATGTTAAAAAAAAAAAACGTTAGAGCAAAGCAGGGGAGATCGCTGAACTAGCATCAGATGCTAGTTCAGCAATCTCCAACTAGTTAGTAAAGCGGCTCCAACTAGAACGGTCAGGGTTTTTTTTTTATAGTTCAACCCGCTAGTAGTACCAGTAGTAAACTAGTAGTGTGTACGCGGCTTTAGTGTTGATTTGGTTTTAAATGCCACCAGTTAATAACGGTGGGATGTGTGTTGTCTGCTTGCTTGATGCATGTGTATGTTATAAGGCCAGTTGAAGGCAATGGCAGCCTATGAAAATTTACGATTGTTAAAACTCCTGTGGCAAAGCGAGCCATTTTAGTCTTGCAGCTACACATAACATTTTTGAGGGTTATTTGCTTTTGTGTTATTAAGATAACTGTGGTCTCATATTAAAAAAATCTCTGAAAAAACAATACAAGAAACTATAAAGTCTGGCTTCCAGTGCAATAGATACATATACACTAGAAATACACAAGAGATACAAAGCATGTGACCGACTTTTTGTAAGACTACACCACATTGCATCTCGTGTCCAAAACAAGAAAAAGGTTAGAAATTGTAAAGCAACTTCAGATATACAAAGCAATACCCTGATATTGGGCTCCTTATCAAAATGACACCTCATTACCAGTTGCAGCTGGGTATCTCAAAGGCCATCTGACAACAAAATGGAAAGGAGGCAAGGTGAATGAAATCTGATCTGATGCTATTGCCACCTTCTGTTTCATCCTTTCAGCCCTAGCATGGAGGACACAATGGAAATAAATTAGGCATCCAAACTATTTATAAGCTTACCCAGATGCTCATTCTTCTATCTGATGACTATGGACAAGTGCTGGAAGTCTATCTGTGTTTTATATTGATATTCCACCAGTCTCTGTCCTTTTATCAAAGGAAAGATGCCCAATATCAAAAAAAGTCTCTACTGAAAATTTCAGAACATATAATACCATGAATTAAGTAAAGTATACGTTGCACTTTTATCAAACAATTATACCTTTATCTTTGTCCTGTTACTTTGACAACTACTCAAAGACGCTGACCACCAATATACAGTGAAACCTTTGATCACAAGCCTAATCCGTTCCAGAAGAATGCTTGTAATCCAAAGCACTCGCATATCAAAAGCGAGTTTCCCCATTAAAGTCAATGGAAACAAAAATTATTTGTTCCACATCAGCTTCTATTGCATGCAATACCACATGTGGCCAGAGTGGTGGGGGGGTGCTGGAGAGACTCAGGAATACTCAAGAGACCGCTCAGATGCTCTTGGAAACCCTTGGAAACTGAGTATTTCCGAGCAGCTTCGAACAGCTCCAAGTTTCACCCGCACCTCTGGCCAAATGCGGTACTGCACCCCACAGAGGCTTGGATCCTGCTTGTTTTGCAAGACAACACTCGCAAACCGAATCAGGATTAAAGGGGTGTTCCAGCCAAAATTTTGTTTATTAAAAGTCAGCAGCTACAAAAAGTGTAGCCGCTGGCTTTTAATAAACACTCACTTACCTGGTCCTGCGTTCCAGCGACGCGCCGACCGGGGCTCCGCTCCTCTCCCCCCCTCCCCAGCCGGCGTCTCCATCTCCACTGCGGGCACCCAGCCGTGACAGCCTTCGGCTTCACGGCCGGGCACCCACTGCGCATGCGCGAGCCGTACTGCGCATGCGTGCGCGGCGCGGCTCGCCGCTGATTGGAGAGGCGATCGCATGGGACCTGTCAGTGTCCCATGTGATCGCCTACAGGGAGGGGGCTGGTGTAGGCGATTAAGCTTAATCGCCTAACCAGCCCCTCGGCGGAATTAGGAAGTGGGACAGGAAGTCCCACTCCTACTGAAGCCCCCACTCCCCCCCCAAAAAAATTACATGCCAAATGTGGCATGTATGGGGGTGAGGAGTGGGTTAAGAAAAGGTCGTTTTTGTGGGTGGAACACCCCTTTAACAAAAAAAAATAATTAAAAAAAATTGCTCGTATTGCGAAACGCTCGTTAACGGTGTTACTCGCAATCCGAGGTTCCACTGTATCTAGTTTTTGCAAATAAAACTTCCCAGCTTTTCCAAAGGGCTCTTTAAAAATGGTCCTACAGAAGCTCAAAACAGATCTGTGGGACCAACTATCTAATTCTGCTAATTCATATAGTTTATGTTGCTACATAGCCTCTACCACAACCGAAGCATAAGTTGCATTATTTACCGCAGCCTCCGGCGCCAGTGTGGGGTTTGTGGGACAAGGAACTGTAACCAGTTTTGTCAATATTACAAAAATAGGGAACCAATTTGTAAAATGTATGTTCCTACAGTGTCCTCACTACACCATAAAGCAAATGCATTAATCGGCATTGCCACCCACAGCCAAATGAGCCTGGTGTAGACTTTCAACTAACCCTCTAATTGTTCTGGACTTGATTGCATCTGAACCATTACTGGTCTCTGATACAAGCAACCCTAGAAGACCTCCTACAAGTTACTGCACTTAAACCCCAGCAGTATATGTTATCTTCATTATTTCTATGCGACAAAACAAACTGACTATGCCTGTAAGGTGCACTCCAGCCATGGTGAATCAACTCATAATAAACAAGGCTCTACATAAAATTAAAACTGGTAGTCGAATGGGGATTTTTTCCATCAAAGTTCCTAAAAGGGGCCAAATGGGCTACAACTGTAATAAACAGTTTTCAAAGCTGCACTGATTTATAGCTACTGGGGCCCGTTAACTGCATAGATTATTTTCTAAAAAAGGTGAACTTAGCCCTTAAACACTCTGTATATTAGCACTGTGGGAGTCTAGGGAAAATTGGACGCATGGCTATAGTGCACTTATCACAGTAGCGTTTGAAAAGGGTCAATATAAGTCCTGTTTACAGTAATGCCTCCGTTCTGATAAACCTGCTCCCGAGAGAAGTTGCTTAATGTAGAACACCACCCAAAATTCCATACAACAATCAGGAACAGCTTGCTTACAGCAAAGACAAATGTAATACATGACTAGGCCATTCTGCTTAAAACAAGATTTATTTTCTGTAGAATAAAATTACCTGTGTTGCGCTAAAACATAACTTTTTCGATGATTTATTAAAAGCATAAATTGATCAGGGGAAAAAAGCAAATATATTCAATTAAAATGTCCATCAAAGTAAAAATTAATCGAATAACCCAAAACCAAAAATAAGAATATAATAAATTGGAGAGTCCCCTATAAATGTGCCAAAGACAGGTAAACTTCTTCCCTTTTCAATATCCCAAGTGTAACCAGGGTCCACCGTCACCAAAAGTGCGAGTAAGATGTAAGGCTTACCAGATAAACATGACCCCCATATTCAGAATGGTCAGTCTACGCTCAACCAGGATCTACCAATCATGGGTAGTACCTCCCCTCACTGGTCTCAGACTTTATGGACAGTCTTTTAAATGCAGACTGAATAAAATCAGATTTCTCCATCCACACTATATAGCGAGGATGGACGATTCGTTTTCCCACTGTATTCTGTCATCCGGCACCTGTCAGAATATCCCAAAAGCAGCTGCATCTGACTGGATTCCGTCGCGGTTTGCCTGAGAATTTTCCACCGAGCGCCTTCAAAATTTCATGCGATCGTGGGTGGGAGAGTGCAAAAAGCCACCCACGAAGTAACATTTTTATCTATGTATGGCCAGCTTTACACAATAAAATGCCAGATGTTTGAGGCTTCTGTGGTGTTTGGGGGATGTACCTGAAGATATATGGAGGCAAGTTTAGGGTCTGACTAGTAGCTCACGTAAGTAACTTTTTTTTTTTTTTTTTTTTTCTAAAGTGTATTTTTTGTGCGTGAACTCGAGAGAGAGGAGCCGGACTGCAGGAGTTGGGAGTAGGCAGACCCTCCCCCCGGAGGCAATCGCCATCCTTCTCCATGCCCCTGGTGGCAATGGCGGGTGTGAAGGGGGGCCTCCCACTCACCCCGCCCTACCTGCTCCTCTTGGGAGCCCAACTGGGGCCCAACGGGACCCCCAATGGGGCAGAGGGACTCCCCCTATGAGGGAGTGAGGGGGCCTAGCCCACCCAGCCAGCCCCGTAGGTCCTTCGCCTCTCTTTATTTTAAGAGACCGCATGGCCAAAGTGCATGTGTTTTAAACCAATTTTGTGTGCGTGCAAGTGTGGTGGTTTTTGTGGGGGGGGGGGGTGGGCGTACTAAGCACAGGCGTACCTTGCATAGCACACCCACCGGGAGCCGGGCTGAGACCACCAAACTCAATTCACATGTAGCCGAGACTGGGATCCGAACCCTTGGCTGCAGAGGTGAACAGCTTATCAGCGCAGTGCCAATCACGTTGAGCCACCACAGCTCCCTCCGTAAGTAACTTTACCTCCTAAAAGGTTTTACCTATAACTGAGAACTATATCTTGGAACCCTGTAATACTGCCAGAGTCCGCAAGCCGATCTGCCTGCTCAGCAAGGGACCTCTCCGCTGATCCACGCTGAGCAGACAGATGACAGGCCCGTGTCCGCTCAGCTGATTCAGAGCACACACAGACACAGCCCGCTGTCCTCTATGGGCTGCCGGATGGAAACAGGCCACCTGACCGTTTCACTCCGTCAACCGATCCACCAGATGGATGGGGAACGATCCCCATCTGTCTGTTTTTAGCAGACAGGATTGGATTGAATGTCCGTTGACATCCACCGCTCCACAGAGAGCAATGGATGGTCCGATTGGGTCTACATGATAAACTGACAAGTGGACCCAATCAGTCTGTCGGTGTGAAAGGTCTTATCCCTCTTGTATTAAGATGATAGAAAATTACATCCAACAAAAAGATTCCTCTTAATCCAGCTCTGAAGGTATTGGTTGGTGAAAACCACTAGAGGCATATATCAGGAAAGTCATAAAAGTGACTGTGCCACAGTTTGTAGATAAAAAGGTTTACGTCACTAAATGCAAAGTCAGAAATTCCAAATACAAAAGTTACTGACAGCCAATGTATAATAGACACCATTACATGAACCTCAATTTCAACTATACCAAAGGAGGTAATGAAACCTGATGTTACATTGGAATCCACCTAGTGGAACAGATGACAGATCACTGGTGAAACCAGTGGTGGGTCAGCGGTATTGGATTGCCTACTGTGAGCCGGGCAGGAGACTTTGAGAGGCCGGTGTATGCAGTTGGTATAAAATCGAAAGGTGTGCTAGATGTGACGTCACCAACACAGAGTGGTGCCGGCCCGGCTAGCCACAAGGAGGCTTGGGATGGAACGCAGATCCAGTGATGAAGCTGTAGAAAGGCTGTCAGCAGGTTGTAGTCATAACGTGTTTTGGGCATGACCCTTTATTAAATCAGATAATTTGATTATACCGGCTGCATACACCGGCCTCTCAGTCTCCTACCCGGTCCACAGTGGGCCCTCCAAAATCGCTGGCATATGTTTGCTCTCCATTCAGCGCCTAAACGTTTTAAGTAAAAAAAAAAAAAAAACATCCAACTACCAATCTAAGTTTGCAGGAACAAAATATACCCAGATACAAAGTGAAATTTGAACATAATTCAAATAGTTCCAATGAATTTGTTCAGTAATCTTCTGCCAATGTGCTGAAAACAATCACATCAGAAGAAGCGACTGCCCAGTTATAATGAATTGGTTGGGTTAGAAAACCCTCAGACAGACAACAATTTCAAAGCCATCTTTTATATTTTCAGCTGATAAAAAACAGAAGTCTAGGCAAATGAATAGCGTGTGGACCTGCGGCCGATATGTATTCTACATATTTTTGGTTAAAAAATAAAATAAAAAAATCGCAATAAGCATATAGATTGGTTCACGCAAAAGTTATAGTGTCTACAGAAAGGGTTTTATGGCACTTTCATAATTGTTTTTTTTTTTTACTAGTTCTGGTGGCGATCTGCGATTTTTATCATGACTGCGACATTATGGCAGACACATCGGACACTTTTGACGCTATTTTTGGACCATTGACGATTATACAGCTAAAAAAATGCACTGATTACTATGTAAATGACGCTGGCAGTAAAGGGGGTTAACCGGTAAGGGGCGAGTAAGATGTTAAGTGTGTCCTGAGGGGGCTGGTCTACATGTGACATGACACGATTACAGGGTGCAGTAGATCAGTGTCCTGTCACTAGACAGAACAGGGAAATGCCTTGTTTACAAAAGGTATCCCCCCTCCCCATTCTGCCTCTCCATGACACGATTACAGGACACCGGCAGACAGAGTTTGCGGGTCCAGTCACGGACCCCGTGGCAGGCTCGCGCACTATGCGGCAGATTCAAAGCAACGTACCTGTACGTTGCTTTGCCTGCCCGTGCCATTCTGCCGACGTATATGTACGTTAGGCAGTTGGCAAGCGGTTAAAAATCTCCATAGCCAACATTTTAAAAATGTGTACAGGCTAGCAGTTTAGAGTTACAGAGTAGATCTTGTGCGAGAATTATTGCTCTCGCTCGAACGATTGGGTCATTATCTCACATGTGTGGTTTGAACACAGTTTACATTTGCAGTCACAACGTAGGTATGCGTTTGCTTCTGCGCGCGAGCATGAAGGGATGGGGCTCTTAAAAAATAAATAATAATCTGATCACTTATTGCTGTCATAAGGAATGTAATCATCTCTTGTGACAATAGATAGTGACAGGTACTCTTTATGGAGGGGTCTAGGGTCTTTAAGACCCACAAATTCTCCATTGCACTTAAAAGCATTCAAAAACGCCAAGTTTCTAGTTTTGAATACTGTCTTTAAAATTTGGCGCCTTTTCTGCAAACCGTGATGTCATGACATTGCTTCCAGGTTACAAGATCAAAGACCTGATTAGCTCCCACTGCTGTCATTCAAATCTGGTGACAGGTGACAATTTTTTGACAATTTTCAGCACCCAGAAGCCACTTCCGTGGGCACTTTGTGCACACAATGGGTTGATCAGAAGATGTGTCCATGAGACCCACCTCCCTCGTCTACTCCGAGCCCCTTGCAAGTTTATTTATGGCCAGAGAGAACATCACATTGTTGTGCAGAGAATATTGCATTAAAATATTCAGTGGTCATTCAACTGAACAAAGACAAAAATAGAAGCACATTAGTACGTCTCAAAGTGGGTGGCTAGCGGGAAAAGAATAGAATTTTCATGTGCTTAGGTTTCCAGGCTCTGCTTCTTGTTTAAATGTATTACAATGGTGCTGCCTGCTCCTATCCTCCGGTGTATAAGGATTTGATATTCTTCCTCTCAGGTCCCCTTAGGATTCTGATCTATTTTTCCACAAATACCGGCTTACTAATGTGGCTGAAATAACCTAATTGAGACTCCAGTGGAAACGATTTTAACTGTTTTTAATCTGATAATACATCTTTACTGTTGCTCAGCAAACCATGCCTTTGTCATATGAGAGAAAGGGCTGTTTTTTTTCCTGGCTGGCTGCCTGATTAGATCAGATATTTATCTCTGTGACTGTTTGCAAGGCACACTACAAGATGGATTCTGATAACAGTCTAACGGTTAGGGTGGCTGGAAGACTCTGTTTTTCTTGCAACAAAATTCTGTGCCTGACTCATTTAACAAATAAAAATGATGTTAAAATGTACTTTTGATTAAAGGCAAATTCCAAGACAAGTGGTTAAGACACCTGGATTTGATCCATTTTAGCTGCCAAAACACAGTTTATTCTGTTTAGTCAGTCTTTTGAGCCACACTCCCACTGCAGCACTGCTTGGCAAGAACAGTGGGGTCAAAATACACTCCCAGCCTGCAATGCAGGTGGTGTAGACGTACGGAAACGGACACCAAACGATGAAGTCCACAATACTTTTAATTGTTAACAACTTAAAGTGGTTCTAAACCTGCATTTTTGTTTTCATAAAAATAACAAACATGCCTATAATTACTTGCTCTGTGTAATGGTTTTGCACAGAGCAGCCTCAATCCTCTTCTTCTGGGGTCCCCAGGGAAAGCTTTCCCTGGGGCCACCCTGGGTGCACGCTCTCAAGTCCCGATATTGCATGCATTGACAAGACAGCAGGGTTCTGCCCCATCCCACTTCCCTGCGCCCCTGTCACCAGATTTGAATGACAGCAGTGGGAGCTAATCCCTCCGCTTGGTATGAATCTGTCCAATGAGGAGAGAGACAGTGAGAAGAGCCGCTGCGCCTGTGTACATCGCTGGACCGGATAGGCTCAGGTAAGGGGGGAAAAAAAGGAGAGTCTAGGGGCAGTTGCGGCGGAGAAGGTTTTCATCTCAATGCATTCTATGCATTAAGATAAAAAGCCTTTTGTGTGCAGCAGCCCATTGGCCCTTACTGCTGTCAAAGTCAGTCAGCCAATTAAGAGAGGGAGTGGGGCCAGGCCACAGCTCCATGTCTGAATGGACACAGAGAGCTGTAGCTCAGCTGGGGTGCCCCCATAGCAAGCTGCTTGCTGTAGGGACACTCAACAGGAGGGAGGGGCCAGGAGCACAGAGGGACCCGAGAAGAGGAGGACCTGGGCTGCTCTGTGCAAAACTGTTACACAGGCACGTATAACTTTTTTTAGTAAAAAAAATAAACTAGAGATTACAATCACTTTAGGGTAAAAAACCGTGACGCTTTAGAAGCACTTTAATTAAAAAAGTCAATGATATTTTGGACGCAACACTTCTCCCTCATTACCAGGGCCTAAAAAATAGTGAGCAATCAAACTGAACTCTCCCTTTAGCCTGCAAACATGCACTGTGATTAATCTGAAGCAGACCAAAAAAAAAAATGTTTTTTGTGTCCATTTAAGGCCTTTTTTAAAAATGTCCTGGGCCCAGATGAAGGGCAGGTGGTGTTGCAGCCGAAACACATTGGCTGCTTTTCAAGTAATTGAATTGTGAACCATTTAAAAAGTATTTTGGACTATTTTGGTTTGGTACCGATTTCTGTATTTTTACACTTAGAACTAATTCTGGGTGACCATCGAGGGAGGCCTGTGTGGGAGCTGGCTTACCAAAGTCAGTGAGCATGTTCAGAAACCTTCTGGTTGACTTAGCATTGAAATCTTGGTCTTCTTGTCACCAATTGTGGGCAGTCTATTGCCTAGTAACAAATGTTGGATGACAGGCTAGTAAATGTTTTGGTGACCGATGGCTCCACATTCGATTTTCAGATGGTCAGTACACAAATCTGTCACACATTTTCATCTTCTTTATCTGGTTGCCGACCAGCTGCCGCAGTTTTACGGCAGCAAGGCGCCTCTGCTGGGCGAGAGCACGTAGCTATACGTCAACTCGCCCAGCAGCCAATAGGCGCACCCCCCCCCCCCCCCCCCCGACTCCCATGCGCGGCGACCGCCGCCGGGCACCCGCGATTGCTCGTTACAGAGCTAGGACCAGTAGCTGTGTGCGTAAACTATTGCTAGAGAATGCAGTATTATTTCCACACTGCATTTAACATGTTATTCATAAATGCAGGCCATGGTTGCACTGCAGAGAATATTCAGTGATTGGAGGAGATGCTGGTCATTGGAATTAAAAAAGCTCCAATTTATTTTAAATTTTCCTTACGAAGCAGTGGTAAAGCCATACTGATGCTTTCTAACTCAGACCCTTAAAGAATAAGTTCACCTTTACAAGGAAAAAAAATAAAAAATCATACATAATATAATATAATATAATATAAATATATATATATATATATATATATATATATATACACACACACACACACACACACACACACACACACACATACATATATATATATACATACACATATATATACACACACACATACACACAAATCTTTTTGATGGTAAAAAATGCTATGCAGGACTCTTGAAGACTTTGCATGTAAGCCGTTACACATTTGGGTTAATTTACCAAAAGAGTGCCAAATCTGGTGCAGCTGTGCATAGTAGCCAATCACCTTCTACATTCAGCTTTGATGAAGAAACCTGGATTGGTTTTTATGCAGAGCTGCACCAGATTTTGCACTCTCCAGCTATAGTAAATCAACCCAAATGACAGGAACTTTCAATGAACCACCACAGCACGCAACAGCGCCGTAACAATTTATTGAGAACTACAACACGACAGCCGCAAAGGCTGTCAATAGTTTTAGTGTCCCATTCACAGAACATTGTAAATGAGTTATGCGGTCTAGGTGGGTGGCGCCCCACACATCAGCGTCTTTTTTGAATTGTGGCAGCAGCCACGGAAAGAAGATCCCTGGTCTGCTGTCACAGTGAGGATTGAGGGGGTGCGGGGTCAGCTGCAGCACTAACATGTTACATGTTTCACCCCGAAAACAGGTTAAACATGTAACATGTTAGAAAATGTGGACTTATCCTTTAATGCCAAAATGTATTACCAAGCAAGATACAGGCACCAAGGTCTGTGACACAGATTATGAGAATGGCAATCAAGGTCTTTGCAAATAGCCCAAATCAAGGGAATTTCCCTCCCTTTAGTCTTCTTGGGCAGCGGTCGACAATATCCGGGCGCCAGGTCGGCGGATGGTAATTGAGGCCGCGACTTTCCTGTGTCTCCATGCGCCCCCACCTCCTCCGCCGCGTGATCGTGGTGGGCCAGCGGCCTTGTGAAGTCCCTTCTGTGAGCTGGCGCCATCTGGTGGTCGCCATTGGCATTACAAGTTAAACAGCAATTCTAATGTCATTTTTTTTACTATTTTCACTGCCATCTCCTTCCCTCGCATTAGAATCCCCAAACATTATATATATTTTTTATTCTAACACCCTAGAGAATAAAATGGCGATTGTTGCAATACTTTCTGTCACGCCGTAATTGCGCAGCGGTCTTACAAGAGCACTTTTTAAAGTTATTCCAAATTTTGTTTTGTTTTTTATTGTGAAAGATAATGTTACGCCGAGTAAATTGATAACCAACATGTCACGCTTCAAAATTGCGTCCGCTCGTGGAATGCCGACAAACTTTTACCCTTTAAAATCTCCATAAGCGAAGTTTTTTTTACTGCACTGCAGAGTACGAGTTACAGATTTCTCATATAAGCCATTTCATTTAAAAGGTTGTCTACTGGTGTCCTTCAAAAGGGTCGAATCATTATGAAAATATCCCTCCAATGATTATAAATTCTGAAATGCTCCTCAACTTAATTATTTTTTCCCCCCCAACGGCCAAGACTGTAAACCTGTTAAACCAAGAGAAAGTGACAGGAAGAAATTCAGGGATTGCTTTATAGAAAACAGGATTTGGTAGTGTTAAGCAACGTCCTGTTTTGCACAGATTGTGTGGCAAATTACAAAGGAAATTGTGTTTATTGTTCTATCATTGTAATAGTTTCCATTCTACACATTGCAAGTGCATGCTGCTCATTTTAATTGTGCTGCCTTCAGCTAAAGGGGAAAAGGCCTATAATGAATGGCACTGGTCTTATGAAGTGAACCCAATATTTGAAAAGCAGAGGCTTCCATTACTGAGCTCCCTTACTGATAGCTGCCCTCCTCTGCTTGGTTTAATACTGACTTTTCCCAAAAATAACAGTAAAGAATACAAGCTAAATCGACTGGGTACAAAGTATGTCTCTGCGATCATTCACCCATTAAAGGGGGCTCATTCACTAAAAGTGGGGCTCTATGGGCATCTAAAGCATACATCAGAATATAGGCAGAATAGAAAGGACCATATATAGCCAAGCCTCAGGGGTATACAAGACCTAATAAACAAACATGCATACACTGCAAGCAGCTATTAAAGAAAAATATCAAAATGTGGCATGTAAGGGGGTCAGGAGTCTTTTGGGTGGAATGCTGCTCGGTCCCCCTCACAAATAATATCACACATATTCTTGTTACACAGGGCATATCGTACTCCCAAAAATTGTTTTTTGTTTGGGTAGTGGCCTGAGGCTTAATGCCCAAGATGTGGGGACCCAAAAGGAGATCTTATTTCACATCGTTTAGAGATTCCGGAAATAGATATTGGAGAGAGTTTCTCCGTACTATAAATGTAGTTTATAGGACATCTATTAATGTAGATGCAAAGCTATGTGTACTGTGTTATACAGACAAGGATAGTACATTAAGCAGCACATAAATAGCAGTGCTCATTTCAAACAAGGAAAACAGAGGTGGCTGGCGAGAATGGGTAAAAGTAGCCGATACAATAAGGAAGGAAAATGTGTATATATATCAAGCGGGATGTCCAAAAAAATTAATACAAAGCATGGAAACCCTGGACAGATATAATGGGACCAATCTCTTGAGGATCCAGAGGACACTGTGGCCACAGAGCGAGCTGCCCACATGCCGCAGCAGGCACGATCACAGGAGGCCGTCATATGGACGGCCTCCCAGAACTAGCCAGCCACGCTGTAGCCATCATTTGGCTATAGCATGGTTGGCAAGTGGTTAAAAAGATGGGGGTGGGGGAAGGGATACTATGGTATTTCTTAACTTCAATTGTAAGCGCTCTCTCATATGAAAGGCAGCTCTCTTGTGGATGTTTCATGCATTCAAAAACATTTGGGTGTGAATTAGCATTGGCAATGCTCGTTGTTTGCCAGCTCTGTCTCTGAAGTAGCTCCAGCAGTGGAGACTTGGCTCCATGTTTGCTCCGTAGCCTAAGCAAACCAAGCCTCAGCTCTAACTGCTAGAAACTACTTGTTGAGCTCAAAAATTATTCAGAACAGCTTTACTCAAAGAAATACAACCTCATTTCTATAAAAGTTGGGACGATGTGTAAAAAATACAAAAAAAAACAAATTGCAATGATTTGCAAATCTCAAGCACATAATTTATTCACAACAGAAAAATGTTTGCAGTGACAAAATGTGCCATTTTAAGAAGAAAATAAAGTACGGTAATTTTTTAAATTATGATAAATTGTACGTCTCAAGAAAGTTAAGACGGGGAAACAAATAGCTGGCAAAGTACCGTATTTTTCGCTCCATAAGATGCACCCCCCCTACGTCTTACGAGGCAAATATTGAGCAGGAGTCGCCGCCATGGCTCGCTCCAGGCACACACACAGGACACACCACCTACTCAGGCCGCCCTCTCTTACTCCAGCTAACCAGAAGACGGCCTCGCCCAAGGCAATGCCACTTCCCCTCCAAGCACAGCGAAAGTGGGGTGACACAATAGTTTGCGGTTACCAATCGCAGTGAGGCAGTGAGATGGAGAAGCGGCGTGTGTGGTATAATGCTGAAATATGCGGTATGTACATTATGGGATGATTTTATGGGAGTATTTATGTGGAGATCATGCTAGGTGCTTGGATAGATGGAACGAGACATGGCTAACTACACTGTTCTCACCTTTTATTACTAGTTCAATAACTTTGCCTGTATTATGACAGAGGTGTGTGCATACTGTTCTATATATCCATAGGAACATGGGAGACATCCTGCTATAGATCTACACTGTATGGCCTCATCAGATTATACTCACATAAACACTGGTGTATATTTATTATAGGAATACCACAGGCTATCATACTGTCCACTGGCTAATGTACATTTTATTTGCCAGTCTTCTGTATGGGTCAGAATATTTTTTTTCTTGGTTTCCTCCAAAACAATGGTGCGTCTTTTGGTGCGAAAAACACAGTAAGTGGTACAGACAAGGAAGAGCTGGAGGAATATTTTACAACTAATTACCGTAGGTTAATTGGCAACAGATCAGTAACATGACTGGGTATAAAAAGAACATCTCAGAATGTCTCAGAAGTAATAATGGTCAGAGGTTCACCGCTCTGTGTAAAGCTGTGTCTAAAAATTGTCAAACAACTTCAGAATAATGTTCCTCAATGTAAAATTGCAAGGACTTTAAATATATCAGCATCTCCATTACACAATATCTAAGAGAATCTCGAGAAATATCTGTGCACTAGGGACAAAGCTGAAACACAAGATTGGATGTTGGTGATCTTCGGGGGGCCTCAGACAGCACAGCATTAAAATCAGCCATGATTCTGTGATGGACATCACTGCATGGGTTCACCTATACTTCCAAAAATCCCCATAAAAGGCAAGGCAACGCTGTATCATGGAAAGTAGTAATATTTGAACACGATCCAGAAACGCCACCATCTTCTCCAGGCCAAAGCCAATTTAAAACTGTATGTTGCAAAGTGAAAAACTGCTCTGAGGTCAGATGAATTGATGTGACATTCTTTTTGCCAACCATGTATCAGCACTGAATTCAAAAGCCTGCATCTCCGATAGTATGGGAGTGCATTTAGTGTGTATGGAATGGGCAGCTTGCACATCTGGAAATGCACCGATGAAAGATATAGCCAGGTTTATGAGCAGCATATGCTCCAATCCAGGAGACAGGAGAAACAGAGCGCATGCAAGGGGGTTTGAATCGGCTGGTAGTGTCTTAGCAATATCCTAGCAACAAAGCAGAATGAAGTAATGCCATCAAGAGTTTTCCAGCCAGGCTTTGGAAGGTATTAAAAATGCCTACACCTATAGCAAGTGCATTATTTTCCTTTGGTCAAAGCTGCAGCGTTTGTTTTTATCTACAGGCACCCCACCTGCATAGGCAGATTTTTTGTAAAAGTGAACAAAAACAAACACGCATTGTTATAGGAATGGACCCTAGCAGTGATTTCCTGAAAACTGGTGCCCTTTGTTTCTGCATTAGAGTTTTTTTATTTTTTTTATTAGCAAGCTACCCTTTAATTGGTGTTCTTTTATGGACAGACAGGTCTTTTAGTAATGGCTCATTTCAGCAGCATTATTCCTGTACAATGAGATGGTGCATAATAAGCAAAAAGCAAGAGAATATGTCATATCTGAATCAAACTAGAACCAACGTCTGTCTGCAAAGAAAATGTAAAACACTCTAATGACATTTGTCACTGCATGCTTGAATAGACAGTATAAGTCTGAAAGTCAAGCAATGGAAAAATGGTGTTCTAGCACAAGCTTTGCCATGGAGCACTGTGTAAGCACTAAAGCCAGCACATTTTTATGCCTCGTCTTACCCAGGGGCATCAACCCTTAGCTATTCCAATTTTGTTACTGACACCCAGTTTTAGATTTTCTTCTTGGAAGTGGATAGGTCAGCTAGATTCAGAAGAAGCTCACAATTATGTGTTAACAAGCGCAGCTTGTATCCAGAAAAACAGGGTGCTATAAGTGGTTAGTTTTGTGCTTGAGTTATATAATCCCATGTTATATAATCACACTATATAGTCTGACTGACTTGAATGATACCAGCTGATTGGAAAAAAGGCAATATAGCACCAATATTTAAAAAAAGGCCAAAATATATCCCTGGGAATTACAGACCAGTTAGCCTAACATCAATAGTATGCAAGCTCTTGGAGGGGATAATGGACTATATACAAGATTTTAGTAATGACAACGGTACCATAAGCAGTAATCAGCATGGAATCATGAAGAATGGCTCTTGACAAACCAACAATCTATTAACCTTCTATGAGCAGGTGAGTTGCCATCTAGATAATGGAAGGTCCATAGACACGGTGTATCTGAATATTGCAAAAGAATTTGACACAGTTCCCCATAAACGTTTACTGTCCAAAGTAAGGTCTGTTGGCATGGACCATAGGGTGAGTACATGGATTGAAAACTGGCTACAAGGGTGGGTTCAGAGGGTGGTGATAAATAGGAAATACTTGGAATGGTCAGGGGTGTGCTGGGACCAATCATGTTTAATTTGTTCATTAACGACCTGGAGGATGGGGTAAACAGCTCAATCGCTGTATTTGAGAACAAGACTAAGCTAAGCAGATAAATAACTTCTCTGCAGGATGTGAAAACCTGCAGAGAAGTTATTTCTTCAATCTACTCACTAGGGGGTGAACCTCTAGGGCAATCTAGGATGGAAAATGACCTGGGGGTCCTAGTAGATAATAGGCTCAGCAATAGCATGCAATGCCAGGCTGCTTCTAACAAAGTAAACAGAATATTGGCATGCATTAAAAAACTTCACTCCAGGAATAAAGCGATAATTCTCCCACTCTATAAGACTCTGGTCCGGCCTCACCTGGAGTATGCTGTCCAGTTCTGGGCACCAGTCCTCAGGAAGGATGTACAAAAGGGCAACAAAGCTAATAAAGGGTCTTGAGGATATTAGTTATGAAGAAAGGTTGCGAACACTGAACTTATTCTCTCTGGAGAAGAGACACTTGGAGAGGGTAGATGATTTAAAATTTACAAATACCATACTGGTGACCCACAATAGGGATAAAACTATTTTGCGGAAGGGAGTTTAATAAGATACATGGCCACTCACTAAAATTAGAAGAAAAAAAGGTTTAACCTTAAACTGCGTAGAGGGTTCTTTACTGTAAGAGCGGCAAGGATGTGAAATTTCCTTCCATAGGCGGTGGTTTCAGTTCACGCTTGCAGGGGTTATTCGGCTGACACAAGGCCAGATTCTTCATAGATAGTTGCCCGATTTGCCTCCCCACAATTTGGCATGATGTGACCATTGCTACCCCAGTGTGTGATATTTATTTATATATATATTTTTTTTTTAGGTATGGCATGTATTTTTTTGCCCCATTTCCTCTTTTTCCTTTCTGGATAGGTTTCTTGTAATAAGGGGGCTAAAGTCCCTCTTGTACCTATGTAATACAGGATTGTAATTATGTTTTTGACTTGTAGATCAGAGATTCCTATGTTTTATGAAGTCCTGAATAAGCAGTATTACCACGAAACATGTGGACTCCAATTAGTGACGTAGCTCCCCGTTTTATATGTCGTTTAACATTTATATTATGCAAAAAATGTGTATTATATAAGTTTTATTATACTGGATAAAAAAAAAGTATTGTTTATTCTTTCATATTGATATGGTGTATGTGATAATACCAACTGATCATCCGTGAACACCTCATTTGTTTTTCCTTTTCATATTTTGAGTTGTGGTTTATGGGGTGATGACCCATTATGCTCACTACATTTATGCCTCCTTCCATGCTATTTTATTTCGGTTTATCCGTTTAACATGTTACAATGTCAATCTTCTAGATTAAGAGCATCCTCTATATATAGATCTAATGTATATCAAAGGATTTAAATATGAACAAAAGCTAAAGGAACTTTTAGAACACTATTTAGTGTATTACACACTAAGTTCTAATTAGATGCTGTGTTGAACTACAGTAAATATGATTAAATTATAGAAAATATCACAGAACACTGTTACACGACCAATTATTTAATCTCATAAAATGTGATATTAAAGCTTTTGTCTTACCTTGTAACAAGGCATTTTGCTTTTTTTATTGCTACAAAAAACTGATCATTGAAAACAACAACTATTAAAAACAGTCCAAGGCACATTTACCCGACTCCCCTTGATATAGGTTTCTGATCTTTCACTCTTTGACGTGAGAAATTTGGCAGTGGGTGCTCTATGAAGTCAGGGGACAATGGTCAAATACCAGGGAGATTTAGTAAATCTAGAGCACTTAGAATCTGGTGTAGCTCTGCAGATCTTTGTGTTCTGACAGGAGGGACGGCGACACCAGAACACTCCGGTCAGCACTCTCAGCCATTGACTGAGATCGCCGATTGGGAGCCAGTCGGCTGCTGGTTTTCCAGCATGCTCCATCGGACAGGCTCCCATACACATGGGCCAAATGTCCGCTGGTTTTTACTGAACCAGCCAATGTCGCCCGGCATTCAGCTCGTGTGTAATGGGGCTTTAGAAAATCTCCCCCGTTGTATGTTTCAAGATTTTGGGGGGAGATCTTTATGGCTATGACCATTCCAACCATATACACAAAGTGAATACATAAAAAGCAATTCACATTAAAAATACATCCAGGACACATCAACCTTGGCCAGTGTAAACTAAATACAGCTTTAGCAAAATGGCCTTCACTTTTTTTTCATTTAAACAGGCTTTTAGAAAAAATGCAGGTTGTGCTTGAATAAGTTACAATGATTAGCTTTGAAAATACTGGACTCCTTTTCAGAGAAGGAAATGAGATTCAGAAAAACCATTAACAGTTACATGCTAGCTGGCACCTACAGGTACAAGGCGGGCAGTGTGACAATGTGACTGTGCAGTTTTTCATATGGTTATATACAGTGGCATTCTATTCAAAAAATGAAATTAAATAATAGATGGCTTCTGGCTTTAAAAGATGTGATGTGGTAGAAACAGCTTTTGGCAGATAAGTAAAGCGATTCTTTAGACCAAAAAAAGACACCGTTACAGAATAATTTGTTATTCAACACAAAGGGTTACCCATCTTCTGCATGCTTCTGGTCTCTTTGGGAACAAAAACCTATAGACTTGTAGTGCATCATCTGGAGAAAACTGGTAATATAGGTTTTCATTGATGCCCACTGGTATCCTTTAAGCCTCATTATACATAGAAGGAAGGGGCATAATAAGCTGTAAAATAAAGAGACACTGCTGTTTACTATGGGTGTACCTGAGGTGGGAAGCCCAATAAGAAATTAGAAGGAAGGTGTCCACTTTGAGACTAGAGAACACTTGAGGTGGAGACATCCAAGAAGAACCTTGGGAACAAGACCACAAGAGTGAACTATCTGAGGTCTCTCCAACACCAGGTAGCATGACGATTTACTGCAGAAACAAGAACATGGTGGAGAAGCACGAGTTTTCATGACTACCACACCATCTCTTCTATGGTACGTCAACAGGTTTTTTAGCAAGATATATTTGATCATCGGTGCAGCCAATATTCACATTTTTTTGAAGCATCAGTCAAAAACTTACCAATATTGCTTCAAATGGTTGTATTGGGGTGATGCTTGCAGCTGCAGGCATCACCTCAGTACCGTTCTTTATAGCGGAAGGTCGGCTTTCCTGTAACAACCACTGATGCGGCTCAGCAGCTGCTCGGCTCTTATTATAAGCGGGAGGGGATGTCACCCCCTCCCGTCGCTCCTCCCGGGTCTCCTGTACCAACGGCTGGCCGAAGACCCCTTCCATAAAAATAAAAAAAAGTAGTCCCTGTGCTGCCTATTACTGTCATAAGCGATGTTTATATTCCTTGTGACAGCAATAACAGTGATAAACAAAAAAATGTAAGGACAGTGTAAAAAAGTTTAAATCTACAGAATATGGGCACCCAATATCAGCTATCTGTCTGAAAGGCAACCGAAAAATCGGTATCTGCCCTGAAAAATAATATTGGTCAACTATATTTTTAACATGCACAGGGTGCCAAAGGGACCAGGGACACTTTGATCATTATGAAAATGATGCAGCTTACGAGGTTGAACACGCATCAAGGCCTACATCTCTTTAAACAATTAAGCACATGTATTATGAATGTTATAAAAGCTAAAAAAAAAAAAAAATAGTGGTGTTATCCGATTTAATTATAAAAAAATAAAAAATAAATAAAAACTTGTTTTTAAACTTGTATTTTACCAATTGTAATCTTACTATTTTTTTAGAGAAACAAATTGCAACAATAAACTGTTTTGTAAAAACTACAACCATTGGTTTCTGTCATTTTAAATAGAAATACAATGGCAAAGGGTTACAGTAGAACATATGTTTCTATTGCTGTCTGGAGATTTCACTTTTTTATCTCTAACACCTGGATGAGAAATGTGGGGAACAGAGCTATGGGGACCAAGAAACCTAAAGATAACCTCACTATGAAAAAAATAAATAAAATAAAAGATAAAAAATAAAGATATTTTTGTTGCAGACCCTGCTCTCGTTGAGGAGATGTCAACTTGCTTCCTATCACTAAAGTGTTACAAAAACACAAATCTACATTGTCCTTTCTATTTCTGTGTATGGATGATGGCACTGTAATTATTTCAATAAAATAAAAATCTAAGTACTGTATATACTCGAGTATAAGCCGACCGAAGTATTAGCCAAGGCCCTCATTTTACCACATAAAAACTAGGAAAACTTTTTGACTCAAGTATAAGCCTAGGGTGTTTTTATGGTATTTTTATACACTGATTTATTGCCAACTAGTTTGCAATGTATGGCCGCACCAAGATCTCGATATTAAAATATGACATCACCATAACGCAGTTGACTCAGGATAGAAAGGACTATATAAAGATGCTCACAGTGTCAAACACATATGATATGGGTCAACCTGAATAAGGGTTCATTGGTTTATTTAAATAAATCAGTCCTAATTATACATTTGCATATACTGTAACAATGCTCTTTATTGCAAATTAAAAAAGAAAGGCTTGGTAAAAATGTTAAATATTCTTCAGTTTATCACTGAAGACAATGTTTCTGGGTGCCTAGATAGATACAACTAATGTAATTTTGTTACGTTTTTTTGGAGCGTATTTTTAATCACATCCTTCATTTTAAAAACCCCAACATGCCATATAATGCTATACATGTGTATATATATATATAGATTGTTGGACAGTTTCCAGAGACAAAACTAGTATCCCCAAATCCCTAGTGAAGGATAAAAGAAAAGTAGAAATAAGGGATGCATCTTCACATCATCTGCTTAACACATGGGCATGCCTGTAGTGTACCTGTATTCTTGTCGGGTCGCGGGCGTCAATTTTTCAAAAGTCACGGCTTCCTTCTGGTCCGTGACAGGCGTTTGACACTGTTCTGCTACCGCCTCCTCGGACTTTCCCAGCAGACACTGTGTTCAGCGTTCTGCCAATACTGGACCTTCTTTCATCCTCAGACAAGAGGACGTCCATGATAGGCGGAACACTGAACACAGTGTCTACTGGGAAAGTCCGAGGATGAGAGCACCTCTGTGATAGGCGGTAGCGGAACACAGTGTCAAACGCCTATCATGGACCAGGAGGAAGCTGCGACTTTTGAAAAATGGACACCCGCGACCCGACAGGTACACTGACTCAAGTATAAGCCGAGGGGGCCATTTTCAGCCCTAAAAAAAAAATGGCTGAAAAACTTGTCTTATACTCAAGTATATATGGTACCATTTTCCTAATTGATATACAACTGTCGCATGACCTGTCTGCAGGAAAATAGGCAGGAGGAGCTTCTAGTCCCCTGCTCCTGCGCACATGTTAAAAATAAGGAAAAAAATAAATATTAATAAATGGTTTTAATTCATCATAGAAATAGTGTATATTTGAAATCAAATCTTTACTATTTTTGGCAACAACATGGTGTGGGCGTATTTCAGCCAGTCACAATGTGTCTCACGCCCCTCCAGCCTGTGTCTAAAAATAACAGGGAGGTAAAGCCAACATAAAGCAATGGTTAGTGGGCCAACATTTACCACTGGGGATACGCCCACACGTGGTGTTACTCTATAGTCACATTGGCTGCTCAAATGTGAAAGAGGGGAAATGCTCAGCACTGAAAACTGAGCATGTGCAGAACTGCCAACACTGCTCTACAAAATATCAAACTGCATTGGGGACAATGACAGAAGGTGGAGAAGCAAAATTAACCGTTTTTTTTGGGCAGAATACAAAAATCTCATTGTGAATAAATATGAACAGCATGTAATAAATACAGCATTTGATTTTTTTTAGATTTGGGTTTAGTGACACTTTAAGGCAAAGGGAGCAAAAATAAATCTTCCAAATCAGGCACAGAGGTTCTAATGGTTCCCTACTCTATCTAAAGGAAAAATTTTGGGCTAGAGGTGGATTTTAAAACCCAAACGTCATGTTTCGCACAAAAGCACATTTCCATCCAATATTTTTTTTAGTTTTCTAGTATACATACCTTTTATTAAGCTGGTTTCTCTTTTGTCATGTCAATATTGCCCAGGGTCCTCTCGCTAGCCCTTTACTCTCCAGGACTTGGTAGTCCTCGCTCCTCTACTAAAGGTTGTTTACCTAATGATCTTAGTACAATCTATTACAGCAGTAATAATGTATGATCAGTGTGGCTTAACATACTCTTATTTGGCTAGTCCTTGACACCCCAAGCTCACAGAAAGTAAACTCAGCATCATTCAACCCAGAAAAACAGCGGCAGGAGCAGAAGGATGTGGCGAGTCTTCAGGTGCCAGCAGCAAAAAGGCAGCGAGTAATGCAGTGAATGTAGTTTTTTTTTTGGTTTTGTTTTAAAGTCGACTTCAGCTTTAAATACCTTTACAATATGCTTCAAAGAATAAGGTGTATATAAAATATCATTAACAATCTGAATTCCTATCCGAAATGTACAGAAGATGCAGTAATTCCTAGCAGTCTATCGAATCAACATTCACCCAGGCAAACCACATTACTGAAAAAAACGATTGGTTGCCATATGTAACAGCACACTAATATTCTTTGTATAATATTTTATAAAGACCTATATATTAAATACCAGCTAAAGGGCTTAATGTACATATCTGTCAAAAAAAAAAAAAAGCTATGTTCCTTATTTTCTAAACCCCAAGTGAGCTTTTTTTATGTTCGCTAGCATGGAGCTGGCTGAGTCTCATTTTCACATTAGCTCGCTGTATAAATAGAGGAGCTCCAGCTGAATATATTTAGCAATGCCTGTGCTTACCAGCGAATTCTGAATAAAACCATGTGACAGATGCTGTAAAATTATTACACAAATAATGAATTGTAAAATACAGAGAGCGAAAGGAATAAAAAGGATTTATGGGGAGGTGAATGGAGGTAAAACCACATTGTGGAATGAACACCAGGGGACTGAGAACTCACTATATAAGTATAAAGTACATGGAGATGTGGGGGTAATATTCGGATCAAACCATTATGGAAACAAGTCACTGTGACATGATGGGGCTTACAGTTTCATGAAGTCCATTTTTCTTGAAGGCTCACTAATGTAATTGAGCTACAGGTTACACATGATGAATTAACCAAAAGATAACAATGTAGAAGTAAACTTTATATAGGTAAATGGAGGAAATGAATGCAAGTATGTTTATCCAAATACGTGGTAGTGCGAAAGGTGGACGCTAGTCAGTGTGAACATCTCCAATAAACTGACCAATGCCGATATGGTAATACACTTTATTATTCGTATTGCAAGAAAACAAGGGGATGCAAACGCATAGTGCCTTACCAAAGATTTATTGCATTAAAATACAGATCATGACAAATTGAATGCTCACAAAAGTAAAAGACGCATGAATAGGGTAAACGTCCGAGTCCAGTGCAGGAATCATGTAATCTGACATGCAATACCACGACACTGGCTATCTCTCACGTTTCGGGAGTGTACTTCCTTCCTCAGAACTCTGAGAAAGGGAGTACACTCCTGAAACCTGTCACCATCTATATTTTAATGCAATAAACCTCCAGTAATGCACTAGGCCATGGGTCTTCAAACTATGGCCCTCCAGTTGTTCGGAAACTACAATTCCCATCAAGCCTAGTCATGTCTGTGATTGTCAGAATTTACAATGCCTCATGGGATGTGTAGTTCCGCAACAGCTGGAGGGCCGTAGTTTGAGGATCCCTGCACTAGGCGATCGAGTCCTCCTGTGTGTTTTATTTTTTTATATTTGTCTATTGGATTCCCCGAGGGATGCATCGGCTGAGAATTTGACAGATGTCCACCTGTTGCTACTTATGGTCTGTTGTATATTGAATTTTGGCAGTACTCTTAGCGCTGGGTGTGATTGTATGTTTTGTACCGAGCAAATTTTGGGTGGTCATTCCCCTCCCAAAATAGGCCAATAGGAATATGTGGGAGCTGAGAAAGCACTTATTACATCAATAAGTGGAACCCACCCAGGGATTTAAAATCCTTTGCCCTCAAATTGTATAAAGCTCCAGTTCCATGAGAAAATTTAGGACAGTAATAACTTAACCTAAATAAAAATAAAAACTAGGCACCCCAATCCTATCAAACCTAAATAAAAAAGTAGTTACCTTACATGAACCTGCATTTCAGAAGATCAAGAAATTCAAAGCTAGAGGAAGCTGAAAAAGTTGGGAGCTCACTTCCACCATTTGTATTGCTATTGGTGGCCTCGTAATCAATTGGGAGGCTTGGATATAGCGAAACAGTAACGGTTTCATAGTATAAAAAAACAAGATTAAAGCCGGCCATACACGGTTCGAATTTTGAAAGAATTTTCTTGCGAAAATTGTATCAAAGAATTTTCGTTCGTATTTAGTTTCTCTACGAAAATCGGCTGTTGCTGCAGCCCACTAAAGGTGCGTTAGTGGGCTGCAGCAACAACCGATTTTCGTATGGCAAACAAATTTGAGAAATCCGACATGTTGGAAATTTTCGGAAAAACGGACGATTATCTGATCAATGATGGGAGAATCGTGCGAGAAATGTAATAGAAAAAAAAATGTGCATGTGCAAGAAAAAAAAAATCCCCGGACAGAAACGAATATTTACGGAGAGAAACGAATATTCCCGGCAACATGAAAGTTTTGGTTGGCCGAATTTCGAAAATCAATGGTGGCATCATCGGATCACAAAAAAAAAAAAAAAAACTTTCTGATTTTGAAAAGAAAATTCGTACGAAATTTGACCGTGTATGGCCTGCATTAGACAAATTCATCTGTGTATATTTGCATTTACTGTGCATTTTAACAGAGCATATACTGTACTTGGTTTATTTTCTTTTTCACTGTTTAAATGGCCCAGATTCGTAACAAGCCAACTTTTAAACAAAAGAGTTCCTGTCAACCTGACCACTGATTTGCATCTTAAACTGATCATTTTGCTTATCGGTTATATTGATTAATGAAGCGTAAACCCTGTACACATGGGCCGAATATCCAGGGACAATGGCCGGTTAAAAAATAAATAAAAAAATGCCCGTTGGCATGTCTGGCTGTGCATCCAGCTTCTGTCCGATGTACAGGAGGGAGAAAACAGCAGCCAACTCCTGATCAGTGCTCTCAGACAATGGCAGAGAGTGTTGATTGAAGTGTTCTGGCAGGGAGCCATGCCCCTGTCAGAGTACAACAGCGCAGTGGGGGAGATTGCTGAACTTACCTCGCAGCGTGTTGTTCCTGTGTACCCGGCTTTAGTTTAATTTTTTTTCCCCACATTCACCAGCACATCAATTGCCCATAAAGAAAAAGTGGTCAAAAATGTAAGTACACCTACCATTTTTTACAGCTTAAAGATAATAAAAACATATAGGCACCACACATTATCAGTACCAAAACGCAGTATTTAATACAGGGTTGCTCAAGGGACCCTAGGTTACTACAGTATGCAAACACTGAAAGCCAGAGGACAGCCCACAAAGCAACATGGGGCCTCGGCAGCTTACAGAAAGTCCTCTGTAGTGCCTTGTGGGATGCACACCGTTTTGGTAGCGCACACTTGAGGAGGGACTGATGCAGGGTTACCTGGGAGACCCCAAATCCCAAGCAGTATCCATATACAATAAACCAGGAATTTTCACGTAGATTGCCTGGGCTTTGGGGTCTCCCAAGTAACCCTGCAGCAGTCCCTTGTTAAAGGGTCACTAAAAGGAAAACATTTGTTTAGCTTAATAGCTTCCTTTACCTTACTGCAGTGCTGTTTTCAAGTCATCATTGTCCGTTTTTGCTTTGATGTTGCTGTAATCCTGCTCTGTTCTGGACACTTCCTGGTTGTCTGTTTCCTTATAACCACAGTACTGGGAGCTTTCTCACTGTGGTCACTAATCAAGGAGATGTGATTACTGTGTGTAAACTGAAACTGGGTTGGTGCTGAGGGGTTTTAGACAAACCATCACTGCCCTCTATTGGCTCTCTGGCTCTGTACATCAGAGAGACAGGAAATAGCAAACATGAAACTAGAACTGTAGGTTGATTAATTTATGATTGATTTTTATCTATTTTTAATAATTTTTTAAAGGAATCAGTTAACTTTTATGTCTCTATACCCTGTAAACAGTCATTTCAGCCCAATTTTTGTTTTCCTTTAGTGACCCTTTAAGTACACGCTACCAAATGGGCAGTGTCAAATTCGTATTTTTAGTATGAAGTGTGTGAAATGCAAATTTACTTTTTGCCACAAAAATGCTTGGAGAATGGCCTATTATACCTTTAAACTTTAGAACAGTGGTCTTCAAACTGCGGCCCTCTGCTTGCATTTATCTGGCCCTCGGGGCACTAGCCCTCTTATTGACACTCATGATGGGCCTCTATTACACCCCCTAGAATAAGTGCTGCCAGAAATTCAGCATGTTTCTTCCAATTTTCTACTTGTTTATAATGATAAAGCAGAGATGGACAGGGACAATCAGATGCCTCCCATACACAATAACGGAAGATCAGTACCAACAGGCACTGGGCCACCTGTGCATTAGCTCTTATGCGCCGCTGGTTTTAGTGTCACTTTAGTGCTTTTAACCCCTGCTAGTGACGGAAGAAGGGGGTTAACATCGCCCGTGTTGCGGCACTTCCAAAGCGCTTTTCAGGCACTTTGGAAGTGCTGCCTATTCATTGCAATGGGCAGGGGCGTTGAAATGCCTCAGTGTGAAATGGGTCTTGGATGAAGGATATTCAGCCATAGAGGTTGCAGACTACACAAGCAGGAGGAAGCCGTATAGATTTGACATGCAGGTCTGTACATACAGTATATTAGACGAACAAGACCAAACAGAACTTACCCTTCTTTCTTTGTCACCATATTCGATACCAAGAGTGTCCATGGCACGGACAATGGCTGCCAGGGACTGGATAGTGTTACTATAAACCACAGGCTTGTACTGTTTCACATCTTCACCTGAGAAGCCATCTTCATGGATAATTCTGTATAAGAAAGCACAAAATGTATCATTGATTACCACCAATAAAGACAAAGCAACACATCGTAGCAGCAGGCAACTCAATACATATATAAAAAGGAAGGAGTATGATGGAAAGGTCAGAAGAAAATGGTGCTCAAGTATATTTAGGCATCCCAGTATAAGATTAAGGAATACATTTCAGCAGAAGCCTCAACGATACAGACAACAAAATGTTTCCAGTACCAGTGCAATTCCCAGGGCTGTTGATCCTCAATAACCATACAGTAGCTTTGCATACATTATTAATTGTGGTGGACACCCCCATTAAACCAAGTGCTTGAATGGAGAAGCTCAGATTACAGGAAGCTGGTTCCATCAACGTTATGGGTTAAGAGGCTTTATAAATATGGATTAATGGCAACTCTGTAAGTGCTCTGAAACCACTTAAAATGTCAATCTCTGATTTATGGCTATTTGGAGACGTGGCACAAATCAAACTAATTGTGTGTAGAGTTAGACAATGCTATACTAAGGAAAAGGCATTGCAGAGGAGGTGATGGACAAACGTCTTGTCGGGTTGTGACATGTCACAGGATGCTCAGTCATACCATGGTGACACACAAGAGACTGGTGAAGGATTCAGATGACAGCCAGCACAGGAAGAATAAAGACGAGGAAAACAAAAAAACTAGATGCAGTCCATAGCAGCAAAACTAGAACAGGTGGTCTCCAAACTGTGGTCGGGGACTGGATGGAGCACTTTGCGTGCCTTTATATGGCCCTTGGGGCACTTTTCCTGCCACAGACATCAATGATGGGGCACTATTCCTGCCACAGACATCAATGATGGGGCACTATTCCTGCCACAGACATCAATGATGGGGCACTATTCCTGCCACAGACATCAATGATGGGGCACTATTCCTGCCACAGACATCAATGATGGGGCACAATTCTTGCCACAGACATCAATGATGGGGCACAATTCCTGCCACATACATCAATGATGGGGCACAATTCCTGCCACAGACATCAATGATGGGGCACGATTGCTGCCACAGACATCAATGATGGGGCACGATTGCTGCCACAGACATCAATGATGGGGCACGATTGCTGCCACAGACATCAATGATGGGGCACGATTGCTGCCACAGACATCAATGATGGGGCACGATTGCTGCCACAGACATCAATGATGGGGCACGATTGCTGCCACAGACATCAATGATGGGGCACGATTGCTGCCACAGACATCAATGATGGGGCACGATTGCTGCCACAGACATCAATGATGGGGCACTATTGCTGCCACAGACATCAATGATGGGGCACTATTGCTGCCACAGACATCAATGATGGGGCACTATTGCTGCCACAGACACCAATGATGGGGCACTATTCCTCCGACAGAATCCAATGATGGGGCACGATTCCTCCCACAGAAAAAAAATGATGTGCCATTTCTCCCCCGACACCAACAAAAAAAAAAGCCTGTGATTTTACCACAATTTTGTGGCAATTTTGCCACAAATGCATCGAAAATGCAACACTGGTGCATTTTTAATTCTTTCTTGCTGCATTTTCAATGTTTTTAATGGAAAGGGTGCGTTTTTGGTGCATTTGGCCAAAAATTAGAGGTCGACCGACATATCAGCTGATATTTGGTCGTTTTTTAAGAAATCGGCATCGACTGATTATTGTGAAAATTAGGCCGATTTTCAGCTGCCACACTAAACCCCCCTTTCCAGTGTCCTGTTCCACCTACAGCAGCACGAGAAATGAATCCTTCACTCGCGCCGCCGATAGCCTGCACGCCGGCCCCTCTACAAGTTTTACTAGTACCGCCCAGTACCGGCCCCTCTACCTCGGTGGGCTGTAGCAGAGAAAGAAAGAATCAAACATGTCACAAGCCAGAGCCACTGCCGCCTGCCTGACTAGTAACTCCCCCCCCCCCCGACACACGGCCAGCACCATCTATCCATCCCCCTCCACAACGCATCCCTCACCCACGCCCAGCACCATCCATCCCCCTCCACAACGCATCCCACAGCCAGCGCCATCCATCCATCTCCCTCCACAACGCATCCCTCACCCACGGCCAGCACCATCCATCCCCCTCCACAACGCATCCACCAACCACGGCCAGCACCATCCATGCTTCCCCTCCACAACGCATCCACCAACCACGGCCAGCACCATCCACCCATCCTCCACAACGCATCCACCAACCACGGCCAGCACCATCCATCCATCCCCCACAACGCATCCACCAACCACGGCCAGCACCATGCATCCATCCCCCCCCACAACGCATCCCACAACCAGCACCATACATCCATCCCCCCTCCACAATGCATCCCCCACCCACGGCCAGCACCATGCATCCATCCCCCTCCACAGCACATCTCCCACCCACGCCCAGCACCATCCATCCCCCCTCCACAATGCATCCCAATCCAAAAATCGGCATCATATATCGGCCAGAGAAAGACCCATATGGCTGACAATTTCATGATAATAATTAAAAAGTCAACTATAATACCATTTATATATTTTTTAAAAGACTTCAGTTTCGACCAAGTGCATCCTGAATTTGGTACCGAAATCTTAATTTTTGTGCACCACTAATTGCTTCCACTGACACCAACGATGGTGAGCTATTGCATCCACTGACACCAAGGATGGTGAGCTATTGCATCCACTGACACCAACGATGGTGAGCTATTGCATCCACTGACACCAACGATGGTGAGCTATTGCATCCACTGACACCAACGATGGTGAGCTATTGCATCCACTGACACCAACGATGGTGAGCTATTGCATCCACTGACACCAACGATGGTGAGCTATTGCATCCACTGACACCAACGATGGTGAGCTATTGCATCCACTGACACCAACGATGGTGAGCTATTGCATCCACTGACACCAACGATGGTGAGCTATTGCATCCACTGACACCAACGATGGTGAGCTATTGCATCCACTGACACCAACGATGGTGAGCTATTGCATCCACTGACACCAACAATATTGAGCTATTGCATCCACCGACACCGATGGTGAGCTATTGCATCCACCGACACCGATGGTGAGCTATTGCATCCACCGACACCGATGGTGAGCTATTGCATCCACCGACACCGATGGTGAGCTATTGCATCCACCGACACCGATGGTGAGCTATTGCATCCACCGACACCGATGGTGAGCTATTGCATCCACCGACACCGATGGTGAGCTATTGCATCCACCGACACCGATGGTGAGCTATTGCATCCACCGACACCGATGGTGAGCTATTGCATCCACCGACACCGATGGTGAGCTATTGCATCCACCGACACCGATGGTGAGCTATTGCATCCACCGACACCGATGGTGAGCTATTGCATCCACCGACACCGATGGTGAGCTATTGCATCCACCGACACCGATGGTGAGCTATTGCATCCACCGACACCGATGGTGAGCTATTGCATCCACCGACACCGATGGTGAGCTATTGCATCCACCGACACCGATGGTGAGCTATTGCATCCACCGACACCGATGGTGAGCTATTGCATCCACCGACACCGATGGTGAGCTATTGCATCCACCGACACCGATGGTGAGCTATTGCATCCACCGACACCGATGGTGAGCTATTGCATCCACCGACACCGATGGTGAGCTATTGCATCCACCGACACCGATGGTGAGCTATTGCATCCACCGACACCGATGGTGAGCTATTGCATCCACCGACACCGATGGTGAGCTATTGCATCCACCGACACCGATGGTGAGCTATTGCATCCACCGACACCGATGGTGAGCTATTGCATCCACCGACACCGATGGTGAGCTATTGCATCCACCGACACCGATGGTGAGCTATTGCATCCACCGACACCGATGGTGAGCTATTGCATCCACCGACACCGATGGTGAGCTATTGCATCCACCGACACCGATGGTGAGCTATTGCATCCACCGACACCGATGGTGAGCTATTGCATCCACCGACACCGATGGTGAGCTATTGCATCCACCGACACCGATGGTGAGCTATTGCATCCACCGACACCGATGGTGAGCTATTGCATCCACCGACACCGATGGTGAGCTATTGCATCCACCGACACCGATGGTGAGCTATTGCATCCACTGACACCAACGATGATGGTGCACTAATGGGGTATTGTTTACTCCCATTGATGTCAGGACAATTTCATATACTGCAGAGACATACAGAATATGATTTTTTTTTTCTTATGTCCAGACACAACAAGCTTGGCCTTGCTAGTCTTCATCTGGTCTATTCTATGCAACTCCTATTTCCTTTCTGAATAGAAGATGAATGCTAATGATGCCTCCTTGTCCCCTTCAATCAGGATCGTCAGGCTAAAAAAAGTAATTTGCCCCAGGCGTACTAAAAAATGGAAGCCAACTAATAGGCTTGGACTGGGATGCTGTAAAAGGGCTCTCAGTATCATGACCGCCTGGTGCTGAAGAAAGCCATTAACCTCTAGAGGAATGCATCCTCTTCATCAGTTATTCAGATCAATTTGATTTAAATATCGTTGGCCAAATTTGAAATTTTTTATCTCACCATAAGTCCAATTACTATAAAAATGTTGCCAGTGCTCAAAAGCTATTTCAATTGTAGATATTAAAGTGATTGTAAAGTCAAATTTAAAAAAAACAAAAAAACAAAAAAAAAAAACACGTTATACTTACCTTCTATGTGCAGTTGGATTTGCACAGGGCAGCCCGGATTCCTCATCTTCTTTGGTCCCTCTTTGCTGCTCCTGGCCCCTCCCACCTGTCAAGTGACCCTACAGCAAGCAGCTATGGGTCCATTCAGACACTGAGCTGCTGTTCGACCCTGCCCCCTTTCTCCCCTGATTGGCTGACAGCCGTGGGAGCCAAAGGTCCTGCTACTGTGTCTCACCCAATCAGGAGGGAGCGTGCCGGATGTCCGAGGGAATCGTAGACCTCTCTGGACATAGAGGATACTCAAGTATTAGGGGGTGCTGGGGCAGCTGCTACACACAGAAGGCTTTTCATCTTAATGCATAAAGATAAAAAAATTCCAAGTGTCTGCTATATTTTAAAGTCATACTGTACATCCTTCATTTACATTAGGGAGTTATGGGGGGTAAGTGTACACCTACTGCACTATACACAATTTTTGATGCTGAAATTTGATATATCACTCAGTCAAACCCTACATCGATACATCAGATAAAAAAAAAAAGCCAAGGCTTCATGTACACTGGGCCGCGATGTACCGCAGCTGCAAAACACAGCAAAAGCTCACCTTAATTTTGCTGCGGTTTTGCAAAATGTTCCTATACTGGGGGTTGAGCAGTGGACGGGGGTGCTTAATTACCGCAAGTGAGATTATTTACTTCACATCTATGGCAAAGTTTACCCGACAAGTAACAGTCGGCAAATTCAGTAATATGGGAAGCATCGCAATCGTTAAAACGGACAGTGAGGAGTCCCTGCATTGCTTTCTCATCTGTGGGTAGCCTCTGGAGTGCAATCTGTACGCAGAAAAGCATGATTTAGACGTATCTCTGGAGCCCAATGCGAAAAATCCACCGAAACGCGGCCATTTATACAGTTTGTTCGTTTTTCAGACAGTGAATGGGCACAAATCTGTAATTGGTAGGGATGTTTTTGAGCTGAAAAAAAACGAAGGTAAAGGTGTTTCCTGTCCAAACTGTGTGCACTGGTATATGTTAAAAAAGAAACGAAAAACTGATTTATGTCCATTGAATGATTTGTCGATCATTACATGATGGCACCATCGTTTCAAGGCAGAATGTTTGTTTTTCTAAAATGGGTTTGAACGTTTTTTCGTTTTTCACATTTACCATTTGTTGACAAATAATAAATAGGGCTTTCATCTGTAAAAAAAAAAAACAGGAAAAACTGATGTTGACGGAAGCAGATGAAAAACGGATGAAAATAGATGAGCATCTGGAGAAATCATGCTCCGGTAGGTATCACGTGGGTAGGTAGCACGTGGTACCTACCGGAGCATGATGGGACTGCGACGTCACAAGACAGGCCTATATATTTCGCTGCGAGCCGCGCGCCCGGCATAACAGCGGAAGGATGCGTCGCGTCAACATCTGGAGAGCAGAAGAAGAAGACGCCGACGTCGCAGAATAGGGGGCCGCCGCCGCTAGTAATTGAGCTAACACACGAAGATAGCGGCGGCGAGTCCTGAAGAAGACCCCCGGAGAGCGGAGAAGACCCCCGGAGAGCGGGAGAAGACCCCCGGAGAGCGGGAGAAGACCCCCGGAGAGCGGGAGAAGACCCCGGAGAGCGGGAGAAGACCCCTGGAGAGCGGGAGAAGACACCCGGAGAGCGGGAGAAGACACCCGGAGAGCTGGAGAAGACCCCGGAGAGTGGGAGAAGACCCCCCCGCCGCCGAAGACGTCGAAAGAAGCCCGCCGGGTGGTGGGCGCTTTTATCAAAGCGCCCCCCGGCGGCGGAAGAGAACCAGACGGCGGCACCCACCCCCCACAGAAGCCCGCCGGAGGGGGGCGCTTTTATAAAAGCGATCATACACACCCCCCCTGGCGGCCAACTAATAAAATATTTCAATACCCTGTGTGGTTTATTTGTGTTTACACTTTTTATTGCAGGTGAATGGGTAGGGGTACGATGTACCCCATACTCATTCACTTAGGGTGGGGGGCCGGTATCTGGGGGCCCCCTTATTAAAGGGGGCTTCCAGATTCCGATAAGTCTCCCGCCCGCATACCCCGACAACCAACGGCCAGGGTTGTAGGGAAGGGGCCCTGTCCTCATCAACATGGGGACAGGGTGCTCTGGGGTGGGGGGCCGCAGTGCGCCCCCTGCCCCAGAGCACCTGACCCCCCCCCCCATGTTGAGGGCATGCTGCCCGGTACGGCTCAGGGGGGGGGGGGGGGGCGCTCGCTCGCCCCCACTCCCTTCCTGACCGGCCGGCCGGCGTGCTTTGGATACGGGTCTGTTATGGATTGTGGGGGACCCCCACGCCGTTTTTTCGGCATAGGGGGGGGTCTCCTTACAACCCATAACAGACCTAAGGGCTCGTTATGCTCCTGAGGGGGGAACCCATGCCGGATTTTTTTTTAAATCCGGCGGGGATTTCTCCTTCAGGATTCATAACAAACTCCGCCCACGTGTAGAATTGGCGGGAATCCGCGTCGGATCCCCGTCGCTTCTATGACGGCTTTGTCTCCATCGCGGCAAGCCAGCTCGGCGCTGGCTCTCGCGATGGGGCTCGCAAGTGCTCAATCTCGCCGAGAAAGGGAGCGAGATTGACACAATATCCCAGTCACCTACTGTATGTGTGAAAGGGGCCTAAGAGACAAACCAATGCGAATCTGAAGTCTATGGTTTATGCAATTTAAGTTATGAGGTACATTAAATTAAAGGGTCACTAAAACCACATCATAAAAATAAATAAATGGTGTATTACATGCTGTTCACTATGGGATTAGTTTTCTGTATTCTGCAAAAAAAAATGGTTGATCCTGCTGCTCTCTATCTCCACCTTCTGTTCATGTCCTCAATTCAGCTAGGGATTTTTCAAAAAAGTGTTGGCAGCTCTGCACATGCTCAGTTTTCAATGAGTTTCTTTGCTGAGCATTTCCTCTCTATCACATCTGAGCAGCACATGTGCATACTCAACCTATTTGGTAATCCAGAATTCATGTTACACTGATTTGACAGTGAAGAGGGAGCAACAGACTAATGAGGCCATCTCTCTGCTACTGACAGCCAATTGGTTGCAGTGCTGTTCAGTGTATTCCGACAATGGAGACCTACCTGCTTGTCAGAATAAAACAGCACAGTGAAGATGCCTCAACCCATCTCGATTGTGCGAATGGGGGAATCTTTTTTTTTTTTTTTCAACCAGCCCTCTAGCTAGCTGATGGAAAAAAAACAAAAAAAACACAAATTATCTTCAGCCATCCTAAGAAGCAGGTTGTCGATCCCTATGCAATAAATCTCTCTGTAGCAAGATGCTCTGTCGCTATCCTGAATGCTACTGAACTTCCATCAAAATTTGTCAGCAGCAGGATGGGGTCACCTGTTAGACATAAACCTAAGGGCTCTTTCACACGGGGCGGATCATTACTGATCCGCCCCGTGAACCTCCGCTTGCTCTGCAGGGATCGCTCCGCTGAGCCGGCGGATGACAGGGCGGTCCCCGCACACTGTCTGTCCGTGTTCACCCGATCCGATAGACGAATGGAAAAGTAGGTTTTTCCTCCGTCACACTTTGGCGGATCGGAGCGGGTCAGATTTCAGCGGGCATGTCACCACTGACATCCGTGGCTCCATAGAGGTGCACAGAGCGCCCGTTCAGGTCCGCATAAAAAACTGGCAGGCAGATCTGAACGGTCTGCCCGTGTGAAAGAGCCCTAAGCCTCCATTCACATCTAGGCGTTTTTACGCACGACGCCGCATATGCCAGAGGGGAAATTTAATATTCCCCTCTATGCAGATGGTTTACATCTCCACGCCGAATGCCGAAACGCCGGACGCCTGAAGCTCAAAACAAGTCCCGGACCCTTTTTTTCCGGCGGCTTCAGCGTTCGGCGTGGACCTCTCCAAAAAGGGGGTTAAAAACGAGGCGTTTTGTAGCCGCAAATCGCGGTACAAAAACGCCTCACATTTGTCGCCGCATTTCGCGGCTCAGGACGCGCGGTTACAGTGTGAATGCAGCCTAACACTGTGATTTTAATATGACTTGAAGCAATGCCTGTGTAATCTTCAAGGTCTATAAACCTCAGTCGCTTCAAAGTCGGAACCAAGTAGTGCAGGGTTTACTTTGAAGCCACTACGATTTGGAGTCGCAAAAATATGGATGGTACTTATTGGAAATCATGGGGTACGACTTACCATGCGACTTGGCAGTCCCAAGTCACAGGAAAAGTCGCACAAGTATGAGAGAGAGGCCTAAAGCACTGAAGGACAATCTGGAAATTAGAGGTGGGGAATACAGGGGGAAAAAAAAGGACATTTATAAGGATGATATAAATGGCTGGAACAATACTCAAAACACAGGCAAATGCTTGCATAGGAAATACTTTGGAGTCAAGCAAAACTGCTAAAAATGTGAGGGAAAAAGTCAAGATGGATGTGATGTAAATTAAGGGTTATACTGTTACATAAAACGCATCATGCTATACTGACTGATGAGTTCTTATAAAGGCACTTGATTACAGAAGTGCATAATATGCCGGTTTAATAGTGCTGCGCCCCCCCTTTCCCGTGTCCTAATCTGGCTCTGTCGGCTGGTTGAGGTTAGTTCAGACAGCTGGAATTTGCACTGCGATATCCACCAGCCATCTGTGATGGGCTCTTGGCTGTGCCAAAGGAGAACGGAATTTTAAAAACAGGTCATTTAAACAATGTGCATTTAACAAATGGGTTAAAAGAAACGCACAGACAATACATATATACAGACAGACCTCATAAGTCAAGAGAAAAACAGCAATATGCCACAGCATACTGTACATGCATTTGTAACTTTTAGTTCAAAATGCAGTAATTGGTTTTATTTGGTGCTGCTCTGGAATGCAGTTTTAATACACAATGACAGATTATTTTTTTTCTGCTTTTTGTTTTTCCTTTTTACCTCCAGTGTTCTCAATATGCGATGCAGCACGCTGCGATGGGATAATGGGATACAATGACCCGGAACACTTTGCATAAAAATGCAACATTCCTATTTTCTATTTCAGCGTAGTCCAACGCTTGCATTCGTGTGAACCGCAACCACCGCTGGGAGGGTGTTGGGAAATGCAGCCTAATGCTTTTAGGCCGCGTACACACCACTAAATAAATCCGATCAAATCGGTCTGACACAACGTTTTGATCACAGGATTCCACTCATTATCCGTTTTCACTCAGGGCTCTGGAAATATCTTGATTGTACAGTCTGGATCCACTCAGATGCCTGACCGACAGCTGGCTCAGACTCTCAGCGAGCCACAGGGAGACTAAGCCAGTTACTTCCACAGCCCAGTACTGCAGTGAGCCACAGGGAGACTAAGCCAGTTACTTCCACAGCCCAGTACTGCAGTGAGCCACAGGGAGACTAAGCCAGTTACTTCCACAGCTCAGTACTGCAGTGAGCACTGGAGGGGCAGAACAGAGAGGCAAGTGACTGACAGTCACCGAGGCATGCTGGAATTTTTTTTTTCAACCAGTGGTTGCGGCCAATCAGCTGCAGCAGTATTTGACAGCAGCGGTTACCAAAGTGGTCATGTCGGCGGCATGTGACTAATCAGAATCATTCTAATCTGTCCTGAAAAAGAAAGGGAAAAAGAAGGGCTTTCAAATCTCTGGGCCACTGCACCAGGTATATTGGCAATAATAGCAAATTAACCACAAAGGTAAGTACAGTGATGACCAGGGGGATGGAGAGGGTGCAAGTTCACCTTTTCATTTTTTGTGAGACCCTACGGGTCCTGCCAAGCGCGAGTACATCATTTATTACATGTAGGACAGCCGATTCAAAAGCGCGCGGCAATGAACTGCATGGTGCTGTGCTACCATGAAGTCAGGCGCACATGAAAACACGCGCATTTTCATATGCGAGGGGGTGCCATTAACACGCCTGATAGAGGGCAGAAAGTCTCTGTGTGGCGGGAAAGCACGCGATATTATGCATATTCCTGATATACCCACCTATCCTTAAAAGTTAAAGGGCAAGTTCATCTTCAGGACATATTACCAGTCCCCCAAATTTCAGGTAGAATATGTAACATGTCCCATGTACCTTCTTGTACCTTTGTTTTTCCATAAAAGGTGCACTTATACTTCAAAGTGATTTATTTAAATTTTTTTATCTTAATGCATTCTATGCATTAAGATAAAAAAAAAATGCTTGCAGCAACCCCCCTCAGCACCTGATACTTACCTGAGCCCCATCCAGCGAAGTTGCATGAAAGACTCGGTTCGCTCCTCATTGGTGGAGACTGCAGCGGAACACCATTGGCTCCTGCTGCTGTCAAAAATCAGTAAACCAATGAGGAGATGGGGGGGCGGGGCCGAGACACCGCTCCGTGTCCGAGTGGACACACAGAGCAGTGGCTCAGCGTGGCAGGGGGGAGGGGCCAGGAGAGCGAGCGAGGGACCAGAGAAGAGGAGGATCCAGGCTGCTCTGTGCAAAACCACTAAACAAAGCAGGCAAGATTAACATGTTTGTTATTTTTTAACGAAAAAAAACAAAAACAAGACTTTAGTATCACTATAAGGACTTCTGCCTGTAATTCACAGAATGTTAGGATTTCTATTAAAATGTATACAGCTTTAGGTAACCCATACTGACCATATCCATATATTTTTCTAGGGACAGCAGCTAAGAAAACATCCAATTAGCCATTATAGACTATACTAGGGCAGCAACTTAAGATTATTTTCATAATCGATTCGTTGGCCAATTATTGTTTCGATCAGATAATAGCCTTAGAAAAAAGAAAATTTCAATTTTTACATTTTTTTGGGCCAATTTGTTGTTGGGCAGATTACAAAACACAAATTGCCGCAAAAAACACATTCCATGCTTTTCTGCAGCTTCTCCATTGAAGTATATTGAACCAAAAAAAACACAAAATGGCACCGACCTTGCCCTTTTCAAATACGCAGCAGCCGAAAAAAAATCATGGATGTGAACGGGTCTGCAAACAGCACCAAAAAACAGAGGTGTGAACCCAGGCCTGAGATGTTTAGTAACATAATGGGGTTAAAACATCAAAAATAAAGTACAAAAAGAGCACATAATCGCTACTGTAAGGGGTTCATTTTTTTACTGTGGGACAGTGAAATTACAGTAGTGATTTGCTTTTCTGTATTATAAAAGGCAATTTTTTTTTTTTTAACCCCATTATGTTACTGGACAATTAATAGATTATGAAAATTATAATCAATTAATTTTATAATCGATTTGTTGACGATTAATGGATTAGTTGTTTCGGCCCTAGACTATACAGACCCTGTTTAGCCCTGGTTCACACTGGTACGATTTGAGATGTCAAATCGCATCTTAAATTGGCGTCCTAATCGGTGTGACGCCGCATCTGCAGCGCTGCACAGATTTCAAAAAGTAGTTCCTGTACTACTTTTTGCGATTTTGGCCACGATTTACATTGACATCTGTGCAGAAACCAGAATGTGCAGAATCAGGACTGCCAGCGGGAGTGAAATCGAGCGAATTCAGCTGAACTCGCACAGCTTCACTTCCGCATCCCAGTGTGAACCTAGGCTTAATCTCCGTTCCATTTCTATGTGGGGCCTCCAATGTGGCCATCCTGGTGCATTTCTGCATATTACAGGAACCGGTCTCTCTCACATTGTTCTCTGCTGACACAGGTAAGTGGTGATCTTTTCATTGAGGAACTCTGTTACAGGCCCTCTGTCAGAACAGCACTGTTATAAGAAAAGCCATTATCTACATCTTGCCTGCACACTGTTGTAATGTAAAATAGCAACAGAGCCTCTGAAATGTCCCACTAACTTAGGCGGTACTGCCTTACCTGATCTTTCCATGTAGTTTACTGCTTTCCAGCTCTCTCAATACTTCTATTTTAATCAGGACGACAGGTATTCGACTTTAGTGTTTCCCCACCCAGTGGCCCATCCCTTTGAAATTCTTTATCGGGGTGTTTCTGGGTTTTCCCGCAGGGGCAGTAGGAGCTGTATGCATTTCATCACTGTGAAATCTGGCAGCTTGCTATGCATATTATTAATGCCCCTCCAATTCATGCCCATGCGCCCCTGTGAGATAATCCACGCTTGCCCGAATTGTTATCCATCGCAGACCACTGGATCGATAAAGGGGTTATTTATCCATCACGTGTGCCAACTGTGCAGTCAAATCATTTCAAGAACTTTAAAAACAGGATTGGGGGTGCCCAACCATATGTTCGTTCGTTACCTCCAACTCTGACATGCCCTCAAATCTCAATTCGCCGACTCTATTCATAAGCTAGAGTCACTTCACTCCGTTATTTATCGCACAAGATCTCAAGAAACTTATTCCAAGGTTTTATGATCTTTCTGTTGCCATCAGCCACTACCCATGCTTATCAACTGAGGTCTCGCATAACGGTTGATGTCGGGGAGATGGCCGATGAGGAATTGGATGAGATCCTTCGAGCCTGCAAGTCTGTTCCCCCCAAATTATCTGACCGTCTCACACACCTATATATTCTCCACTGTTCTTTCCTCACACCCACTTGTATTTCCAGGTTCAGATTGGACCACAACTCAGCGTGTCCTAAATATGGAGATCCCAGAGGTACATTTTATCACCCGATATGGTCCGGTGCCTCCATTCAGGGATACTGGACACAGGCGATTACATTTCTTCACAATCGAATAGGCTCCCCTTTGTCCCTATCCCCACGCCAAGGTTTTTTAGGCCTCCTCCCCACTTCAGAGGAGGATAAAATAACTGAACACCTTTTTGTAGGAATTGCTCTTTATGGCTAGAATGAAAGTTGCTAAAACCTGGATTAGGGTACTACCGCCAACCCTTTTACAATGGATTGGGGCTGTTAACAGTACTCTTCCCTACAAAATGGTGCTCTATACACCTAGGGGATGTGCCAACAAATATCACAAAATCTGGGACCAATGGTTGGAAGAGTCCTCTACCTGTTTAGATGCAGAATAGCTCCCTGTGACATGTTTTTATATCCTGGTATAGATGTACACTGCTCTCCCTACGGGCGCTTCCGATTCAAGCGCACACGTTCATATGCATATGGTTTTTGTCCTGTATATATCCTCCGGCGGATGGTGTAACCCTCATTTCATATTGCTTCTTATATGCAACGTACCTTATTGTAATTTTCATGAATATAGTTCAAGCTACGTTTAAAATATTTCAAGTGTTCATTTCTGTACAACCTTGTCAATGTACTTGTTTTTTTTTGCTTGTAGTGCACGTTGCACTGACTGTTGTACCTATCATTTTTATATATGTACAGTAAAACCTTTTTTTTTTATATAAAAAAAAAATAGCAACAGAGCTGCCCAGATACTGAGATTCTGATGTGCAGCAAGATGCATATATAAATCTTCATTAAACGCTATCCGTGCATGCCATAAGAATCCGATGAAATCTGAGCTGTCTATGGTAAGCCAAGGGCTCATTTACATTAAATTGATCTTTATCACTTGTGCTGCATTTGTAAATGCAGTAAAATACATGGTTTCAGTAGGCCTGGTTTTCAAATCAATGTGTTGCAATGCGTTATAAGAAAGTCCTATAGGCAGTTTTTTAAAAGCGTAAATACAACACAATGCAATGCATGTTAAAGCAACCTTTAGGGCTCTTTCACACGGAGCGGATCTGTATTGATCCGCTCCGTTAGCCCGTTTGCTCAGTGGGGATTCTTCCGTAAAATCCCCGCTGAGCTGTCGGCTGACAGGGCGGTCCCCGCACACCGTGCAGGGACCACCCTGTCTTTCCTCCGCTCTCCCCTATGGGGAATCGGATGAATACGAACCGTGTGTCCGTATTCATCCGATCCGCCAGACGGAAGAAAAACAGGATTTTCTTCCGTCTGAAAAACGGATCTTGACGGAGGCGGATGATTACCGACGTTAGCTAATGTTCATCCGCTAACGTCTGCGATCACATAGGGAAACTGTAAAAGGGCCGCTCGTGTGAAAGATCCCTTACAGCGGAGAGCTTGTTAAAGAGCCACAGCTGACAAAAAATGTCATGAGTGTCATTTGCCTAGCCCAATACTGGCCAGGGAATGATACCGGAACATACAGTAGTCGAGGACCAAGCACCCGACACACCCGAAAGCATGTTGAATGGAGAAGATTCTATGGTGGCTGTAGCTCTTAAAGGCTATATTCATGTATTGGGGGGAAAAAAAAGGAGATTTTTTTGCAAAAAAAAAAAAAGAAAAGTGCATTGACCTCGGTTTAATCTTCAACAGTTGTACATGTTCAACATATTGACAGTTCAACATGTTGTACATGTGATCAGTTAGGACACCAGCCATTGGATGGTTTGACAGGTTGGTTAAGATCACAATTTACAGTTACATTCCTGGCACATGCCAAGAATGGAACGTTTAAAATGATACACATATATATATATATATATATATATATATATATATATATATGTGTGTGTGTGTGTGTGTGTGAAATCTATGGGTTTACTTTCGCTTTAAAGTGTAGCTCCACGCAAAATTGGAAGCTCCGCTTGTTTGCTTCCTGACAAACACAGGTTCCTGTTCCCACTTCTGGGCAAAGTCGCTGCAATCATTCGGCGATCTATGACATTTTCAGCCCCTCCTTCCTCATGCTGTCTTCTGGGAGACACAGGTCCCAGAATACAGCGAAGATAACAGCGCCTGCACCCCAAGCCAATGGCGAGATTCTTTGACAGGCAAGTGTTCTTATATCAAAAGTCAGCAGCTACAGAATTTGTAGCAGCGGAATTTAAAAAAAAATAAAATTCCCCCAAGCTGGAAACTACGTTTTAAGGATTATTACAAATGTTTAAATCTACGCCACACTTGCTGCAACCTAAAAAAAACTGTCACAAAATTCAAATCTCCCTTCTGTGCCCGACTTCCCAGAGCCCTTATCTCCCTGTACATGCGATTAGCACAGTGTTTTTCCATTAGCCTGCACGGAGCTTCCTCTCGAACTGGACACCAACCGTTAAAAGGTTAATCTTTTAAATGTAAACTTGTTTGAAATGTATTCAATGTTTTCTGGAGCAGTATTTTTTTTTTTTTTTTACAGACAAAATTATTAAAGAAAGCCTGCCCAGCTTACCAGTCACTAAATACGGGTAAGGGCACATCAGTACCAACAAAATCAGGTGATGGGCATAACAAATTTTGCTTGCTTTCTACACAAGGTTCTAAAGGTCAGTGGTCATCAACCCTGTCCTCAGGACCCACTAACAGGCCAGGTTTTATGTATTAGGCCCCTTTCACATGTGCGGACCATATGTCCGCATTTTCATCCATCCGTTTGCGGATGAAAACGGGACATACATTGGTCCCTATGTGATTACGGGTGTCGGCGGATAAACATCCGCCGACACCCGTAATTGTCCGCATCCGCAATGATCCGATTTTTCGGACGGAAACATTTCCTATTTTTCTTCCGTCTGGCGGATCGGATCGGGTGAATACTTACATATGGTCCATGTTCATCCGATCCCCCCATAGGGGAGAGCGGAGGAAAGACAGGGCGGTCTCTGCACAGTGTGCGGAGACCGCAATGTCAGCCGACAGCTCAGCGGGGATTTTACAGAGGATCCCCGCTGAGCTTACGGACACACACGGAGCGGATCAATACCGATCCGCCTCATGTGAAAGGGCCCTTACCTTGGGGAGATGAAGACTAGAATACTGCACTCACTGAGCAGCAAATTATATAACCCGTGTTGTATTTGAGTTATCTTGCAAACCTGGCCTGTTAGTGGGCCCTGAGGACAGGGTTGATTACCACTGCTATAGGTTACAAACTACATCCCCTCCAAAAAAAAGCCAAAAAATTTAACAAATGCACCCATCACATCTAATTGGGTAGCTGCAGCATAATAAATGTTTTCTTTTGGGTTTAATATTGCTTTAATGTGAGCAAGAACATTAAAAGTAACATTTGTCAGCATGTTGAAGAATAACTTCCTACAAGAACTTGCAATATACTTTCACTGAGCTCGTCTTAAAATGTAATGTTGCCCTAGACACGATAAAAAAAATATGGCAGGTTCACAGGTCTAATGACTATAATGACTAAGATCACTCATCTCCACTTGCGATTAATAAGAAATCTATCTTGTTGATAGCGGCACCATATGGGTATCCCCTCCCAGATCAATAGCAACAATTGCACTATGGTAGAAGAGAGGAATTGGTCAATACACCAATCACACTGTTGGGGGTGGGAGAAAGCTTGGAAAAAGTCTGGGGATGGGCAGTAGGCCGGGGATAATGGTAAGACCGGGAGGGATTGATAGAGGAAAAGGGTTTTAGAGGATTGTTCTGGAAAATTGGAAGTTGGATTACCAGGCATGGATAGAAATCTAGCTGTAGAACAGAGCTCAGTTTAGAGGCTTTCAGGTTTCTGTTGCAAGAGTGACATAGATAAGCTTTTCCAATCATCTGTCACCAAGAAAGTTCTAGCCAGGATCTGAACAACACAAAGAACCTTCTACATTTGCCACTGGAATCCTAATGTATACGATGTGCACCTGCAAGCGATCATTCTGGAGAGACTGCTTCTCAGATAATTAAACAATGATTAACATACACTACTTTAATCTAAATGTTAATCCGGTAATCTGAAATGCTTCACTACTTTTCTGCTTTATGCAAATGTGATTTAACAAATGAAGCTCTCTACAGATTCTCATACTGTTCAGGTGGCACTGGTCTACCAGCTGAAAAAAATAAATGTTTTTGGTTTGGTATGCACAGGGCTTTTATTATTTTTTCCGCCTCAGAGAATAGGTGCAGGAGGTATTCCCCATTCAGAGTCACCCCCTAGTCTCCAACCCACTTTTGAGCACCGTTACTTGGTCCCACCCCCAAGCACCGTTACTTGGTCCCACCCCCAAGCACCGTTACTTGGTCCCACCCCCAAGCACCGTTACTTGGTCCCACCCCCAAGCACCGTTACTTGGTCCCACCCCCAAGCACCGTTACTTGGTCCCACCCCCAAGCACCGTTACTAGGTTCCTTTTTCAAAGTCACTGCAACAAGCGTTTCATTGGCTACAATAGGGTGTGACTCGTCGTGCAATTTGGAACTGTAAAATCGCACTAGTGTGAACCAGGACCAAGTCTGGTTTATAAAAAAAAATGTCCTGCTGTTCCGTCTATTGACAGAAAGCAGGACTCAGCCCCGCCGCCAAAGGCTGCACTGCCATCTAATCTATCCAATCAGGACCAGAGACATCGGCTGGAGCTATTGTGTGTGTGTGTCCCTGTCCCTGGAAAGACTGGGTTCAGTGTTTTTAAAGTAACAGTTTTCTTATCTTTATTGATTACAGATGGTTATACAGCACCATCAATTTTACGTAACGCTTTACATAATTACTATACATTCACATCAGTCCCTTCATTCAAGGAGCTTACAATCTAAGGTCCCTAGCTCATATTCATAAATGGAGCCGATTAACCTACCAGCATGTCTTAATGTGGGAGGAAACCCACATAGGCACAGGGAGAACATGCAAACTCTAAGCATGTAGTGTCACGGTTAGGATTTGAACGGACAACTTAGTCAGTAGACAGAAGTGCTAACCACTTGGCCATTGTGCTGCCCTTATTTTAAAGTAGAACTTAACGTGTTACTAAGCCCAGGACCCTTTATTCACTATATCTGGTCTCCCACAGTACACAGAACATGGAAATGCAATAATTTTAGTAAATATAAACTGGTAAATAGCTTTTCTCATCAACAGTATAATGGAGCCATTCACACAGATGCTTTCAGATCTGCAACACAGATCTGCAACACAGAATCCAAAAATCAGCTTCTAAGAAAATGCGCTTAATGCGATAACGTATGTATACACATTTGCAGGAATACAAATTAAGTTTAAAAAAATGGGGAAAATAAATTATGTAAGCATTTAAACGCAACTATATGCAAGTATTGATCATTTCACAGGAACTTTTCTCCTAGAAAACACGTTTGTAGCGAAATCGGTTACATTTTAACCGCCGTGTGAAGGAGACCTTTAAGATTGCAGACAGGCGGGTAAGTTTATTTTTATTGCAGCGTACGTCTCTTCTGCTTGTAAGTTTGTATTTGTTTCTCTTAAATTTTAGGAATTCGTTACAATTTTAATTATTCAAACCCAGGAAGTAGTGACTAGTATGTGCTCTGAATTAACTTACTGTATATTTCTTCAGAGTAATTCAAAACAGATTGAAAGCCAAAGAAAGCCAAGTAATTATTTTCAGACAGAGGTCAGCAATGGCTCGCTACTTATTTCTCCTATGATAATTTTAATTTAAAGTGGTTCTGATGGTACAAGGTTTTTTTTAACCTTAAAAGGAGTTCTATGCATTAAGAAAAAGCCTTCTTAAGCCTCCCTAATTCTTATTTGAGCCCCATCTCTCCAGCGATGTCCACAAGTCCCTCGGCCTTCTGGGACTCTCCTTCAGATTGGCTGAGAAACAGCAGTGGCGCCATTGGCTCCCACGGCTGTCAAAGTCGGTTAGCCAATCAGGTGAGTAAGGCGGTGAGGCTGAACGGCAGCTCAGTGTCTGAATGGACACACAGAGCTGCAGCTTGGCTCAGGTGCCCCCTATAGCAAGCTGCTTGTTGTGTGGGAACTCGGCAGGAGGGAGGGGCCAGAGGCAGCCATGAGGGACCCGAGAAGAGGAGAATCTGGGTTGCTCTGTGCAAAACCACGGCAACAGAGCAAGTATAGGTTAGAGCTGCACTATTATGGCTAAAATGAGAATCACGATTTTTTGGACTAAAGATCACGATTCTCACAGCGTATCATCTTTCACATTATACAGAAAAAATTGGGCCAACTTTACTGGATTCATTTATTTTTTTAATTCATTGAAGTGTATTTTTTTCCCCAACAAATGTGTTTAAAAGACCACTGCGCAAATACAGTGCGACAAAATATTGCAACAATCGCCATTTTATTCCCTAGTGTGTCTGCCAAAAAATAATGTATGTTTTCTAGCAAAATAATGCTGATTTTAACTTTGTAAGAAACAAGCATCAGGAAAAGGTTTAGTCTAATGCCTCGTACACATGATGGGGTTTCCCGGCTGACTTTTTACCGCCGGGAAACCCGAGGAGAAAGCAGAGAACCGGCTCGGCAGCTTTATCCCCCTACACACGACCAGTTTTCCTGGCAGGAAAACTGGCATGAGAGCTTTGGCCAGGAAACACAGCTTTGTGTATGCTCCACCGCAGTGTTTCCCATACGAAAACTGCCTGCAATAAGACCGCCGGGTACTGCGTCAGAAAAAAAAAAGAACACGTCCCAACGGGGTTCCCTGCAGTTTTCCTGTCGGGAAAACTGCCCTGGAGCATACACACGCTCAGTTTTCCTGGCCAAAAACTGGTCGTGTGTACAAGGCATAAGTGGTAAACTTCCCTCACACAGTTCAATCCTTTGATCTAAGAACGAAAAGTTACAATGTTTATAGATATCCAACAGTGCTGGCCAGTTTTTTTTTCTTTTGACAGCCGAGTGAGCAGAAAACCATCTACACTTGTTATATGAATGCATCAGGAAATTCTGCATAGAGATCGTGAGGGGGTTGAATCGAGATCACAATTTTTTTAACGATAAAAAAAAAAAAGGGGGAAAACTTTACAATCACTTTAATGCATTATGATATACCTTCTGCATGCAGCTCCCCCAGGCCCCCTAAATACTTAAGTCCAATCTTGATACAACGATATGCATGAGAACAGTGGCTCATTCCTCATTGGACAGAGGCAGCAGCGAGAGCCATAGGCTCCTGCTGCTGTCAATAATAGCCAGTGAGGAGAGAGCGGGGCTGAGCCGCACTGTGTGCCAAATGACACACATTGCTGGCTCGGGAGCGAGCATGCACATGTATCCCCAGAGAAAGTAGCTTTCTATAGGGGCACTCAGAAGGCGGGGAGCCAGGAGCGCCAGCTGGGTATCCCAGAAGAGGAGGATTGGGTTGCTCTGTGGAAAATTAAACACTCAAGCCAAACAATACAACAAAAATCCCTCTAACTCACAGCCAGCAAGTTGCCAATGTACAAGAACAAGTATAATTTAAAAAAGACAAATGTATACATTTTAGCTGCCTATTCTGCGAAGGGTCAGTGTAAGCTTTGCATCTTTGTGTGTCAAGGAGAACAGGGATAGTAACCACATCAGGCTGGCTCATAGGAAGCAATGGCCCACATACGTTAGCTGCCTATTACATAAACGCACTTGGTTATGAATATTATCTTTGATGATATATACAGCAGGACTCTTCAACATGCTCTTTATTAGGGATGTGAGATGGCACAACAGTCTCCTGCCAGTCATTTTTTATATTACAATGTTCTTCTAATGTTTGTTGTGTTCTTTGTGCACATGAAGGCAGACAGGAGAAGCAATATAGGAGAGCAGAAACGCCTGCAATTACAACCTAGTTAGAAATGGACATCAATTGGCTCCATGACTGACAGCAGAGGGGTCAAGCCACTGACAGGAGTAGCATCATGACACTGCAGTACCCAAACGCCATTATCTCTATAGTCCCTGTAGATGAGCAAAGAGGGAATGGCATTAATAAATTAAAGTTTGCCTATACAACAATACAAGCCACCTGAGACCCATTCAGAAACGAGCAGCGTGATGTACAGAGGACACTGGACAAGTGATAAAAAAGCAAGAAAAGATGAAGGCATTTGTTGTATTTTTGTAGATATTAGGCAAAAACTAACCATTAAATGAACATTAAAGTGGAACTCCACTTTTGTGGGAAAATATAGAGTATACAATTGCGACACAAATCATACTGTAATCGAATGTTATTAAAAATTACCTTTCCTTTTCAATCTGCAGCTCTGTAATTTAATTTATCAATGCAATATGGCTACCCGGAGGTGTTCTGTACACAGATGGTATACAGAATGCCCCTTGTGTAATTGGCTTACCGATTTTCCCAGAAGTCTGCACTATACAAATCAGATTTTGAGCATCCCCTGCAACAAAAATTAATATTTTGCCGAGACACTCCCAAAGGGAAATCGCATCTAAAAAATGGATGCAGACTAGGGATCGAATGATTATCGACGATAATTTATCGATGTGGGTGATATTCACTTTTTAAGATGCTCGGCTGTTACTACAAGCAGCAGGAGGGAATGTCCCTCCCCCCTCTCACCACTCGCCTGGGCGCTCTCGCCTCACCAGATGGCCCAAACAACCAGCCAGCTGGCCGAAGACCTAAAGATAATGCTTCGTTCGGGTCTTGGATCTACTAACCAGAAGCCATGTCAGCAATCCAGGAAGTGATGTCATCACATCTTAAAGGCTCCAGTTTTAAAAAATAAAAGTATTCAAAAAAATGCTGATCTTGACGTTTTGAATACTTTCAAATGTTTTCAAACTATCGTATCGGCACTGAAAGCGGCTTTCTCTGGGGGCAGTGCTCAAAGGAGGAAGGGCCAGGAGTGCCAGCAGGGAACCCCCGAAAAGAAGAGGATTGGGGAGCTGCTCGGAGCAAAACCACTGCTCAGTGTAACATATTTGATATATAAAAAAAAAAAAAACAAAGCTTTAATTGCTCTGAACAGGTCAGAGCTTGTTCACACTATACACGTCCTGAACATAAAAATCCCCCACAAAAAATCTGCGATTTAAAAAAATAAAAAAAACAATTCAAATCAAGTTTTTTTTCCCGATGGACACCGCGCCAGTCCTAAGTTTTTCGGCGAGGACTAGTCCGCTGCGATCCTGGGAAAAGGCCCACTTGCACACTGCAGCTTGAAAAAGTTCAGTACAGCTTTTTTTTTTTTTTTTTTTTACCAAGCTAAAATACAGCCCATTAATTGTAATGTGCCTAAGTATGTACACAGGTGCCTAAACAGGTGCCGTTCATTCTTCAGTTAAAAAAATAAAAAATCTGCATTTTTGGTCAGTAATTTATGCCCCATGCGCGCAAATGCCCATTCACATATAGTGCAGAACAAAAAATGTGAGAATATGTTTTCATGCATGCACACAAATTTGTGCAAAATTGCTAACGCATATGCGTGAAAGTGCGCACAATACATAAAAAATAAGCCTTAAACTGCTTAACCCCAAGCTTCATCTCAACCAGTTTAAATAGATTTTGCGTCTGCCTGGAGGAGTGTACATAAAAATGTTTGAATGCACGCTTCATAGTCATGGTTACAGCATATTCTTCCTCAGAGTCAATAACTGGCTGCGTTCCCTCTTTTATCAACCCTGTTGGACAAACTTTGTTCACATATTTCTTTTAATTGTACCCCAAGCTAGATGTTAATTCATAAGTCTCTTTATTCAGAAGCAGAAACATTGTAGGCAGTGAATTGGAGGCTGATTTCCTGAACAAAAATAAGACAATGCGCCGTGATTGCCGAAGAACAGAGGCGGCTGAGATCCTGCTGAATGATCATTTCTCATCCTCAACAGTAATTTCCCAAAACTCATAAAAACAATGATCTTTTTCTGTATGTTACACATCATAGAGTGGAGCCACCTAGGAGGCGATAAAACCTGCAGGTCTCCTCACCCATTATTGTGGTTTGCAAAATGTAAGTACATTCCAAAATAACAAAACTCGAAATCACACTTCAAAGAGGCTTAATTCAGGGCCAACTCACATTATTTGAAAGTTTTAATTTTTTTTTACTATCCTAAGCATTCCATGGTATCTGGCTTTCTGTTTTTTTAGGACTTAAAGGGGTTGTAAAGACAAAAATATTTTTCTCTTAAATTAAAGTCCGACAGTAGCTGATAAAGTAAAAAGTAATGTTTTGCATTATAACTAGTTTGATACCTGTTGAAATCAATCTGTTTTATTCACCTCTGTCACTCCTGAATCGTTATTCTCACTGACCTCCTGGTTTGCGGTGCGCATTCAATCTTGCTACATCACGGCCTAATGGGAACTAGAGCTCCCATTAGGCTTAGCCTCCATGCCTGTGAGGGATAAGAGAGCATCTTCACGCAGGGGAGGGGGTGAGCACATTCTGATTTCCACCATGCAAAACAGTGCTCAGATGCTGGTGGAAAGCAAGAAGAGGAGAGACAGGAAATGGCATTTTCAAACCTGGATTACTGTATTTTGGAGGTCAAAAGGAAAAACGAGGTAAGTGATATTTAAATGCTCTAGCTTACAGCATCAATTGATCTAATAAAAAACAAACCTTTAGTGTTCCTTTAAGACTGCAGAGAACCTATGATTGTTAATCACACAGGTACACTTGGACTGGGAAAAAGGGAGAGGCAGAACCCAGAGCCAATCCGTTGCTCTGCATACACAATAATGCTGGCAGGGAACACACAGATAGAACAGAGCAGAAGAGTCATAAGATCTCACAGTCTGTGGCTGCTCTTTCACCGTCCAATCAGCATAAAATGAAACATTAAATGGAACTAAAGTCATTTTTTATAATCGTGATGCAAGCAGGCAGTTTATTGCACAACAGATCTGCAATGACTCTTCTGCATTAAAATAAAATGTACGTGCCTGCTCGTAGTCTACCGTAGAACGTGCACCAAGGTGGCCTAAGCCTGTGTGTTGGGATGACTAAACTCCTGCACATGCATGGGTGTTTGACATCTTGATTGGCCGGCACAGGATGACATGACGACCCCACCCAAAAAAAATAAAAATCCACATCCTTATCCAAGAATGCTGCCCACCCCCCTCCTGAACCATACCAGGCCACATGCCCTCAACGTAGAGGGGTGCTTTGGGGCAGGGGGCTCTGCTCTTTATGCAATTTTAGTGATTGGGTTTGCATACACAAATGTACTTTACCATTTAACGAAACCCTTCTCTAAAAAGTGAGAAACTTCAATGACATTTTAGTTGAAGTAACCCATAGCAACCAATTCAAATAAGAGAATGCAGAGTAACTGAAGATCACATCCGATTGGTTTGGGGGGGGGGGGGGGGGGTTGGCACGCTTTTAGTTGTGTATTTAATTCCTGACCAAGCACAGATGTCAGAAGACGAGTGCAGGCAATGACAGCAGCCCCAATGCCATTGTGGACTGGCGCTCTGCTGGAATGTGTTGGCCTTATCGGACTCGTACTTTGCAGAGGAATTCCGCAGAGCTATTTTTATACCGTTATATATATATATAGGACAGGCAGATTAGATTCTCTAGTGCAATGTTTTCTCCCTAAACACATTATACAGATGCTTCCGCTGTAGTCTGCAGAACTGAAGCCTCGAGGTTCGAGAACAGTAGCAGCCATAACCAGGACACTGCACAGTAATAAAGTATCAGTGGCAGCATTTCCCAGGGTTAAACAGATCATTGAGATACGTGTATCAATGACACCACTGTTACTGCAACAAGGGCATTAGCTATTTGCAGATGTGGAGAGGTTACAGATGCAGGCTTACGGCTAAGGCGCAGCGAAGATGCTGTGCAAAGAGATCAGAACAATGAAAGATGCCTGTATGGTAACAGTTTGCGCTTTGCCAATTGTCTCATTAACCACTTCAAATACCGGGCACTTACACCCCCGTCCTGCCAAAGACAAATTTTCAGCTTTTAGCGTTGCCGCTGTTTAAATTACAATTGCGCGGTCATGCTACACTGTATCCCAACAGAATTTTTTTTATAATTTTGTTCCCACAGAGCTTTCTTTTGGTGGTATTTGATCACCACAGGTTTTTATTTTTTTGCTAAACAAAAAAAAATTGAAGAAAAAAAAATTTTGTTTGTTATAAAATTCTGTAAATAAGTAAGTTTTCTCCTTCACTAATGAGCACTGATAAGGCGGCACCAATGATGGCCACTGATATGCAGCACTGATGGGCATTGGGGATAGGCACTGTAATTGGCAGCTGTCTGGGCACCGATTGGCATTTCCATGGTCTAGGGTGGCATACCTGGTGGTGATCTCTGGTGGTCCTGGCAGCATCAGATCGGCTCTCCTCTGTCAGACGCGACTGAGGAAAAGCTGATCAACGGCTCTTCCTGTTTAGACTGTGATCAACTGTGATTGGACATGGCTGATCACATGGTAAAGAGCCTCCATCAGAGGCTCTTTACCAAGATCAGTGTAGCAGTGTGTCAGACTGACATGCCGCACCACACATTGCTGCATGCCCCCACAGGCACGCAACAACTGTTATCCTGCTGGACGTCATATGACTTCCAGTCAGGATAACAACCACTGCCCGGTTGTCATTCTGCTATAGGCCAGGTGGAAAGTGGTTAAACAAGCCCCAAAGTCTTATAAAAAGGGGTCTACCAGTTTAAAAACACAAACCACCTAACTTACCATGCACATACTTTCCTATGGCAAGCACAGAAAATCTATATAAAAAAATAAACGCATGCAAGGGTTTGTATACATGACCATTTATAAACATCACTTGTGACAGCAACATGCATGCGACTGGTACTCTTTATGGAGTACTCTGCACTTAAAAGCGTTTGATCACATCAAGATTGTTGAAAATGCTTTTGATTTTTAAAAATGGCAGTTTGCATCCGGGTAAACTGGAAGTGATGCAAGGTCATCGCTTCTGGTTACTAGATCACAGACTAGATAATAGATCTGAACAAAGCCATTCTCGGCTCTGATCAGCTGGCAAAAGTATCGGTTGGTCAAGTGGGGCTCCCAGTGGAACGGGAGATCCTGGTAAAGCTATAGAAGATGGCAGGAGGGGAAACTTGTAAAAGCAACCCAGAGGCTAGTTGGCTGCTAGGATTCTTTTTACTAAAGAACCAATTGTCGTTTAAAACACTGTACTGGAGAGGATTCTCGCAGGTGCAGGCATCTTGGGATAACCACTTGAAGTCCAGCGACGTACAAGGTACGTGACAGTAAGTGGTTAAAACAATTATAAAGGCTTTAAAAAGCACGGAGCTTTACAAAATTGTAGTAATATTTGTCATGTGACCACATGCGCTGCTTTCATACGCTGTACACTTTCCAGCCATGTTGCACCCAGTGATGACCATTTTAATGCTGCTATTCTGTGTCCTGGTTACGCCAATAACACTTAATTCTCATTTCTGCAAGACTAAATCATAGTAGATGTGTGATTTATTTTCACAGCACTCATTTTTCCAAAACAAAACAGAAATTAATACATGTAGCTCACCATGCCAGGTCAACATTTGTTCTACATTTCGGGGGGAAAGCAAGTCTCTACCATCTTAGGTCATAATGGAAACTTTCTTTTTTTTGCAAATAGAATTGTTGACTTTCAGCCAAGCAGTACATTAACAAAATCATCAGTGAAATGCTTAAAAAGAATTGGGCTAAACCACTCCAGCTGTTTCATGCGGTGCTGTACGATTTTAAAATTCTGTATTATGTATGGATTTCTCAAAACCAAAGACACTTAAAAGTTCCGTAAATCAAGACAGATAGTCTTTCTGCGCGCTTTCAATTGTTTTCGGATTACCCGCTTTCTTGGAATCTTAAGAGCACTTGCTATGCCAAGTGGAAACAGAATCACACATCAGGTACAAGTGTTTAACATGAGGTGACAATGTACTGGCCTCCAAGAAATAAGCAGCCCTCCTTCATGTATCACAAAGTGGTAAAGTGGTTTTAGGTATGCTTTGTAAGTGCTTGCATTTTTTCTTTTCTTTTTACCAGTTATGCTTTAACCACATAAGACCCTTTATGCAGGTAAAGGACCTGGCCAGTTTTTGCGTTTCCGCACTGCGTCGCTTTAACTGATAATTGCGCAGTTGTGCGATGTGGCTCCCAAACAAAATTGGCGTCCTTTTTTTCCCACAAATAGAGCTTCTTGGTGGTATTTGATCACCTCTGCGGTTTTTATTTTTAGCGCTATAAACAAAAATAGTTTTAAAATTCTACATATTTTTAGTAAAAAAAAAAAAAAAACGCAATAAGCGTTTAACGGTTTGCGCCAAATTTATACAAATTTTACAAAATAGGGGATAGTTTTGTCATTTTTTTTTTTTACTACTAATGGCGGCGATCAGCGATTGTTTTCGTAAATGTGACATTATGGCGGGCACATTGGACAATTTTGACACATTTTTGGGACCATTGTCATTTTCACAGCGAAAAATGCTATAAAAATGCAGGGTTTACTGTTAAAATAACAATTGCAGTTTGGGAGTTAACCACTAGGGGGTGCTGAAGGGGTTAAGCGTGACCTCATATGTGTTTCTAACTGTAGGGGGGCAGGGCTGGACGTGTGACATCATTGATAGTCTTTCCCTATATCAGGGAACAGACGATCAATGACAGCGCCACTGTGAAGAACGGGGAAGGTGAATTTACACACCCCTCTCCTCGTTCTTCAGCTCCAGGGACCGATCGCGTGACCCCGGCGGCAATCGGGTCTGCGGGTCCCGCGGCAACGGAGCTTCGGAGCGGGCTCGCGCCCGTGACCGACAGCTGGGCACTTAAAGAGGACGTACATGTACGTGCTTGTGCCCAGCCGTGCCATTCTGCAGACGTATATGTGCAGGAGGCGGTCCCTTAAGTGGTTATTAAGGCGTTTGCTCCATTAAGACGTACCACCCGCTGCTGCTGTCCTGAGCTGCCATTGGTGCCTCCTCCACCCTATTGGCCGTCGGTAGTGCCACTGGTGATCCCCACCCCTCGTCCCCCCAAATTCTGACTTTCATAGAGCGTATAATTTACATACAGATTTATAACCGCAAACAATTACAAAGTTTAAAACGGAAAATGTGCAACTGGGGATGTTCTGGGCATTGCATATGTACAGAATGCCTAAAGAGCTACTATGGTTTAGGCATTTGGCCAACTGCTTTTGCAGCAATCATTCTCTTCGTCATGCGACTATAGCAGGTACAGCATCCTAACTGGAAAACTAGGAAGAGGAAATTAATGGAATTCACATGCAAGCTTCAGCCATATGAAAGCAGGTAAGAGTCTGGAATAAAAACAAACCTGAAATACCGGTAATTTAAATAACCAACAGGGGGAGCATTAGGCTCCTTTCATACTGGTGGACCATAAATTTTCCACTATGGAACGGTTGTTAAAGGACATGTGTCCATTGCCACCCACTGACATCGTTCCTATCTGCCAAAAACAGTTGTATGGGGATCCAGTCCCCATCTTGTCTGGCAGATCGGATTACTGTTGGGTGTTAATGGATAGGCGGTCAGTGTACATTTTGACTGCTCACAGAGAACAGAGAGCCATGTCCCCATAGGCAGAGAGGACATGGACACGCCATCTGCGGATAGGGATCAATGGACAGATTCCCCATTGAGATAGACGGAGTCCACCCCATGTGAAAGGGGCCTTACATTTTAAATAGGAACTTCAATTTTTTTTTTTTTTTTTGTGTGTGTCAATAGCTACAAATACGTTTGTAGCTGCTGACTTTAGTTCGCAGAGTCCAGTGCCAGGGTTCTACCCATCAGATCACGTAACTGAAGTGAAATTCCGACTAAAACATACTTACTGTGCATGCGCTATGCGTTCCAAACACTTCATGATCTGATGGGTAGCGGTAATGTGATAGAACAGCCATCTTACTACACCCAGCTACGTCTTGAATTTCAGAATAATTTTAGCAATAAAGTGAGCGTAAATAAATATAGTACCGGTATATTGATATCTGTGATACTATTTGGGACGTTTAATTTTGAAAGCCTCAAAAAGGTTTAGCAATGAGCAGTGCAGGGTGTACCAACATGGCCGCCACCACCTTCCTATGGCTGGCATCCAGCTTCTTTTAACCACAACAATACTGGGCACTTTCACCCCTTCCTTACCTGACCAATTTTCAGCTTTCAGCGCTCTCGTACTTCCAATGACAATTGCGCGGTCATGCTACGCTGTACCCAAATTAAATTTTTATCATATTGTTTACACAAATAGACAATTTTTTTTATTATTTGCGATATAAGCAAAAAAAAAAAAAAAAAAGAGCGTAAATTTGGAAAAAAATAAGTAATTAAAAAAAAAAATATCCAATAAAATTTTATTTGGTCATAAATTTAAGCCAAAATGTATTCTACTACATGTTTTTTTGGGGGGAAATAAATAAATCGGTTAAGTGTATAATAATTGGTTTGTGTGATCACGGACATGTGTGCAAATGATCATTGGGACATGTAATTTTACTGTTACATATGTGGGGGACATGTGTGTTTACTGTGGGACACTAGACTGGTGATCAGTAAGTAAAAAGCTGTAAAAAAACAGCTCATAGTCACTGATCTCCAGCCAGCTGCAGCGATCCACCCTCTCCTCACCTCACCGACGACTTCTGTGTGAGGAGAGGAGAGCCGAGAGCCTAGCAACTGGCTCTTTGTTTACATCACATGACGGCTGTGATTGGACACGGCCACCACATGATCAGGAGAGCAAATCACAGAGCCCTCCTGCCAATCTATGAGGTGCTGTGTCCGGGTGACACGAGTGCATCGGGATCGCGCCGCTGTGCGTAAACGCGTGCACGCTTCCCCTCCTGAGGGACATTCCTGAATGTCCACTCAGAAGGAGAGAGCACCCACCCGGCCCTATATATGCAGTGGCCGGGTGGGAAGTAGTTTATTATCACAGATGTCAATATATTATATTTATAGACACTCGCTTTTAAATTTGAGTAATTTTTGCATAAAAGTGAGCGTCTATAAATATAATATATGGACATCTGATGTTTAAAAGCTGGATGCCAGCCGCAATAAGGTTGGTGGAGGCCATGTTGGTACACCCCTTACTGCTCAGTGCTAAACCTTTGAGCCTTTCAGAATTAAACATCCCAAACAGTATCACAGATATCAAACAAACATACTATAATTTATATACGCTCACTTTATTGCCAAAATTACTCTGAAATTCAAGACGTAGCTGGGTGTAGTAAGATGACCACATGAGTGCTCTATCAGATTACCGCTACCCATCAGATCATGAAGTGTTTGGAATGCATAGCGCATGCGCAGCAAGTATTTTTTGGTCAGAACATCACTTCCGTTGCACGATCCGACGGGTAGCAGTAATTTGATAGAACACTGTGTTATCAATGTGGGTCCCGGGCCCTGCCATATTGGATATGGAAGTCTGCTGTGGCTTTCCGGGGAACCACATTCAGCGTCCCACAGTGTGCATCCATGAGAGTCTGTGCAGTGCTCTGTGAATGGTCCTGCAGTCTCCTGGGACATGTCCTAAAAAGCTGCAAGAGGGGATGGGGCCAGAAAGGGGATGTCATCCTTGCCTAGACTAGGATTGTGTAGGTTGAATCGGATACAAAGAGGGGGGGGGGGGGGGATCTGTACTTGTTCCCCCACCAGAAAACCTTAAACTCAGTTAAAGGGCTGGGGGAAGGAAGCAGTGAACCTGTGAGACTTTACTTTGAGTGAAATTCTGTTTTAGGTAACCCATTAATTATACATTCCAGTCAGCACTAAGAGGACTTGCACCCTTGTATTTGATGTGGCATTAGTACAAAACAATGCAAAGACCCTTTTTGAATGCATAAACTTATAAGTCTCATTCTATGTTTTATTAAATTCCTAGGGATATTTGGCATGGTAAACACATTAAAGTCCCAAGGATTGACTACCAACCGTGACCTAGGTGATAAGTAGATGGCATAAGACACAGGGCAGGAAGAGTACAAGCTGAGGCCACAATGAACGATGCAAAGGACAAATGTTAGGACTACAAGGACTTGTGTAAAAATCACATGACAGGGATACGGAAACATGCAAGAGTAAATGTCAGGGCCACAAACACATTTGTAAAGGGCATGCACAGACACATGTCTAAAAACTAGAGAAAAGTGACAGTTATCCTAAGCTACCAAGTGCTTTATAATTTCATACATCAGCTCCACAACAATATGACAGATACGTGATTGAAAGATAGATACTGGTTGAATACACATGAAGTACATGCTGTGTCTACAGACAGGGGGTGTGGAGATGGTACACGTTGGGCAGCAAAGGACCAAGGCAAAAAGCCATAAGATGTTACCATGCAGACAGCAAGTTAAGGTAACATGTTGGTACTTTAGACATTATTTAGCCATACACTCCATCCAATGCAGAGAAAATTCTAATTAAACTCTTGTTATCGCCTAATGTCAATTTAAAACAAGAAAAAAAAAAAAAACTATCAACATCATCCTTTTTAAAAAAAGCTTTATAATTCATGGAGTATAACACTTCCTGCCAGACAATGCTCCTTCTCTAACACGGGGGGTATCCAAACATAGGCCCGCTACACAGTTTTACCCAGCCTGCAGTTAGGCTTAGTGAGGTATCCTCAATGTAGGACCACCGTGTTCACACACAAGTCTCTTCAGGTCTGCTTCCAACTGCTGCACAGTCATTGCCCCATCGTGGGTTGCCACAACCACTAGGACTCTGATGCAAGGTCGGAGTCTAATGCTAGCGAAAACACTTATGTTGGGGGGGGGGGGGGGTTGGGCGCAACGACTGATCCCCTATACATTAGCACCCACACTGACAGATGAAGAGTCCATATTTGGTGTGCATATTTGCTTGCATGCAAGAATCATATTGCTGGTTGGGGAGAGGGATGATGTCATCAGTGTGCTGCAGTGCCTTTAGAAAACATTGGAGAAAAAATTGCGCTAGTCGTACCATGTGGTGAACAAAGTGTTAAGAAATAATTAAACAAATAATATTAAATATAATATAATAATCTCTAGGGAAAGAAGGTAAGGAAAACCTTCTAGTGAGACAACCAAAATAAATTGAATTTATGACTGTGTGAAAAAAATTATAATAAAATCCATTCAGTCCAAAAAGATCTGTGACTTCTTAAACATATTGTCCCCATCAAAGTATCAACTCCATGGATGTATGTTGATGGGGGAAAAAGCCAAGATGAAAGGGATTCCGCCACCAGTCAGGTTTGGATAGAATAGAAAAGATCCACCAGGAGAGGGGTAGGTAATAAACTCTTACCAGATTCCCAGCTAGTAAAGCATATAGATCCACTCGATCCCAGAAGGGAGGGGAGGGGAAAAACTGCAGCACTCCTCTGCATTCAGCTGGTCCTCGTTTTGATAGGTGTGGATCCCTAACTCCTTTCCAGGTCCTAAGCTGGTTGCACAGCTCCAAAGGATCCAGTGATGCTGCAGTGCCTTCACTGTCCAATCTGCAGGCCAGGGTGTGTGCTCAACCAAGCTTTGCTTCTGCTGCAATAGAGGACTCGACTGTCTTCTGGCAGGGTATCGGAATCGCATAAAGTGGGGAAAATTATTTGATCCCCTGCAGATTTTGTAAGTTTATTACGAGACAGGATATTAACCAAAAACACATGAGGCAAATGTTATAAATTCAGTTGCATTTCAGTGAGTAAAATACGTTTTTGATCACCAAGCAAAAAATGACTTAGAACTTGGTGGAGAAACCATTGTTGTTTAACGGGTTTGCACGCATCTCAGGAGGGATTTTAGTCCACTGTTCTTTACAGATCTTCTCTAAATCCTTAAGGTTTCTTGGCACCTCGTAGTTTGAGCTCCCTCCAGAATTTTTCTATAGGATTGAGGTCTGGAGACTGGCATCTTCTTGGACCACTTCTTTGTTGCCTAGGTGGTATTGTCATGCTGGAGGACCCATCCATGACCCATCTTCAGTGTTCTGGCTGAGAGAAGGTAATTATCAATCCAAGATTTTACAATACATGGCCCCGTCTATTGGCCCCTCAATGCAGAATAGTCAGCCTGTACCTTTAGCAGAGAAACAGCTCCAAAACATAATGTTACCCCCTCCATGTTGATCGTTGGGACGGTGTTCTTAGGGTCAGTCAGCATTTTTCTTCCTCCAAACACAGGGAGTCGAGTTAATGGTCCAATCTGACCAAAGGCACTTTCAATCCTTCTCAGACTTTAGATGTTCATTGGCAAACTTCAGAGACCAAAATTAAGCTCTGGTATTAACTTGACTCGCAGTGTTTTGAGGAAGAAAAATGCAGACTATGACCCCAATAATACCATCCCTACAGTCAAGCACAGAGGTGCAAACATTATGCTTTCTCTTGCAGTTTCTCTGCTAAAGGTACAGGCTGACTTTGCCGCACTGAGGGGCCAATGAATGGGGCCACGTATTGTAAAATCTTGGATGAGAACCTTCTTCCCTCAGCCAGAACACTGAAGCTGGGCTATGGATGGGTCTTCCAGCATGACAATGACCCAAAACATACCAAGGCAACAAAGGAGTGACTCAAGAAGCAGCTCATTAAAGTCATGGAGTGGCCTAGCCAGTTTCCAGACCTTAATCCTATAGAACATATATGGGAGGGAGCTGAAACTTTGCGTTGCCAAGAGACCAAGAAACCTTAAGGATTTAAAGAAGATCTATAAAGAGTGGGCCAAAATCCTTCCTAAGATGTGTGCAAACCTGGTAACGACCTACAAGAAATGTCTAACCTCTGTGCTTGCCAACAAGTGTTTCTCCACAAAGTCAAGTTTAGCTTGGGGATCAAATACTTTTTTTTTTTTACTCACTGAACTACAACTCAATTTATAAGCATGTGTTTGTTCTGGATTTTTGGTTGATATTCTGGTCTCAATTATTTAAAATACACCAATGATAACAAATTATAGACCCTTCATTTCTTTGTAAGTGGGCAAACTTACAAAATCTGCAGGGGATCAAATAATTATTTTCCCCACTGTACCTGACTGAACACCGTAAAAAAACTGGTTTAGCCGGCAAGACTTTTTTTCAAATATTAGGTATTTAGCTAGCTGGCAGTTCAGCTTTAATTGATGTGCCTTGTGTCATGGGGATGCCAACAATTCCCAATGAATTAATTAGAATAATGGTTCAGCCCATTAAAAAAGCTGCATAATTTGTAAGTGGGTGACATTTGGTTTAAGCCGTGCGAGAACATGATCGGATTTGGCAATTTTATAAAAAAATAAAAAAAATAATGACTTGATACACTGTAGTAGTGAAATACCTTTATTCACAAAGCTCAGAGTTATCTCAAACACAGACGAGGGTTCTCCCAACGTCTCACAGCTGAAAACCCTCTCATGTAGACAGCTCATTGTTTTCAATCTGCAAGGTAGTAAAAGTGTTTAATGTCTTCCTCCCATAAAAAGAAATCTATAAAGGAGGAACCATTTTTGTCAGGGCTAGAAGGCGGATTTCAGAGTTTCCTGGTAATGTGAAGAGACATTAAGGCAGCGAAGCAGACCGCAAGGCTTCCAGGCAGCCATTAGATGTGAGCTTTTAGGATTCGGGCAGTTTATGGCATGTGATTACCACCAACACGCCAAGAGCCTAGAGAAGGATAACAGAAGCAGTTTGTGGCATGGCGCCAGACAGCAGGCGAGCACTATTAATTTGCACACTCGCATCAAACCTCTTCTTACACAGAATTACAGCGTTAAACACAGAAGTCTTTAAACCGCCATCTTTGTAAAGAAACAAAGTGTCTAGTAGAATCCGAGCTAAATAATTCTGCTGCTGTACTGAGGAAGTGAAATAATTCATTAACTCCATTCCAACATGAATATCCTGCGGTCATACAGGCTCAAACAGACACCGCCTAGGCTGACCTACATCCTGCATTTTAGGGTTGTCCCGATACCGAGTATTTGCGGGAGTTCTTGTACTCCAGCAAATACCACCGATGCCTAAATAGAATACCCCCCCTCCCCCGCCGCATCGAAAGCCACCGCTGCATGGGTTAAACCACGTGCGGGAACATCACAGCTTTCATTTGAATAGCTGTAGTGTTCCCGCTGCGTAAAGACACTCCCCCTTGCTCGGGATTGGATGGGTGATCTGTCCAATCCCGAGCAAGGGGGAGTGTCTATACGCGCAGGCAAAACAGCTATTCACATGAATGCTGGGATGTTCTCCGTGCGGCGGCAGCTTTCGGCTGCTAGGTATGGGGGACATGGCCGGAGGGACATGGCTGCATATGTGGGGGACATGGCTGCATATGTGGGGGACATGGCTGCATATGTGGGGGACATGGCTGCATATGTGGGGGACATGGCTGCATTTGTGGGGGACATGGCTGCATATGTGGGGGACATGGCTGCATATGTGGGGGACATGGCTGCATTTGTGGGTGACATGGCTGCATATGTGGGTGACATGGCTGCATATGTGGGTGACATGGCTGCATATGTGGGTGACATGGCTGCATATGTGGGTGACATGGCTGCATTTGTGGGGGACACGTTTAAAAAAAAGTATCGGTATTCGGTATCGGCGACTACTTGAAAAAAAGTATCGGTACTTGTACTCGGTCCTAAAAAAAAGTGCTATCGGGACAACCTTACTGCATTTAACTTTTGGCACCTGGGCTGCCATCCCTAGCTTAATCCCCATTTGCCTGTATTTTTACCCTCTGCGAACTGCTAGAACAGGCTACCATGTTGGCTGCTTCAGCCTAGGTCCACACTGGTGCAGTGCGGGGAACTGCATGTAATTCAGATAGGAATCTCAGTGCATTGCTGTTCAAATTACATGCCATTCTTTGCAGTGCAAATCAAAGCCTATTCATTTTGTATGGCTCAAATTGCACTGCACAAAAAAAGGAGCATGGACCTTTATTTACTGCACCGGGATGGGATTGTTTACACCTATGTGATCCAATTCTTCCAAATCGCACTGTGATTTGCAAACATTTTTTGGGGTGTCATCAAGATAACATGGAGACCTACAGCAGTTCCCATGGAGTGCGATTGTGATGCTGTACGGGAAATGCAAACGAATCACTGTGAATAACGCACTGCATCAGTGTGAACCAGGACTCAAGCATCACCCCAAATTCAACTGCATCATCACCCACCTACTCTGGAACTTCAGAGGAAGTGCACACAGCACAAAATCAAGAGCAAGGAGTTTGCAGGGTTTTTCTTTTATATTACAGGTACAGCGCCTTGCGAAAGTATTCGACCCCCTTGAACTTTGCGACCTTTTGCCACATTTCAGGCTTCAAACATAAATATATAAAAGATATAAAACTATTTTTTTGTGAAGAATCAACAATCATGATGTGGAATGAAATTTATTGGATATTTCAAACTTTAACAAATAAAAAACTGAAAAATTGGGCGGGCAAAATTATTCAGCCCCTTTACTGTCAGTGCAGCAAACTTTCTCAAGAAGTTCAGTGAGGATCTCTGAATGATCCAATGTTGACCTAAATGACTAATGATAAATAGCTCTGCAATGATCTAAAAAAAGGTGAACGTTGCTCACTGTTGCAACTACTCCCCTCGCTGACTTGACACTTTAATGTGGCTTCTCTACAAAGTTCCTTTATGTTTCCTCTATTCTCAGGATTTACATACTCCGATTTATATTGCTATTCGCTCGTGTTCCTCCATTATATTCTCCCCGTTCCACTCTCTTGCTCATAATTAGATTTTTTTTATGACGTCATCATTAAGACTGCTCAAACTAGTCAAAACCATTTCTCAATGAACCTCCTTTCTACAATTGTTTGTTTTTTCCTGTCTGACATTAGTCCTATATGCATGCAGGTGTTGGGAAAATATTTCCACAGCCCACCAGTGTGAAACAATGTCCATGTTTGAATTCTGTAGAGTATTAATGCAGAACTAAACCCAACAATTTCACAATTTTTCCAGTTACATTCAAGGCATGTGCTGATTACTGTCATATTTGCTTGTACTCTCAACCAAACTGTCAAGCCATCAAAAAGCTGGTGTCCTAATTGATCACATGTGCAGCACCATGGTAATAACAGTTCAAACAGAGGCCAAGATGGCAACTTCCTTGACTGTAAGGGCCCTTTCACACGGGGCGGATCAGTATTGATCCGCCTCTGTGTGTCCATTTGCTCAGCGGGGATCGCTCCGTAAATCCCCGCTGAGCCGTCGGATGACAGGGCGGTCCCCGCACACTGTGCAGGGACCGCCCTATCTTTTCTCCACTCTCCCCTATGGGGAATCGGATGAACACGAACATTGTGTCTGTGTTCATCCGATCCGATGACAGAAGAAAAAATAGGGTTTTCTTCCATCCGCAAAAGCGGATGTTTGCGGAGGCAGACAATTACGGGTGTCAGCGGATGTTCATCCGCCGACACCCGCTATCCCATAGGGATACATGTATGTCCGTATTTCATCCAAAAACGGATGGATGAAATACGGACATACGGTCCGCACGTCTGTAAGGGGCCTAAAGGATAGCCCCACTTTAACCATCAGTAAAATCTCGATGCACGCCATGGAGCACAGATATACCGACGCAAAGCATCACCTGCCGCATCTACTATCTTGTATGACTTCCTCCCTGGACTGCTACAGAAAGCAGTTGGGCATAGATGCTGTATTTCAGCTTATGATAAAAACATAGTTATTTGGTGTAAAAATATCAAAAGCTAATCAGAAAAGGTTGGCTTTCAACATTTCCCATTGTTTGGAAAGCACAAGAGGCCACTGTACTGAAATATTTTGGATCTATCCCATGTACATTGTCCACATCTGTCAGACACAAAAATCTGACCACCTTCTTGGAAGTTATGTGTGCTGTAAAGACAAGACTGGACTTGTGTTGTTGATGTGTTGTGGCGAGTCCCCTAGGGCCTTCTGTACTTTGGGCTCAGGTACCATTTTGGTCTCTAGTGTGCCGGTCAGAATCTCTTGTGACACATTCCATGCTAGAGGGAGCTACCAGGGGAGTTCTAAGGAGTCTCCCAAGGTGCAATCAGGCAGATGTCTCATAAAACAATAAAGCAAACTGGTATGATTGCTTAAAACCCCTAGAGAGGATAAATGTGACTTGTTCATAAATACAAGTCATCATGATGACAGCAAAATCAAACTACAGTATCATTTGAAATTTTTTCTCCCTTTAGATTTTTTTTTCTAAATGGTCCTTTATGAAATCTAATAACTTTCCCTATTCTTGAAATGAATTAAAATATTACAAAGTAAAATCATATAAAAAAAAAATGCTGATATTTTAGGATAAACCATGTGACCCTGTTAAGCAAATCAGGATGGTGTGTGTATTTACAGCCAATCAGGAGGCGGTGCTGCATTTTAGGACATTTAAAAAAAGGAGACAAACAAGTTGGCTTGCCTGTGCTGATAAGCAAGCAATTTAGGATCGAGGGCAGAATCCCCCGCAATTCTGCCCGCGATGAACATTTTTGCCCAAAGAATTTTTACACGATTTTCGTATAGTGTGTACACAACTTTCGACAGCCAATTCCAAATTTTTGTACGAAAATTCCTGAAAAGGGACAAACTCTCTCTTACGGGTACAGAAAAAAAAAAAAAAGGCTGTCATACGAGAATTTTCGTTTACCGGTTTCTGATTTGCTGTGGAAAAAAAATTAACAATTTGCACGATTTTCTTATAGTGTGACTGTGTACCGCACTTAAAGGGGTTGTAAAGGTTTGTTTTTTATTTTCTAAATAGGTTCCTTTAAGCTAGTGCATTGTTGGTTCACTTACCTTTTCTTTCGATTTCCCTTCTAAATGTTTTTTTCTTTGTCTGAATTTCTCACTATTTTTCCTCAGTAAACTTGCCACCATCATCCGAGCGGTGGTTAGTCAGCCAGAAGAGCTTACCAAGGAAGTGAGAAATTCAGACAAAGAAAACAAAGAAAAAAACATTTAGAAGTGAAATCGAAGGAAAAAGGTAAGTGAACCAACAATACACTAGCTTAAAGGAACCTATTTAGAAAATAAAAAACAAACCTTTACAACCCCTTTAAAGCTCCTTTCACATATAGGCAATGTTGTGTACACGCAATGAGTGGTGGAGTGCCCTCCTTTTTACTGCCATCACAATGTGTATGGGGTTGTCCGGCAACCATTGCAAGACCGGGTTCACAGCAGAGCAGTGTGGTTTGTCCGTGTCACATTTTATACACATTTTAAGGTTTGCTGCCAATCAACTCGATTAGAATGTGTGTTTTATGAAATTGCATCAAAGATGCGGCATGCAGAACTTTCATGTGCTTTCATAAAAATGTGTGTTCTAATATTTGAATACAGTTTAATGGCAGCACACCTAAAATGTGTAAAACGTGCATAAAAACCATGGCATGAAAAACTGCATCACACTCATGTGAACTGGGCCTAAGGTTTGGCAATCAACTGAGAAGCGTTGATACACCTCAAGCACCTATTTTTTCTGTACGGATAATGCACATGTAAAAAGGGGCCTAAAAAGGTGCAACTACTTTAAATCTATATCCAAAGCTCATTTCTAGTTTCTGGATTCAGTGTAGAACTATCCCTATCCCATCTTCCTTGATCTCCTTACATAAATCTGCTTATGGCGAGAATATCCCTCATTATAATTGCTTGGGGGCATGGCCTGAACATACCAGGCCCTAAGTAAATGAAAAAAATAAAAAAAATAAAAGTGAGGACACCAGAATTTGGTGTTAAAATTTCGAAAAAGGTAACACATTGCACATTCCCTTGCACTGGACATTGTTACCAAATAACCCTTTTGCGGTTACTATGCCTTTCAGTATGATGTTCACATTTTCATTTCATATTGGTATTCTATAAAGGAAATCTATGGTCAAGGCATACACTATTAACAATCCAATATATGAACATTTTAAAAATCTTATATTGTAAAACGCAAATGCCTAGATTCCCTGAATGCTTTGCAGCTTCTCCCCTGCTGTTTACTTTCCATTTCTAGGGACTATATATCCCATGGTACCTTGATGCTTGCAAGTATCGGTTTCCTGTACTGGCTCCGCCTCCTGAAACACTTCCTCTCAGCACCTCTGTAGCTCAGAAGGCAGGCTCTGTGAAATGTGTGACACAGCGATACCTACCAACGGTGCAAAGTGAATACATGTCACAGAATTCAAGGAACTAAAATGTGAGGGGATTGTCACAATCCAAGATTACAAACTTTTTTTGCATTTTCAGCACTTTATTACTTTGCACTTTTTTTTACAGCATTTGCAGTTTATGAATTAGGATTTATTTGCACATTGCTATTAGGTGGTCACAGTTTACATTATTTGATACATACATTAAATCTGACTTTTATTATACAATATACTTGTTACATTTTCCCAATAATATCCTAGGCACCAAGTGTGAAAGGCCCCTTTCATACGAACGTACCAATCAGGTCTCTATGGAGCAGCGGATGTCAATGGACACCCACCGACATCAGGTCCATTCCTGTCCACTAAGAACAGACTAATGGGGATCCATTCCCCATCTGTCTGGCTAAGTGAATCAGATAGCAGTCAGGTGTATACGGACAGGCAGTACATTTCCATCCGACTGCCAATAGAGAACAGAGGGGTGTGTCCGTTTCTACTCTGCATCAGCAGAGTAAACATGAACCTGTCATCCGCCAGCTCAGATGGGATCAGGGGACATATTTCCCACTGAGCAGGCGGATCCGCTAGTGGATTGCACCCCCATGTGAAAGGGGGTCTTAAGCTTGTTACACAAATATCTCCAGAATTCTCTAGCGTAGACTAGACACAGTGGCAGAAAATGTTGCTTTAGCCAGACAGACCGCATGTGGGTAAACTACAGCGTATCAGTGTGAAAGCAGCCAGGGGCCCCTTTCACATGATCGGACAGGCGGAGGACCCAATTCAACCATTTTTCAGATGGACCTAATCAGGCCCTCCAATCACCTCTTTGGAGCTACAGATGTAAAAAACGGACTTATGTCCGTTTACAACCACCTAGCTGCCATCCATCTGGGAGGATCGAATTAAAGGGCCCGTAGAGCGGGCAAGTGGGCTGTGTCAGTGTCTGCTCTGCATATGCAGAGCAGAGAGACCTGTCATCCACCCGCTCCACTCTTTGTGGCCAGTGACTGGTTATAAGGTCGCTTAAGTGGCCCTCGCTCTTCAAAAGGTTGGACACCCCTGACCTAATAGAAATTGGAGTTTCCTCAAGGCCTAGAGCTTTAGTCCCACGTGCCTCCACTACTGCAAGGGCTGAGTATTGCTACCAAAATTTTCAAAGGTTACCGTTTAGGAAACCGCTAGTGAGCTGTAAGGCAATAAGCAGTCAGATCATAAGACTCGTGTCAGTCGAAGAACAGGAAAACTGATGAAAAAAAAATCTCCAACACAAGTGGGTCCATCACCTGAGGACACTAGTAAAAAAAAACTGGATCCACAGAGAGTGGACTGGATTATATGGATACACTAGAGCAGTGTTTTTCAACTCCAGTCCTCAAGGCACACCAACAGGTCAAGTTTTCAGGATTTCCCTCAGATGAAATGGCTGTGGTGATTACTAAGGCAGTAAAACTAATCAAATCACCTGTGCAAAATAATAGAAAGCCTGAAAACATGACCTGTTGGTGTGCCTTGAGGACTGGAGTTGAAAAACACTGCACTAGAGGGTGTTTCCAGCAAAGCTTCAGTGCCCAATCACCTGAAGGTAACCCATAGATCAAGACAAAGAATGACTTGCTGTACTGTATGATTAGGATACATTTTTTTCATAAAATTTTCCTTTTATTGCTTACTATCTGCATCATTGTAAAATGACAAACAAATGGAACCCTATTCTTGGAGGACATCATATGACACTGTGGCTTATTAGTGCACCGGCCTGCTGCTGGTAACATGTGATTGCTGTGACCAATCACAGCAGACCACATGACAGTTGTAAACAATGAATGTTCCTTTCATGCATGCATGAATGCATGGCAGACAATTGTATTTCTAGCTGTGATTGGTTACAGTCATCACATGGTACAGACAGGGCCAATCACACACACTGTCATTCAGTGAAAATCAGGTCTAAAAGCATTCATAGTATTTTTTTTATACTGTCACCAGTGTCCCTGATCACCTCCACACAAGTTATATGATGATGCTGTACTGCACTGGTGACCAAATATATATAATAAAAAAAATGTTACAAAAAATTACAACTTTAAAAACGTGCCATGGCTCTTACTAATACCTCAGTCTACTTTCCAAAAAGGTAATTTGGGGGTATGTGTGCTTTTCTGGCCCTTTTGGGTCTCAATAAATTTGATTAGTCAGTACATCAGGATTTTCAGATACATCGTATTTATGGGCGTATAACGCGCACTTTTTTCCCCATAAGATCAGGGGAAAATCGTGGGTGCGCGTTATACGCCAATAGCATACCTCGGAGGAGGACCAGTTTCATCGGACCAATTCGATGGTGTGTACGGCCTATCAGACCGTTGTCCGTCGGACCAAAGTTTTAAAACTGGGACAGATTCGATGGTTAGTACACAAAAGCATCGGACCAAAAACCCGCGCATGCTCAGAATCAAGTCGACGCATGCTTGAAAGCATTAAACTTCGTTTTTTAGCACGTTGTTGTGTTGTCACCATGTTCTGGTTTGATCGGATTTTTGGTCCGATGGTGTGTATCAGACCATCAGACCACTTCAGCCTGGTCCGATAAAAAAAGTCAGTCGGACCGGTCTTATCGTGTGTACGTGGCCTCAGTAATAACGCATATTGCCAGAGTAAAATTTTTTTTTTTTCCAGAAAATTCCCTCTTAAAATTGGGGCGTGCGCTATACGCCGGTGCACGTTATACGCCGATAAATATGGTATACACACAGTCACACCATAGTTTGTTGACTAACTTACCTACAGACTAAATATACCAGTTTTTTTTACACACAAATATAAAAAAAATATATATACAAATTTCATATGGGTAGAGTGTTGCATTGTTGCATGACCATACAATGCGATAGTGCTGCGATAGTGCTGAAAGGTGAAAATTGGACAGGGCAGAAAGGGGGTAAAAGTGCCCAGTATTGAAGTGGTTAAAATATTCTGGAGATGATCTGCTGGCAATGATTTGGCCTAGTTATATTTTTTTTCAGATCATCAAAACAAACCAGTAACAGTGACCAGATTGGAGGAACAGTAATGCTTGAATGCTCAAAATTTATAGATATCGCCAAATCCAGGATTAATGTGCATTGCAAACCTCCCCCTTAATCTACACAAACCACAAATCAAAACAATGAAGCTTATTACATGGTCCATATGGGATGTGCATGCATTATTCAAATGACAGCTTGCAATCTGCATCCCTAAGTGTCAGGATTACGCACCTCTAGTAACCCTTCATTTTTCAGAGTACAAAAAAAAAAAAAAAACGCCTCATAACAAGCACTTCTCCGTCACGCCGTAGTGCCATTGGGCATTCTGGAGACATTGCAGCAACAAGGCGGACATTCCCTGGAAGGAGTCCGTGGCATGTTCAAACATGCGTTTCCCTGCTGTCCTCTAATACCTCGGCCAAAATAAATTCTGCATAATTCGTCGCGATCTGTTAAGACCACACCAGCCAGGAGGACAGGAGCCAATCTTCTTTGCCAGAGACCTGCTGTGCCCAGCGCTGGAGGGGTTAACACGGCCATTAGCACGGACATTCCCCTCCCATAGCTCCCGAGAGAGGCAGAGAAGGAGGAAAATAGGTCAGTGCAGACATATTGCACAGAGCAAATCTCAACAAGAGAGTCTGTTCTAATCCAGGCCTGGATTGTGTTTCAGATGACACAGGAACCGTTATGTTCTACAGGACTGTTATGGCAATTCAGAACATTACAATAGATTAGAAATGATGATGTATTTTCTGTGATGACGAGTCTGTCTCTGCTAATAGGTACTATTACATTACAAACATACTCTAAATACGTACGTAATATCGTATGCAATGTCCCATGATTTTTAATACGGTTATGCCTTTGCCTCTACAGTCTTGTTATGATGACACCGAATTCAAGTTAAAATGACATTCCTTTATTTTTGATAAAGGTGGAATAGGGGTAGAATCTGATACATTAGCATTTGGTGCCAAAGTTTTTTTTAGCTCAGAGCTCAAGCTACAGGGGTCAAAATTGTACCCCAACTCATTGCATGCAACCCTTGTATGTACACCAAATACCAACCCTAAAACACTAATCATTCCTGCAACCCCAACAATGGCACTCATACTAAGCTTGCTTAGAAATCCAACTAACAACAAACTATGCTTTAGACCAGGGCTTGACAAATTTGCTTGGGATCTAGGAGCCAGCTAAAAATGTTAGGAGCCATGTTTTTTTTTTTACGCCCGACAAAGCTTTACGAGCGGCTATACCGCCGACAAAGCGATGCTGCAGCAGTGCATTGTGGCCAGTTTAACCCTTTCCTGGCCGCCACCAAGGGTTAAAACCCCCCGCTAGCGGGCGAAATGTGCCGCAACTCTGCCCATAGCGTCGGTGGTAAAAATAGCGGAGTTTTACCTCTGACGCTATGGGCGCCTCATTCACACAATCGACATGATCATAATCATTCACACATAATCGTGTGCAGAACTGTGGGGCGCGTTTGTGATGCCATTACTTCTAATAGCACCCAAATCGCATTGCACGACACTGTTGCCCAAAAGAAGCTCATGTTTCTTTTTGAGTGACAGGTGATTTACCACGCAACATTCGCCGCGTGATTGGGGTGCCATTAGAAGTATTGGCATCGCAACATGTCACGCATTTTGCAGCCATTTGAAATTGCGCGGTGGAATCACCGCAATTCCACTTGTGATCATGTTGGAATGCAACCTCACACTGGCCTTGCCCCTTCCACAACCCTCACGCTGAGCCCAACCCGTTACAACCCACAAACTAACCTTCTCCACTACCCTGACAATAAAGCTGCCTCTAACCTTAACGTCATACCTTACCTTACACAAACTCTCTAACACTACTACCGTACCGCAAAGAAACCCTCCCTTAAACCTTGAAGTTGGCTATGGGACTCTGCAGCAGACTTGGCATCCATGTAGAGGATGAGCTTTTTAGAGGAAGGTGTTGGGCACTGTGGGAGTTAGGAGGTGCTGTAGGAGGTTATCAAATCTGCAGTCTGTTAAAAAGGGAGGCCGCATTCTGCCAGTGGGCCACAGCCCAGAAGTTGGGAACTACTGCCAGAGAGTATGCGGCAAAACCCCAACTGCGTTATTACACGATACTCTTATCTTAGGGCTCATATACACCAGCAATGTATTGAATACTCTCTATAACACAGCCTACAGGAGGAGTGTGCTGTGAGGGGTGGTGCAATGAGTGGTTACAATGCAGCACACGGTTTACCTTTTGTCACAATGTGGTGTAGTTTGTCACAACACGCTGTAAAAACACAGCTGTCATGACCTCTTTTATTCAGTGCACACAAATGCAGATCATTGGTGTAAACTTAAAGCGGAGTGCCATCCAAAAACAGAACCTCTGCTTAGCCGCGTCCACCCTTTTTTGACAGGGACCATTATCCACTTTAGGGAGACCGCGCTACCCCTCAGAAGTTCTGCCCCCTTCTCCTTCCTCCATGACAATGCGCAGTAGGGAACTGGCTGTGAATGGCGGCGGCGGCAGCACCCAAGAGCGGATCTGAAAATCAGCTGGGGTGCCAACATCGCAAGGAACCCTGGAGAGGTAAGGGTATGAATATTAAAAGTCAGCAGCTACAGTATTTAATTTTTTTGGCGGGAGCAAAACTCCTCTTTAACTAATATGACACGACATAGAACCCCGTTTTCAATGCAACTCATTAATTGAATTGATTAAGCACCATGCACACTGGACATTAAAATAACGTTATTAAAACAGCAAAACTTTTTTTTAATGGATTTTTAATGGATCAAAAAACGTTACAAAACGCTGGTGGGCGAAGTTTTTCAGAGTATCTGCGTTTAAGAAAAACTTCAAAAACCATCCAGTGTGCATGTGGCCTTAATGTCTGGATAGATAGATGTATATGTGTGTGTGTATATATACACACACATATATACACACACATATATACACACACACACACACATACATATATATCTGCTTTTGCCTTTTAACCGCCTAGACAAATGATGTCATCGGCTTCTCCCGTTGACTACTGGGATATCAGTCTCAGCAATCTTTGTTGTTTGGGTTCCCCACGCTGCGTCAGTACTGGCTGACTATGGCTATGCTGGGTAGGCAGCTACACAATTTTCAGGAAGAAGTCAGACGCTGGCATCAGCTGCTCTTACTGTGAATGGTTGCTGGCAAGACGAAGGTATGCGCTTTTTAAATGTGATTTACACACAAAAAACACAGAATTAAAATAGAAGTCCCTAGTTATTTAAACTGCTGCAATTAAATTCTACATTTATTTTTTAAATGAAAAACATTAGACGGCAGTTCCTCTTTAAAGATGAAAAATCATGCAGCCACCTCATCCAACGATTGGCAAGCGGCAACTTTTTTTAATTTTTGGTTTTAACATGCTTTAAATGGATGGTGATCATAGGTACAGAATATACAGTAATGTCCTATTCCCACGACTCCACTGTCTTTTTCCCGTGTACTAGATTTTTAAATGGCATGTTCCGATTTTTCCATCCCAGTCTCAGCAATCCCAAAGGTATTTATTCCTTGTACCGTTATCTCCATGGGCTTAGAATAGTGCACATCCTGCTTCTGACCAGAAAAAAAAAATATTCATGCTCTGTATGTTACAGCGAGAGGACAGATGGATTATAGGTATTAATATAATGGTGAATGGAGTGCAGTCTGTTCAGCTCAGAAACAGCTGGGTACAACTAGCTCCGTTATTCACATTACAGTGACATTCTCTTCACACAGACACACACTGCCTCTCCTACAGGCGAACCCAAGAAAAATTATTGCTCCCATTCCTTTTCATCAGAAACGGCGTCACTATGGATTGTTAATGCAGGCTTGTGAGTGGCGTCTGTATAGGACATGCTCATAGTATTTCATCACAGTTGCCAGAACATGATTATGGGGTTCTGATGGTTTCTGCTACAAAAACCAAAATACTAGCCCAGCTGTGCATATGTATTTAACTCTGCAGTCTGCATTTCCCACAATGCACTAGGAGCTTATCATCGTTTTAATATGTATGCGGATAGAAAACCTGTAATGTGTAACATATGCAGCATTCAGCCCTAATGTCAACTTTATATTAACATCAAATGGATGTAAGCCGTTTGGCTCATATAAACTGGATTCCACCTTTAAAGCTAAATTTCAGAGATACTCTATACAGATATACATAGGGTTAAATATAATATATAAAGATGTATCCAATAATACAGAATATATATATATATTTTAGGGTTGTCCCGAAACCGATACCAGTATCGGTATCGGGACCGATTCCGAGTATTTGCGGGAGTACTTGTACTCCCGCAAATACCCCCGAAACCAAAATAGAATACTCCCCCGCCATCCCCCCCTCCCGCCGCCCACCGCAAATCGCCCGCCGCCGACCGCCGCTAATCCCGTGCACCTTGCAACCATGAAATACACGCGGCGCCATGTATACACACGCGATTGGACGGATCCGACAAATCGCGAGCAAGGGGGGAGTGTCTATACACGGATACGTCCATAGACACTCCCCCCTTGCTCGCGATTGGACGGATCCGTCCAATCGCATGTCTTTACATGGCGCCGCGGGTATGTGTTACACGGGGATTAACCCTGCAGCAGCGGCGGCGGCTGGGGAGGTATGGGGCACAGGACATGGCTGCATATGTGGGGGGACATGACATGGCTGCATATGTGGGGGGACATGACATGGCTGCATATGTGGGGGGACATGACATGGCTGCATATGTGGGGGGACATGACATGGCTGCATATGTGGGGGGACATGACATGGCTGCATATGTGGGGGGACATGACATGGCTGCATATGTGGGGGGACATGACATGGCTGCATATGTGGGGGGACATGACATGGCTGCATATGTGGGGGGACATGACATGGCTGCATATGTGGGGGGACATGACATGGCTGCATATGTGGGGGACCATGACATGGCTGCATATATGGGGGGACATGACATGGCTGCATATATGGGGGGACATGACATGGCTGCATATATGGGGGGACATGACATGGCTGCATATATGGGGGGACATGACATGGCTGCATATATGGGGGGACATGACATGGCTGCATATATGGGGGGACATGGCTGCATTTGGGGACACGTTTAAAAAAAAGTATCGGTATTGGGTATCGGCGACTACATGAAAAAAAGTATCGGTACTTGTACTCGGTCCTAAAAAAGTGGTATCGGGACAACCCTTATAACACACACGTCTTTATTTTTATTTTTTATTTTTTTGACAAACAGTAGAAAGAAGTGCCCTTGACACAACATCAAGTCACTCCAGTGACCAAACATGGCCAACCATTACAGACAACAACCGTACTAACCTAGTCCTCTGGCTGAGTGTATAGAACATCCCATACCCTCCCCCAACAGCCCATAAATCTATTCTAAAAAATAAAAATGAAGCTTTGCTATGGTTTTGGATTACATTTTAGGTGTTAAAGGATAAGTTCATCTTTGGGAACATGTTTCACCCATTTTCAGGGTTCTATGTCCTGCAGGGTCTCCGTTCCGCTGCATCTAGTGAAAGCAAGTGGGGGATTCCCTCATCCACACAAGGTGGATAGAGGAATTCTCTCCACTGTGCTACTGTATGCTCACAGCCGGGACTCCTCCATTGTCAGAATACACTTATCAGTGTAGCAGGTGATTGGCTGCAGCTAGTGGTCGACTTTAAATTTTCAATATTCCCGTTCAACAAAAAGATGATGCTTAGATCAACTTCTGCCGAGCGGGAACAGCCAAATGGATCAAAATTTGTCTGGTCCCTTCTGAACAGGCTGAATTTCAATCCATCCATGAGGCCTAAGGCCTCCTCTTACACATGATCAGATTTTCAGATGACTGAATGTCCGTTTTTTGTTGCATGCTTGCATCACGACGAAAGTGAAGAGTATACTCACCATACGAAAATTCTCAACTCAAGAATACAACTTTAGAAGTAACGTAATGCGTTGATTTATTTTGTATGTATTTGGTTTCTGAGCATTTGTAGTCTTGCTCGAAAACTGAAAACCGTACTAATTATATGAAAAACAGACGTAGAGATCACGTACGACAACATTTTTAAAGTCTGCACATCCAGCTTTTGTCAGACGAAAAAATGGAATTGGCCGTCGGAAGCATCGTACTAAAGATCTGAAAAATCGGCAGATTGTTTGGACTAAATTTTATTTCCAATTTTAGCATTGTGTGTACGGCCTTTAGTCCAGTTCTCACAAGCTGTTCTACAGTAGATTTACGATGTCCACAGATTTTTAGATAAGCATTCATTCAGTTAGGTTCCCTAAGAAACCACACATTTTTGAGCTGAAAGACAATGAAAAACCTTTGGTTAGCGCTTCCAGAAGAATATGCCAGTTTTTTTTAGCCCATTCTAAATTGGTCCCTAGATGGTACAATTTTGCTGCATGCCCTTCATACAGGAGGACAGACTTCTGCACGCCAGACAAACCTCCTCTCTTACCAAACAAACTTTCTGTATAACTAACTGCATGTTCCCTTTCCCTATGAAAGGAAGCCATTGAAGTGAAGACGATAACATTGGATAGTGGTCATGTCATTTTTGGAAGGGAAAAGTCCTAAAGCCACATAAATGGAGCAATGTGTGATGTTTATAAATCCATCTGACCAGCAGTAAGGAGTTTCTGGAAAATGTAATTAAAATGTTACCTAGAATGGAATTTTAAATGTTACACATTGACACATAGATGCATGTGCAAAAGGAAAGTAATATACTGAGGCAAACACACTGTATGACCTATAAAGATACATTACTAGAAACAGTCATATAAAAAGGTGCACAAGATGTGTAAAGAGAAGGTGTGAGGTTCCGTTCACACCTAAACAGAGAGTCCCTCGGGTCTTTTTATTTGAGAGTTTTTGAGCGTTTTAATGCATTTTACGTTTTTTTGTTTGAACAATAGAAAGCACTAGGGGAGGATTTTATGGGTGGAGAACTGCTGTTTTAGCAAAAAAAATGCAACAAAAAGCTTGCAAAATGCTTATGAAACGCATTTTCTGGAGTTTCTATTGAACGCCATTGGGCTACAAATGCTTGTAATGTGCCAAAAAGAAGCTCATGTACTTTTTTGAGCGACAGACGTTTTGCTTCAGGTGATGTTACGCTCATATGTGAACAGGGGCCATTCAAATGAAAGGGATTTGGTTTGTTGAGTGTTTTAAGCCCAGGTTCACACTGGGTACGATTTGCTTCGATTTGAGATGCGATTTCACATGTGAAATCGCATCTCAAATCGGCGGCATTTTCCTGGCAATGACACCGTCCTAATCGGTACGACGCCGCATCTGCGGCGCTGCACCGATTTCAAAAAGTAGTTCCTGTACTACTTTTTGCGATTTCGGGCCGCGATTTACATTGACATCTGTGCAGAAACCCGCACAGGTGTCTCTTAAATTGCGGCCGAAATCAGGACTGCCAGCGGGAGTGAAATCGTGAGAGTTCAGCTGAACGGCTTCACTCCCGCAGCACAGTGTGAACCAGGGCTACAAGCAGAAAATTGCTCAGGTGTGAAGTGAACGGGGCCTACAGATAGAAATATATTATATTTTTTAAGGGAAAGAACAAGTCAGAGTAGGCACGACAAATACAAAGAAAAAAAAAAAAGTCTGCAGAGGTTATTGGGAGTTTTTCAGATTTTATTTGCTCAAATCTTCAAAAGACCCTCCAATGCGTTTTAGGGGGGGGGGTCTTAAATGCCCCCATCTTCTGGGCTAAGTTGGTCCACAGATTTTTAGACATGGCCAGCTTAAGTCCAGTTTTCACAAGCTGTTCTACAGTCGATTTACGACATCCACAGATTTTTTAGATAAGCATTCATTCAGTTAGGTTCCCCGAGAAATCACACTTTGAGCTTAAAGACAATGAAAAACCTATATAGATGGGGATACCAGAAGGATGTGCTGCTTTTTTGATCATTCTAAAAAGTTCCCCTGGTGCTGCCTTGCCCTTGATACAGTATAAACGGACTTCTAGATTCCAGGCATAAAAACTTCTCTTTCCAAAAACAAACTCTCTGCATAACTGCATATTCCTTTTACCCTATGAAAGAAAAAGTCAGGTTTTTCGTTTCTCCATTTTTATTTGCATTTTATCAAAAAAAAAAATATGGAAAAACGAATAACCTGTCTGTAGATTTTTTTGCATTTGTCAATCCTACACTTTGACTTCTCCTTTTAATAGGGTCACCCTGGTTCACATTTGTGCGATTTGTCAAATCACATGTCAAAAAGGCGGCAATGCCACTGTCTTAATCAGTGCGACGCGGCACCACACCAATTTCAAAAAGTACTTTCTGTACATTCCTTTTTTCGATTTGGAGGTGCGATTTCCATTGACATCTGTGCAGAAACCTGCACAGATGTATGCAAAATCGCTGCTGAAATGGGGACCGACATGCTGGAGTGAAATTGTGCGAGGTCAGCTGGAAGGGAGCAGGGTGGATTTGATTTTAAGGGGCTGTAAAAGGTAAAAAAAATCCTAAATAGCTTCCTTTACCTTAGTGCAGTCTTCCTTCACTTACCTCATCCTTCGATTTTGTTTTAAATGTCCTTATTTCTTCTGAGAAATCCTCACTTCCTGTTCTTCTGTCTGCAACTCACCACCGTAATGCCAGGCTTTCTCCCTGGTGTGGAGTGTCGTGCTCACCCCCTCCCTTGGACTACAAGAGAGTCAGGACGCTCTCTACATTGCAGATAAAGGAGCTGTGTGTTAGTGGGCATCCTGACTCTCCTGTAGTCCAAGGGAGGGGGCGAGCACGACACTTCACACCAGGGAGAAAGCCTGGCATTACTGTGTGGAGTTACAGACAGCAGAACAGGAACTGAGCATTTCTCAGAAGAAATAAGGACATTTAAAAGCAAAATGGAAGGATGAGGTAAGCGAAGGAGGACTGCACTAAGGTAAAGGAAGCTATTCAAGAAAAAAAATGCTTACCTTTACAACCCCTTTAAATCAAGTCGATTTAAAATCACTAGTAAAAAGGCTTTATATAAAATCCAAATTTTTAAAGAGAAACTCATTTCTGTCCTGCAGCAGATTCTCCTCTGACCCATTGTTGACTCACCGACAGTCTAATTCACTTTAATGGGACGGCTGGTGACACAACAAGGTGACATGACAGCAGCAGGTGAGTGGATGGATGCCCTCTAACAGGCGCTGCCATATTGAACCTAAAATAGAGCTGCACAATTAGATTGGTAAAAAATTGTGAACTCGATTCAACCCCCCTGATGATCTCCAATGCAGAGTTTGCAGATTCTTGCCTAACAAGTGGAGAGACTTATCAGCTGTCAAGAGAATATTCGGGCAGTCTGCCAAGTTTTTAACAGGAAACATTGTAACTAATGCTTCCTTCTTAGAGCAAAATTCTGTGTTTAAATGCATGAAGTTTAACCACAAAGTCCAAATCTTTTTCTGACACTTATTTCTCAAAGCGGAGGTCAGCCATTAGCTGGCCATACACTACACGAAAATTCGAGCGGCATCACAGGTTAGCAAGAAATAACGTTTGTTTGGGCCAGCTTGTAAAATGTGTCAAAACCTGAGTTCTTCTTTAAGCTTTGATAATAAAAAAAAAACTAGAAGCCGATTGTTTCCTTTGTAGAGCTGCACCGGATTTTACTCTCCAGTTTTAGCAAACTAACCCCAATGATACACAAAAAAATAAATATGGTGGCATTAGATTAATGAAGGACATACCCTGTGAGTCAATGAATCGGGAAAACATGCAAAACTTCAAACTCAGACTAGACATCCGCTGCTCACTTGTTTCAGACGTGACTTTATGTATGCAACTGTAATTTTCTAACACTATTTTAGGCAACAGATGAAATAAAGGAAAAGCTGGTGCACTGAAAACAATGATGTAACTCCCATTAAATACCAAGAACTTCCCATTTTAGACACCAAGAAAAAAATGAAAACATGTCTCGGCTCTGGGGATGAATGGTGATTCATGGTCATGGCTGAAGTAAAGTAATAAAAAGATGGAACTGATGGAGGACAGGGATTTGCTTCCAGCCAAACTTTAGCCAGAGTTGGATAGATCTAGATAAATATTTTTGCCAAGAACTCAAAAGGGGGTTTATTTACTAAAAGCAAATCCACTTTGCACTACAAGTACAACCACTCTAGTTTACACCAGTCAGTTTCCGATGCAGAAACTGACCGGAACTGGCGGTATTGGTGCAGAAAAAACTGAACTGCATCTGGCGTGAACTGGCCCTTAAAAGAGCAAAAGACCAGGTTTGTTTGTTTTTTTAAATCAAAAAAAAAAAAGGAGACCATGTTTACTGAAAGTCCATCAACCAAGCAAAGTATGCTCACCCATTCCCATCTGGCCACCTCCTCCCCACTCCAGGAGCCCCATGGTAAATGATGTTAGCAATAGCTCCGGTGTCAGAAGACTTAGCTTAGAAGGACAACTTCACGGTCCCCACACATGACAGGGCTTGGCTGCTCAGAACCAAGCACTTTCATGTAGGGGGAGGTCACATGCTGCTCCATACTTAGACTTTTCAGCCCTCTAGTGAACCAGCATGCAAACTGCAGCCCCTTCCTTGACTATCTGCCCCCTTCCACCCCAACATTATACCTACCACCAATATGGGGCAGTGTGCCTCTCGCCGACGCCCCTGATGGGGCACTCTGCCTCTCGCCGACACCCCTGATGGGGCACTGTGCCTCTCGCCGACACCCCTGATGGGGCACTGTGCCTCTCGCCGACACCCCTGATGGGGCACTGTGCCTCTCGCCGACACCCCTGATGGGGCACTGTGCCTCTCGCCGACACCCCCGATGGGGCACTGTGCCTCCCATTGCCACTCAACGATGGAACACTACGACTCCCACCGATACCAACAAGCGGAGCCATTTCTTCCCAAATCAATGATGGGGCACTATTCCTTCCACTGATAAGTGGCACTATTCCTTCTACCAATACCAAGGATGGAACAAAATTCCTCTTCCTACTGACTACAGGCACAATGTAATATTCTTACTCCCACTGACAACCAAGCTGAGGTAGAGCTGCACGATTAATCATTAAAGAAACAGATGGCAATTGTTCCCCCCTTATGACCTTAAAGCATTTTCCCAATTTGATGCCCAGTTCTCTGCTCACAGCTGTCAAAAAAAAAACAAAAAAAAACAGGCAGCATGACAAGTTGAGATAAGGAGAAACATTGTAACACTTTGTCCTTTTAGAGCAAAGGGATGAACTTCGGTCTGTAAATGAGTGAGGTTTACCACTTAAAAAGGCTAAAACCTTTTTCTGACACTTGTATTGGCCACAAGAAAGTTATAGAACCCCCAAACATTATATATCATTTTTAGCAGAGACCCTAGAGAATAAAATGGCGGTTGTTGCAATATTTTTGCCCCACTGTGCAGTGGTCTTTCAAACGCAATTTTTTTTTTTTTGGAAAAAAAAAAAAAAAAACACTTTAAATTATTAACCACTTCAGGGTGGGAAGATTTGGCTGCTCAATGACCAGCCCCTTTTTTTTAAGCTATGGCATGGCCGCAGTATGATGGCTGGTCAGCAAGTGGTTACAAAGTTAAACAGTTAGCCTAATTTTTTGTATAATGTGAAAGATGATGTGATGCCACGAGAACCGTGAGAGAAAGCAAAAAAGGGAATAAAAAAGGTGATTAAAATTTTTACCAGAATCATGTAGCTCTAAGCTAAGGCATTATTGATGCCCACTGACAGATATTCCAACTGGCCACAATCTGACCCCTCAAGTCTGAAAGACAATAATCTTGCCCATTGTTTTAGAAAGTCTGGAGACCCCTGTTCTAGAGCAACAGAGCAAGAGCTCCTTCTGAATGTGGATCTAGTGAAGGAGCATAACCTGTAGCTGGGGGAAGAGGGGGCTACAAGGGGCCAGGGCCACTCTGTCCAGAACTGGCAAACTGTGTCATTTTAGGTCAACCAGAAGGGATGAATATGAATGCAATCCCTAGGACATTATGTATACAATATGTGTATGCATTCATCAAATGATATTTATTTACTTTACTTGCTTCCAGCTATCAACTACAAGTACAAAAAAGGGCCAGGGCAGTATCAGGAACACAGTATATGTGTCCTTCAGACATATTTCATCACCGAGATCTGCTACAACAATCTGTAAGAAGGGACAAAGGAGAGACACACCCAAGATTCAGACAAAGGAAGGAGAGAAAAAAAAGCAAGGCAACATGGAGAAGGAGGTAATCTGCAACACTGAGTGATGCTAAAATGATATACGGATACATGATCACTGTGTAGCTAACCGAGGGATAACCAATTATTAAATCAATTCTTAACACATCAAAGAGCCCCTTCTAGACAACAAGCCTGTATGCTCTGTGCCTGCCTTAATAGCAGATATCTAGTCAAATAAAACATTAGTGCAAATCCACATCACTAATAATCAAATCTCTAAAAAAGCAAAAAAGACTTTAGTAGTGTTAAGAAAAATGTCCCTTCAGAATCAAAATTCCCGGTCAGAATGCACGATTCTCAAGGCTACTTAATCCAAACATTACCACCCATTCATCCCACTGCAGGAGACCACAGGATTCAAAGAAAAATGACATATTTGCACACAGCAACCAGATTCGACGATTCAAGAAAAAGATGAAACCCAATTGGTTGTCACAAGCAGCAGCTCCGCTCTTACTCCAGTATCTTGTAAATCTGCCCAAGTGGGGGGGGGGGGGGGGAAGGGGGGGAGCATCGAGGGCTGTGTGCAGGTCTGAGCTTGTGTAAAAGGATTTACATATGGTGGGCAGGAAGAAATCCAGAACATACAAGAAAAGCATCCACTTACAATCCCAATTACAAAAAGTAAAACCTTGTGACTGCGCTATGACAAACACAAAAAACGTAGGCCCCTTTCACACAAGAGTACCGATCAGATCCACGTGTCGTTTTTTCAGGCAGTCCCCATCAGACCCTCCATTCTCCTTTATGGGCAGTAAGATGTTAACAGACTTGTGCCCATTTACACCCGTCTACCTCTGATCCAATCCAGCTAAAACAAAAAAGGGATCTGTTCCACTCCATATGGACGGTCCATTTACATTCGACTGCCCATGGAGCAGAGTCGGCTGACACATACCTTTCATCCGTCACACCAGAGGGGATTAACTGACAGGTCCCCTGCTAAACAAAACCGGATCTTGCCCATGTGAAAGGGGCCTTAGACCCCTTTCACACTGGGGCGGTTTGCAGGCGCTATTGCGCTAAAAATAGCGCATGCAAAACGACCTGAAACAGTGGCTGCAGTTTCTTCAGTGTGAAAGCCTAGCGGTGCGCTAGCAGGACCGCTCCAAAGGTCCTGCTAGCCCCATCTTGTGTGTTTACCACTCCTCCACCGCTACTTCCCACTGAAAGCAAAGGGACACCGCAGCTATACCGCCGGCAATGCGTCTGCAGACACTTTTTCGCCCGCTAGCGGGGAGGGGGTAAAACACCGCTAGCGGCCAAATACTGCCGCAATTCCGACGGTAAATCGCCGCTTAACATAGCCGCGCTTTACCGCCACCGCACCTCCCGCCCCAGTGTGAAAGGGGCCCAAGTGAATTCATAAAAACTTGAATAAATTTCTATTACTAAAAAACAGTTCAGAATAATGCACTTACATCAACATGACACGTCTATCGCTTGACACCAAGGAAAATCTTGCCGGTGTATTGGCAGTATTGCCGGCTCCAGCTATGAACCTCAGATTGTGATCAGACAAGCTCAAAGTGAGGACGTCACACAAAAACAAGCCCCAACATACGTGTTTCAACGCTATGTGGCCGACGATGACATTGCATCGAAACACGCAGGGCGGGGACACTTTATACATATGGTTTATGAAATTTGGACACTCATAGATGAATTGTATTGCACTGTATGAGTTTGGATGACAGAAGACACGTTTTTATATTTTAGTTGTTTTCAATACCATATATTGGAGGATCGTTTTTATTTTATACAATATTGGATGCCCGTGATCCTCAGATGGCACTGCATTAAAAACAGGCATGATTCCGTGATGGACAGCAATACATGGGCTCAGAAATATTTCCAAAAACCACTGTCTGATCAGTTCGTCATACCATCCAAAAATGCAAGTTAAAAGCTCCATCGTAGAAAGAAGCAGCCACATTTGAACAGAATTCCAGAAATGCTGCCGTCTTATCTAGGCCAAAGCTAATTTAAAATGGTCTGTTGCAAAGTGGAAAAGTGTTTTGCGGTCAAACAAATCGAAATTTGACATTCTTTTCGGCAACTATGGGTTCTGTGTCATCCAGACTAAAGGGAACTGCCGACTTGTTATCAGTGCCAAGTTCAAAAGTCGTCATATCTGATAGTATAGGGGTGCATTGGTGCTTATAGAATGGACAAGGCCACATGAATGCTGAAAGATATATCCAGGTTTTAAAGCAGCATATGCTCCCATCCTGACAACGTCTTTTCAAAGAAGGCCTTGCATATTTTAGTAGTTCAATGCTAAACAGCGTACAGCATATATGACAACAGCATGGTTTTATAGTAGAAAAGTCCAGATGCTTAACTGGTCTGCCTGCAGTCCAAACCTTTCACCAATTAGACATTTGGCACATCTTGAAACAAAAAAAATTTGACAAAGACATCCCAGGGCTGTTGGGCAGTTAAGAGTTCTGTATCGGGCCAGAAAGGGGCAACATTCCGGTCCCAAAACTCCAGCAACTGGTCTCCTCCATTCCCAGACAGCATTTTGTTGAAGAGGGGATGCTAAATCATGGTAAACATAGCCCTGTCCCAACTTTTTTGAAAAATGTTACGCTGAGTAAATAGATACGCTTTAAAAATTGTGCACACATGGAATGGCACCAAACTTCGGTACTTAAAAATCTCCATAGGCGACGCTTTACACTTTTTTTTTTTTTACAGGTTTAGTGCTAGAACTGTTGCTCGCGCGCTAACGGCGATAATTCACATGTGTAGTCTTTTTTTGGATCACCATTATTCCCATTACAAGGAATGTAAACATCTCTTGTAATAGGATTCGTTCGTGACAGGTCCTCTTTATGGAGAGATGCTGGATTAATAGGACCCCACATCTCTCCTCCAGGCTGAAAAGCACAAGATCAAAATACAAAATCACGATCTCATGCTTACCAGCCGCGATCCCAGCTTTGTTTACAACCACAGCCTGGACATGACAATGTCACGCCTGGGCCTCAGACAACAGCGATAACTGGTGACCGTCTGGTCACCGGAAATCTCTATGGTCGTCATCCAGCGCCGGGCGATTCTCTCTGGGTCCCCAATGGCACGGAAGAGCCTGGAGAAGCACCGCAAATGCCTGCAAGAACGATCAAACAGTGGAACTGCCGCTATGATCATTCTTATGGTGCAAGGAATCGCTGGCTGAAAATAAGTATATATGAATGATGTCTGTAGCTGCACCCATCATTCAGATATTTCCACTAAAAGTTAATCACGTCATACGATGGCCTTGGGCTGGAAATGTGTAAGCATGGATGAACAGTTGGACCATTTTTACAGTTTAGCATTTTAACAATACTAGAATCCTTGTCAAAAACCCATTCCAAGTGAGTATTTTAAATGTTTACAGCATTTTCCCTTTTAATATATATATATATATATATATATATATATTTTTTATTATTGAATTTTAAATGTACCTCTGGGCTTGCTAGCAAATTTGACTAGTTTAGAAAAATAAATGCCCTAGCACAGACCCCTTTCCCCCTCCCCTCCCAATCCCACATCATATTCCTCTCCTGACCAAGCTGCCTTAACCTCTCACCTTCCTACCTACGCAACTGCTGTGGGAAGAGAGAAAGGGAATACTGCACTATAATGTCACCTAAGTCACCACTGTTAAATTACAGGGGCTGCTGACATAAGATGCAATATGGCGGCGTCCAGCAGCAGTCTCAGGGCTTTTAGAGGTCTACATGTTTTTATAGGTAAATGCACATATAATGTGTATTTATTAATGCTCCAGCGATTGTACGTTACCTACTATACGTAAACCTTGGGTGCTATTTAGAATGAATTCAATAACCCACATATTACCATGCAAAAACCTGCATTGCGATAACATGCAGAAAAGGATTACTGTAACCCCAAGTGTGAAGCCTCAAGCTGGCCATACACATACATGGTGTGAAACATCACCAGTTCTACACTCTTAAGGGGATGTCCAATGGCACAAAATAACTCAATAGGACTGCAGTATGAAACATAGCGGGGTACTTCAGCCATCCATAGACTTAGCTTACCCACTGTTGTCAAGCAGAGTTCACATGCCGTAGCAGGAATTGTACCCCGCCGCGATTGGCTAGTGTGGGGTTCAAGCAAGCAGTGAGGAGGCAAAAAAAGAACCACCTCTCCGCCTGTCAAATGCTCTTTGAGGAGTAACTGGAACAGGGATCTCTCTTCAGAGAGCAAAGCTAGTGTGAACGAGCCCTAAAAGCCCAGAGTGAGTTTTGATGTTATCCGGTACAAGGGTAGTCCCCCTGCTCCACTTACGCGTTTCACTCACTAGGAGATGAGTGCTAGGTTTCAAACAGTTCATTGGGTTGAAAGGAGACAAATTATCACCACAATTTGTGATTTTTGGCTTTGGTAACATAAATGTTAGTTTTTCTACAGTGTAATGATTACAAGAATTAAGAGTCAAGCCATGTTTGGAAAATTGTCACATTCCGAAGCAGACAAGCTACTAAAAGCTGTCATGTGTTAAACCAGGGCAAAGTCTGTATGGCATTCTGGAACACTGAAGTCAGTCAACAGAGCCTAAACAGAGGGCTCCACTGAATGCTGCTCAACGATGAATATTAACAAGATCTCTGCTGCCTCCGTGCTTTCATCAACTGGACCCGAGCTGCTGTTTGTCTGAACATAAGTTACATCAGCAGGAAATTTAACTCACAAATCAATGTATTCCTAATGTGGAAATGATCTACAATTTACTGTAGATTTATTGAGCAAGGATGATATAAAATGCAAGAAAAAAAAAAAAAAGACTGCCGATCGTCCCATCACCGGGTCAGCCCCTCCTGCAAAGCCCCAACATAATGATTTATGTCAGGAGTCCACAAGCTCTCCGGCTCCAGATTAGAACCGAGGACCTTCTCTAAAAAAGCTGAAGAAATGAATGGTGCTTTAGTGAGAAGCTTTTTCTTTTTTTCCAATATCAATCGCTCCAGGGTGGTGAAGCTGAATAGGGTTAATTTTTGTGTCCTAGAACCAGTACTGTATGCGGCCTAGGAGACAAAGGCAGCTTCCATCTGGAATTTCTTACACAGGTAATTTGCTTCAAGACAAATTCCATTTAACCCTTTCTTATGCTTCTGACCTCATTTAGTATTAATTGCTGGCTGGACCAAGCAGTACAAATGGCAGGAGCAAAGAATTTCTATTACAATTTCTGCTCTGCCAGAATGGTGCAATAATGACATCAGTTTTCTCTTGTGATAAACCCATCACCTTAGTGCTCTGGAGCCTCCTCAGGTTGTTTCTAAAGCTCAACTCCAGGCAGATATAAAATACACAAATTAATGCAGCTCTGTAGTCAATACATTAAATACGTCTGCAGAATGGCACAGCTGGGCACAAGGGCGTACATGCAAGTCCCCTTTAAGAGCCCAGCCGTGGGTCGGCACTCACGACCCGGTCCTCAGCTCCGTGACCATCCCCGTGGGAACAACTGCCCTATCGCCGCCGGTGTCTCGCGATCGGGTCACACAGAGGAAGAACAGGGAGAGGTAAGTGTAAACAAACATCTCCCCTCGAGACCGACACGGATCGTCTGTTCCCTGTCATAAGGGACCATCAGTGACGTCACACACCCAGCCACACCCCACCCTCTCCACAGTAAGAAACACAAATCAGGGCACACTTAACCCCTACAGCGTCCCCTCCTGGTTAACCCCATTCACTGCCAGTGTCATTTTTACGGTAACCAGTGCATTTTTATAGCACTATTCCCTGTAAAAATTACGGTCCCAAAAAAGTTTTAAAAGTGTCCGATGTGTCCACCATAATGTCGCAGTCACAAAAAAAAAAAAAAAAAAAAAATAGCTGATCGCCACCATTACTAGAGCTTCAGTCTCCACCCCCCCCCCCCCCCCCCCCGCCCTCTCTCTAACCTTTCTTGCAGCACTGTGCTAAATTCACATTCTCATCTGAGCAGCAAATCCAGCATTGCTCTGCTGTGATCCACTGGGCTCCTGCCACACCAGGGTCCCCACCATCTTTGGTCCATCAGGATAACCATAACCTGGATGAGTGCCACATCCAGGTTAAGGCAACCCAACCTACTGATGACATAACAGATCCACCCACCTAAAGCCAAATGAATGGGGCCCGAAGCATCCTGGGATATATGATGTACATAGCCCAGGAGGCTTCAGCGCAAATAAGCCATCATTCTTGCTGCAAGGATGCAAGGCCAACTTAAAAAATAAATAAAAATGTTGACAAGGCACGATATTATAAATTATAGTACATTGGATGGGTGAAAGTCCACTTTAGGCCTGAAATTAAACCCACCATCAAAAAAATATGCAAACCTATTAATAAATCAATACTATTATGTACTATATACCTATGTGCCTAATAATTTCAGTACTACAGTGAGAATCCCATAAGTCAGGGAGAAGTCAGACAGCAAGGATCGCACTCTGGAAGCAGGATGGTCAGCATAACTGCTAGGCAACCATTTTTGGTAAAAAGCCAGCAATGGCAATATCGGGTTTTTTTCTCATTCAAAAAGGTAGTTCTATCGCACCAAGAATTTACACCGTGCTTTAAAAACTGTAAATTCCAAGCAGTTCCCGCCCACAAGGAGCTTAAAGGGTCACTAAAGGAAAACATTTTTTTTTGCTGAAAGGACTGTTTACAGGGTATAGAGACATAAAAGTTAACCGATTCCTTTTCAAAATGATTAAAAATAGATAAAAATCAATCATATAATGTGCCTGCAGGTTAGTTTCACTTTTGAACTGGCTTCATGTTTCTGTGAAATAGAAATAGACACACAGAACAAAAACAAACAAATCCAGGGCAGTGTTTTGTTTTTAAAATGAATCTGATTGGTTCTGGGAAGTTTTAGACACACAGTAATGACAGCTTAAACCAGCTATTCTCAACCAGGGTTCCGTGGAACCCTAGAGTTCCTCCAGAGGTGGCTAGGGGTTCCTTGAGCTGTGGCTGATTTGACCTCCTGTTTGATGGTGCCTACAGTTCTGAGCCAATTTCACTTGGAGGAGCCAGTGGTATTACACCAATGATATTCATAGTTCTCTGTAAGGGGGGCATTCTTACCACTACTGTAAAAAAGGGCATTCTTCTCACTGACCCCCAATAAATGGGTTTTATCAGGGGTTCCCCGAGACCTGAAAATTATTTTTAGGGTTCCCCAGCAGTAAAAAGGTTGAGAAAGGCTGGCTTAAACCATCGTGAGAAAGCTCCCAGCACTGTGGTTATAAGGAAACAGACAAGCAGGAAGTGTGGAGAACAGAGCAGGATTACAGCAACTTCAAAGCAAAAACGAACAATAAGGACATGAAACTCGTACTGCAGTAAGGTAAAGGAAGCTATTTAGCTAAAAAAAAAATCCTTTAGTGATCCTTTAAAGTCTAAGGCAGGCCATACATTATTCATTTTTTTTGTTTTTGTTCAAATAGCGGGGTGAAAAAATAAATAAAATAATAAAAAAAAAAAAACAGATTCCACCATCCACACATTCAATATGGATGTGGGAATCCTTCCCGCTGAGTCATTGTATTCTGACAGCTAGTAGCCTTCCCTGCCGTAAGAATACATTGATTAATCAGAAAAACCCAGACAGGCTGGTTGTAGAGAAGCTGTCCCATGCTGGCCATACATTGAAAATTGGCTGATTCTCGTTGAATTGGCTGAATTTCGATCCACATATGGCCTCCTTAAAGTCCCCATCTTGCATGCATACACATACTAGGTTCAATTAGTTTTAGGCGCCAGTTAACCTACCAGCATATCTGGAGTACCTGGAGGAAACCCACGCAAACACATCCACATCCATGCAGCAAACTGTCCACGATATGAAGCAAGGCCCACAGCACTAACCACTGTGCTCTCATGACTGGTGTCCTCTAAAACAGGCCATTGATATTCTGCAGTAATCAAATTTGACAGTACAAATGAACGTCTGATTGACTGCAGTTCTGGTTAATAATGTGTCACAAATGGCTCATGTATAATCAGCATGGAGTAAAGATCCGAGTCCTCTGATGCTGGCCAGCATAGTCTTATGGGAGTTGTAGGCTTTCACAATCAGTAACAGGCACTACCTAAAATCTACTGTTGGAAAGAATTCCTTTCATCTCCAAATGACTGTGCCCTCCTGCACAGTTTCTCAATGTGAAAAAAAAAAAAACATACATAGAAACCAAAAACAGCTACAACTTATTTTTGTCTGTTCATCACTTCAGTGATGTTTTTTTAAGAAAGGTGATGGAGTGGACTCTTCTCCATGTTCACACCACTTATCGGAACATGACAGGACACTCAGCTCAGATTTGTATACACACAGCATCTGCTGATTAGGTGCTGCTCAAAAGCATGGGGTATCAACAGCAGTGTCTCTAGGCATCATGAAGATTCTTTGTAAATCGCCAATACCTTTTATGGTTGCGACTTGGAAACAAAAAACATTGTCTCCCCTACATCTCTTCATCAAGTGTTTAAAAGGACAACTCCAACCACACTGCTAAATATGCAATTTAAAGACATAGGGGTTGATTTACTAAAACTGGAAAGTGCAAAATCTGGTTCAGCTGTGCAGTGCAGCCAATCGGCTTCTAACTTCAGCTTGTACAATTAGTGCCGGTTTACCCGACTTACAGCACGACTCTGCAAGGCAATTTGGAGGCGACTTTAGCGCTACTTTGAGCAACTTAATAAAGTCGCCTCCAGGACAGGCGACTCTGGCCAATCACAGAATAATCAGCTCTGTGGGAGGGAGGGGGTTGCCTGAGTAAACGTGGGGAGTACCCGTGTAAATTATTTTCTTTTTCCTGTAAAGTCACTTCAGTATAGATGGCGATCCGACTTGGAGGCGGCTACTATAGAAATCTATGGGTACAAGTCACCTTGAAGTAGTACAGGAACCTTTTCTTTAGTTGGAGCGACTTCAGTAGTGCACATTAAAGTGGTTGTACACCCTCCATGTACAACCATTTTCCCCTACAGGAAAGCCTAGATTAAGACTTACCTGTAGGTGCTTGAAATATCCCCTAAACCTACACGGTTTAGGAAATATTTACAATAGGGTCATGCCATGACTGGCGGCTCCTGTGTGCATGCGCGGGAGTGACATCACGCGACTCCGGACAGTTACAGAGCGGGCAATCGCAGGCTTTGGTTTCAGGTATTTGACACATAATGGGCTACTATGCGATGCAGCGTTTTACCGCCGTTTTAGCGGAGCACTTTTAACTCCCACTAGCAGCCGAAAAAGAAAAAAAAATGTTAAAAGCGCCACTGCCTTTAGCAGCGGTGACCCATTGATTTCAATAGCAAGGGCGGTGCATACACCGCTCCTGCATCGCCCAAAAGATGCCGCTTTTGAAATTTTTTCCTGTCCTGCAAGCACACCGCCCCAGTGTGAAAGCACTGCGGCTGCAGAAGAGGCAGTTTTTTTTTTTTTGGCAAGTAAAAAAAAGTGCAAAGCTTCTATTTTTTTGGTTGCAGGAGCCTGTAAAGCCATTAGCAGATCGCTGATGCCGTGAAAGTCTCCGCCAGAACTGTCATTGTATATACTTGCTTGTACCTCATATGGGCAAGCCGATCCACTGACAGGACAAATCAATGAACTACCACAGCTCATGGTAGTTCACTGAGCACTACAAGCTGATAGCCACTAAGGTTGGGACTAAGGTTGTAGTTTTCCCTTCACAGAACACAGTGAATGAGTGGCATCGCCAAGAAGGACGTTTTTTTTAACACTTTTTTTTTGCTAGAAAATTACTTAGAACCCCCAAACATATATATTTTTTTTAACACCCTAGAGAATAAAATGGAGGTCATTGCAATACTTTTTGTCACACCGATCTTACAAGCGCACTTTTTTTTGGAGGAAAAAAAATCACTTATAGACAACAGTAAAGTTAGTCCAATTTTTTTATATTGTGAAGGATAATGTTATGCCAAGTAAATTGATACCCAAGATGTCAATCTTCAAAGTTGAGCCCACTCGTGGAATGGCAACAAACTTACTCTTAAAATCTCCATAGGCGCTGTTTAAAAGAATTCTACAGGTTGCATGTTTTGAGCTACAGAGGAGGTCTAGGGCTAGAATTATTGCTCTCGCTCCAACGATAGTGGAGATACCTCACGTGTGGTTTGAACACTGTTTTATAATGCAGGAGCTGCACACATATGCGTTTGCTTCTGCACGCAAGCTCGTTTCTTATTTTACTTTATTATTTTTTTAACTCAGATCTCATACTTAGATGAAAATTCAATAAAAAATTAAAAAAAAGTCCCTTTAAAAGATTTGGGCGGAAGTGACGTCACTTTTTGCCCTGAAATGATATGGAGATGGGTGGGAGCCATCTTCCCCTCACTCCATACCTAGCCAAGGACAGGACCGGATCGCCTTGTCCAGCTCCAGTAAGTGGCAGAGGGCACCGGAGAGCAGCGGGAGGGTCCTCTCCAGTCGCCGATAAAAGCGATCTTGCGCCGTATCCGCCACAGAGAACACTTAATTGAAGGCGGATTGCCCGCTCTGAAGGAGGGTACCAGGGTTATGGTAGCCATCTGCTACCATAACGGTATGCCTCTTCAACCTAGCAACGTAAAACTATGGCGAGTGGTCCGTAAGTGGTTAAATTGTGACAGCCAAAGAGAGGAGAAGACCACCACTAGCTGGGGAAGCAGGGGGCGATACTTTTATAACAGGTTACAGCCTGAATATGGGTGTAACCTGTTATAAAAGGCGAACTTATGCCATAAATCTTTGGTTTTCAACTTCTGCTCTCAGGACCCACCAACATGCCAGGTTTGCAAGATAACTTAAATATAAAATCACAGATATCCTTTGCTGCTCAGTGAGCAGTATTCTAGCCTGCATGTCCCCAAGGCAATACTTAAAATCTGGCCTGATAGTCTATCCTGAGCACAGGCCCAGTTACCATAGGATGCAGAAGCCTCAGAAGTAAACACACTTCCTAAACAGTCCCTGACTGAAGCAAATCTTATGACTTTTGCGTCTCACAAGCTGCCCCTCCCAGACACTGCAGCTCACCGTAGGAGGGTTTCAACAACAAAGGCAGTGCTGTCAATCCACAAACAGTGGGCGGGACTAGGAGTGGCCAAGTAATGATTGACAAGCTACAGACTTGAAGTAAGAGGAACTACCAGAGGCCAATATCAGGACAGATTCCAGTACAAATGTCAGTTATAATTGATTACATTTTAAATTTAAAACAAAACTAGGTTACAATTTTTTTTAGTTTTTTGCATGACGTTACATTTTTACAAAAACAAAGACAGAAAAGCTTGGCGAGTCATCTCCGTGTCCTCCTATTAATGGAAAACTGAGAACACAAGAGGGAGCTCATCACCCCACCAGGCAGGAAGGCCAAACTAGTTCTGCCAATGACATCAATTCACTGTGCAAGACATGCTTGAATAGCGACAGATAAAAACAAAGCAGTATGGCTGAAGAAAAGAGACCATTTATCAGATCTCAAGGACAGACAGTTAGGGCACACAGTGAATACCCAGAGGTCTTACTTCCATAACAAATTACATACAGGAAAGCAAATATACGATTACATAGGGTACCGGTATATTACACTGCTGTATGCCAAGTGCATTGCTTAATGCAGAGATCACAAAGCAAACCAAATGGGGTCCGATTTCCAATCCTGCAGGGGGAAAGGGGGGGTGGGGTGTGATGCGAGCTGTGGGAGGGGCCCAGCAGGCTACACCCACTACAGGCTGCCTGCAGAAAATTACAGTAGAGGGCGGAGACAAGGCCAGTCACCCTGCACAAGACGAGGACAATAGTGACTGGTCTTTATTACAATGTACTCCAAGAATACACAAGCATCTTATATTTAGACAATACTTATTTATCCTGAAGTTCAGCTCAGCTTTAAAGGAAACCGCTGTTACAAATATACGGAGGATTAGAGGAACATAAATATAGTACTTTTTTTCCCCTTTGTTACACAGATGGTTTGTAATTAGCTTTTGCTCTGTTCTGAGCATTATGTTATGCAAAGAACACTAAATATATCCCATTGTTCTCCACAATTTAGAAGTGCTCATCGTCTCTACAATGGTTGCCCGTTATTCACCAACTATTTTTAGATTATTTTTCCTTCAAATTAAATTGATACAAAAGTGATAATTCTAGGTCTATATTGTTTTTGTTAATCCACTCTTATCACAAGGGGTGTGAGCATGTGCGTGTCTGATGTGTGGCGTACCACAGGGATTAACGTGACCCTGCGGGTAAAGAAAAATTGAAAAAAGTCAGCAGCTACAAGTACTGGGCGAACTTCCACTTAGACTGCAGTAATCTAACCAGAAGTGTGAGTGGGTTCTCCCCCATACAGGATACAAAGAAGTGGAGCTTGAGTAAAGTTCTGATTTACGTTATGGTCATGTTATATAAAAAGCCAGCCGTAGACCGTTCAAATCTCTGTCGATTAAGCAGGGACTGGCCGAGATTCGAACCATGTATGGTTAGGCTGAATGTACCAAACTTCATCGATCAACTAGGGTACAACCAGCTTGTCAGATTTAACGTGCGATTATTGCTAGCGGCTATTATAGCCACTAGCAGAGGGGTTTGTTGCAGGAAAGAAAGTCGAATCATCTATGGCCAGCTTTTCCTTTACTTGCAATGTGGCGCCTGCACCTGAAGCCAATTGGCGATTCAGCTTGGCGTGCCCACATTGCAGGATTCTGGGACAGGCAAGTGTCCTTAGATTAAAAATCAGCAGCTACATTATTTGTAGATGACTTAACTTTTTTATATTTTTTTGTACAGGCTGGAGCTTTAGACACTTTTTTGTGTATTAAAAATAGATAAAAAATAACTGTGTGATCCATCGAGCTCAGCAGTTCACTGTAGACCGCACCGCACACTAGCTTCTGTGCTTTTCAGCAGGCGGTTACTCAAATCCTCTCTTTAAGAGCTATGGACACTGCTAGTATCCAACACTTCCGGCTGTGTCGGATATCTAGTTTTCTGCTTGGTTTTGTCCTACCGTCTACCACAGTGGCTTCCCGGGAGGAACCACAGCACTCAGCAACTAACCAGATATCCAAGGCAAGAACCTTTCGTTTACATTGTGCTTGTCATTTCATTTTTAATCTAGCATTTGGGTTTCTTTACAGCACACTGTTCTGATATAATTGCTCCATATACAGGACATACATCTGCATATGTCTATTATAAGATAAAGCTGAAAGTGTCTACATTCTGAGCTGTGCACTCAGGGATACACATGAAGACTTGTGCAGCTGTCCGCCTGTCATTGATATCAAAAAGCTGGCTGCACAGATCTCCTGTGGTGGTAAATACCATACAGCCCTCTCCACCGATTAGTGCACCCATGTGAATGAGGCCTATACCCACACTCTTCCAAACTTAATTTGGCTTCAAATGTCCAGCTGTACTTCACCAGAAAATGCAAGCAGCATTGGCAGTTCTCTTCAAATGGCTGTTGAGAGGGTATAAGCTGAAGGACCCCCAATGCATAACCTGTGTAAGGCTAAAGCTGGAGGACCCCAATGCATAACCTGTGTAAGGCTAAAGCTGAAGGACCCCCAATGCATAACCTGTGTAAGGCTAAAGCTGAAGGACCCCCAATGCATAACCTGTGTAAGGCTAAAGCTGAAGGACCCCCAATGCATAACCTGTGTAAGGCTAAAGCTGAAGGACCCCCAATGCATAACCTGTGTAAGGCTAAAGCTGAAGGACCCCCAATGCATAACCTGTGTAAGGCTAAAGCTGAAGGACCCCCAATGCATAACCTGTGTAAGGCTAAAGCTGGAGGACCCCAATGCATAACCTGTGTAAGGCTAAAGCTGAAGGACCCCCAATGCATAACCTGTGTAAGGCTAAAGCTGAAAGACCCCAATGCATAACCTGTGTAAGGCTAAAGCTGGAGGAACCCAATGCATAACCTGTGTAAGGCTAAAGCTGAAGGACCCCCATTGCATAGCCTGTGTAAGTGAAAAATATAGCCCTCTCCACCGATTAGTGCACCAATGTGAATGAGGCCTATACCCACACTCTTCCAAACTTAATTTGGCTTCAAATGTCCAGCTGTACTTCACCAGAAAATGCAAGCAGCATTGGCAGTTCTCTTCAAATGGCTGTTGAGAGGGTATAAGCTGAAGGACCCCCAATGCATAACCTGTGTAAGGCTAAAGCTGGAGGACCCCCAATGCATAACCTGTGTAAGGCTAAAGCTGAAGGGCCCCCATTGCATAACCTGTGTAAGGCTAAAGCTCAAGGACCCCCAATGCATAACCTGTGTAAGGCTAAAGCTGGAGGACCCCAATGCATAACCTGTGTAAGGCTAAAGCTGGAGGAACCCAATGCATAACCTGTGTAAGGCTAAAGCTGAAGGACCCCCATTGCATAGCCTGTGTAAGTGAAAAATATATATGTACAAATGTGCATATAACACCGCGCTAACCTAATTAAACATAAAAAAAGAACTGGATAAATCCTGCAACAAGAAACAAAAATAGACAAAAAAGTGTAGCGCTAAAATTATGTGAAAAATAAACTATATAACACTGCAAAGCATCATATGTGACATGGAGTAAATAATTATATTACGTGAAGCAACACATGAAACTAATCACCAAGTGTCCAAAATGATCATATCAGAAGGGATATGAAAAAAAGGAAAAATCAAAAAAATTCTTATGTTGATTCAAAGTGTCCAAAGAAGTGACAACAAATGAAGTGAATTTTGATAGCAGGTCCACCACCAGAGAGAAAAAGGGAGGCTTACCAGAAAGCGTGGACTCAACTATATACCTAATGAGTCAAACAAGCTTAGAACGATGGTATCCGGACATCAACCTTCCATTGGAAAACCAGGGATGAGGGGTGGGTATAAATCAGCTTCTCATATATTGGAAAACCAAGCAGGATGTAGCAATACCGGGACCAAGAAACTCATATGTTCTTTATAAAAAATCAGGAATGCTCAGATGCAACAATAGGGGGAGAAAAGAAATGGATGCAAACATAGTGTAATAAAGTATGATACTTTTACTGTAAAACACAAAATACAGTTGGTTGCACTCACATTTCAGCAGACATATCAAGGCATATAAAAAACATCTAGCAGTGAAGTCAGCAGAAGACCCGACGCGTTTCGATCAAACGATCATCATCTGGGGTGCTGACCGACTGCTAAAACAAAATACAATATATAGCCATCTCACCCTTACATTAATCACGGCTCCAGCTGACCCAACTCATTAATCGCAACGGACTTCCGGGAATGGAGGTGCCGGGTAAACGGCGTGCGTTCCAGGACTCTCTCCAAAGGACCAATTGGAGAGCAACCCTGGGCGTATGAGCGTGGTGACGTCAGGGCGTATGGAGATGCCAGCGTCTGGTCATCTGGAATGCGCAGGCGCTAGGGTGTCATAACAGCGCGTCCGCCTACATGGCAAATATTAATGACTAAATGCGCTCCAAGCCTCATAATGGAAGAGACCAGAGCGAATCGTCTGATGTACGGTCACATGACAATCACGTGGACCAATCAGACAAGACCACGTATAGAAATGACATATAGACTATAAAAATCGCGATGTGTCAATGACGCCAGTGAAGGCTGGAATCAAGTGCAAAAAGGGTAAAAAATCGAGGAGATGGGATATAAATGTATGTCGAATGTCAGGTAACAAATAAAAGTCACATATTAGGATGACAAATAATGTTAATCACCTGAACATAACAGGAAAAAAGAGAATAAACCTGTAAGTTAAAAAATACATGGACATAAAATTTTTAAATCCAGAGTATTAAATAAATAGCAACTATAATCAGAAAAAACTGAATATCATAAAATAAAGACTAAAAAAGTCAGTATAGAACTTTAATAAAAAATTAGACTTAATGAGGTCAATAAAATTAAAAATTAAAAATTAAGGAGCCATGATAGAGTAGGGGCGTATGGGAAAAAATAGGACATCAAGACTTATAAATAACGGCATTAATGTCCCATTCAACATTGAGGCCATATGGCACATAAGTGCGTAATACATATATCCAGTAGACCTCTAATCGAGAAACTCCTCTCGTTTTGGCTCCTCCCCTCCAAGGTGGTACATATTTGTCGATGATCAAAAACTGAGTACCCTTAGGGTTGCGTTGGTGACATTCCCTATAATGGCGTGGGACCGTATGTTTAGTACTGCCACCCACAATTTTGGCAACATGTTCACCTACCCGTACGGAAAAGGCCCGTATGGTACGACCAACGTACTGTTTTCCGCACGGGCAGGTGATAAGGTAAACCACATGAGTAGTGGCACAAGTGCAGAAGGATTTAATGGGGTAACTACGGCCCGTATTGGTGGACCTGAACTCCAGAGATTTAGATCGTCCATTGGTATTGACGAGGCAAACATTAAATTTTTTGCACGGGTAATAGCCCTTCATGTCTTGAAAAAACTCAAGACGACATGGAGGGTCGACGACATTGGGAGCAATACTATTCCTGAGCGTAGGGGCTCCTCTAAAGATGATTTTGGCCTTTTCTGGTAAGGTGGTCCTGTGTAAGGCTAAAGCTGAAGGACCCCCAATGCATAACCTGTGTAAGGCTAAAGCTGCATTGCCAAATTTTAATATCCGTCACCCTACTAAAACCACTTGCAAGTATTGGCCAAGAGGACCTCCCTGTTGCATAAACTACACAATCAGCACGTAGCAACAACCAATCTCACTCAATTGCAGCGTTGCAAATTTTATAAAATTAACTGCTGCTACATGCTTTTTGTGCAATTTAAACTAAATGATAGCAAGCCATTTGTATCATCGGCTTAGCTGCTACTCTTTTGCCGCGCACAGACGATTTGATATTCCGACAAAACCGTGGAATTCCCCCCACGGAATGTTGGCTCAAACTTGTCTTGCATACACACGGTCACACAAATGTTGTCGGAAATGCCCAACGCCAAGAACACGGTGACGTACAACGGCACTATTAAAGGGAAGTTAAATACCAGTCGTGTTAGTAGAAGTTTGGTGAGAGACGATTTGCGCTTTTCAGTCCGTTACAGCGTGACAAATGTGCTACCTTCATTACGAATGCTAGTTTTACCAGACCAATCGCTTCGGTCTCGTATTTGATTTAGAGCATGCGTGAAATTGTGTGCGTACGAGAACTGATTTTTTTGTCGGGAAATTTGAGAACCAGCTCACACATTTTTGTCGTCGGAGATTCCGACAGCAAAATGTCCGATGGAGCCTATGGTCCGATGGTCGGAAATTCTGACAACAAGCTCCCATCGAACATTTGTTGTCAGAAATTCCGACCGTGTGTACGCAGCATTAGGTTCCTTTTCACACTTGTGCAACCTGAAAGTTACATGACTTTGCCATGACTTGAAATGTAATCTTGAGGTCCAGGGACCGCCCTCAAGAATATGCAGCTGCTCAGGGCTGTACATTTGCTTTGGTTGCAATGCTCTGCCAATAAAAAAAAAATGGTTGGCTGGCAGTACCGCCGCTAAACACTACATGTGAAATGGTCTGCATCTCAACTTTCCTAAAACTGCAATGCACGCGGTTGTGGTGCATCCCTCTCATGGTTAAAACAAGCGGTAAATGAAGGGAACCACACTCATTTTTCCCAGCAAATCCCTAACGAATTGGCTTTAGCAAGGGTTCTTCAAGACCTGAAAATTATTTTAAAGGGTTCCTGTTATGCAAGATGGTTTAAGAACTCTGCTGTAGCTGAATTGAGCTGAAAAGAGGATATAAAATAAAAGGGTCTTCAGCAAGTTAGCCATTTTTTCTTTATTTTGTTTTAGAGTTGTAATACTTTCTGGATAAAATTGGCAGTTTGCTGACCCAGCATGCCCTCTGTCTACGAGTACGTTCTATACACAGATGAATGTGCTTATTATCTTTGAAATACTATATGAAATTAGAACAAAGTGATACTAAACACACACGTAAACTTACAGCCTCCCTTCTATTTCTGTATATGGTTGATAGCACTGTAATTATTTTAAATTTAAAAAAACATTGAAGTACCTTTTTCGCCCGAGTCAATCTACAGCTGTCACATGACACAGCTCTTTCACAGTCTGTCCAAAAGAAAACATAAGCAGGAGGAGCTTCTAGTCCTCTGCTGCTGGTCACGTTCCCAAAAAAAAAGAGACTTTGGGATACAGGAGTAAAATAATATCAATAAATCAGTTTTAAATCGTCAAATATACATTTAGAATCAAATCTTTATATTTTGTTTTGGCAATAATATGGTGTGAGCGAATTTCTGCCAGTCACAGGCCTCAAGCCTGTGTCTTAGAATAAGAGGGAGGTGAAGACTCCATTAATCTGTAGTATCACACACCCATTGTGTTGAGCTGGTTAGTGGGCATGGAGGAGGAAGGAGGGAGTGGGCTGTCATTTACCACTGTGCTCAGATGTGCTGGAGAGAAAATGCCCAGCACTAGAAACTGAGCATGTGCAGAGTTGCAACCACAGCTCTGCAAAATCCCCAGCTGCTTTGGGGACATGAACAGAAGAGGGAGACAGAGAGCAGAATCAACCATTTTTTTTATTTTTTTTTTTACAAAAACTGAATCTCATAGTGACGAGTGATGAACAGCATGTAATACACCATTTATTGATAGTTTTTTACGATGTGGGTTTAGTGACACTTTAAATGTTATTTGTAATGTATATTGGTTAAAGGTTTAATGATTACCATTAATTATAAGGATACTGCAAATCGCCAAGGAGATCGATAGCTAAACAAAGCCAAACCTTAATAAAAGCCTGGAACTTTGATGCGACCTAGAATTGTACACGAAGGCTGATAAAACTATTTGATCTGCATATTTAATGAACCCTGTCTGAAGAGGTTATGTTTGTTTTCTCTTGGAGTCTAGCCCCATAGGCACAGACCGAATGTTGGGAAACAATGGCTGGTTCAGGGAAAAAAAAAAAGGAAGAGAAAAAAGGGACTACAATTGGCTCATGTGTATGTTGGTCTGTACAACAGAAGTCAGCCATTTGATCGGCTTCAAAACCAGCAGCTGACCGACTCCTGATAAGCGCTCTCATCCAATGACAGGTAATCTGAGTGTTCTGGCGGTCTGTCAAAACACAACTCAGCAGAGGAGATCGCTGAGCTAACCTAGCATGGTTAGTACAGCGGCTCTGCCCGGATCGGTCAGTTTTTTTTCCATACAACTGTTAGTGTATGCCCCACTTTAGAGCCCTTTCCAGAAGCCCAAGTAAGGAAAAGCTGCCACATCTTGGCTCCCCAGCTACTGCAAGCATTTGGCAGGCCGATAAGTCCAATGCATGCTCCCCCTGGTAGCAGTAGGAATCGCAGTGGCTTTAGGGGGAAGCAAGCATTTAACTCATCCAACATTGGAGCTGAAAAGCACTGGCTCTCTCTTATGCAAGCCGCTGGAAATGTACTTAAAGCGGGATTCCACCCGCAAATTTTTTTTTTTTAAAGTCAGCAGCTACTAACAGTGTAGCTGCTGACTTTGAATAAGGACACTTACCTTTCCTACTTGCTCGTGCTGAATGCAGCGTGCCCCATTCACAGGAATACACCGCGTGTAGGAGGAGGAAGAGAATCGACCGCGGAAGATAAGGAGCAACAGCTATTTAGGGTAAGTAAAAACTTTTTTTTTTTTCCCCATTTAATTTTTTTTCTTTTTTTTTAGATTTTTGGAAGAAATATTTTTTCCGTGTGGAATTCCGGTTTAAAACAGAGGTCCACCCACCCCATGAAAAAAAGTCAGTAGCTACAAATACTGCAGCTGCTGACTTTCACAGCCGGTTCCCTATTGCACCAATTGGCCAGGTGATGGAGGAGGGAGAATGGGGGGCGAGCTTCGCCACGGCACCGTCCCAAAAAGTGGGGAAGAGGATCTGCCAAATACTGCGCAATTGGCAGTAAAAGTAATGCAGTGCCGTATCGCAAAAAAAATGGCCTGGTCATGAAGGCAGTTAAATCTCCCAGAGGTCAAGTGGTTAAGGGCTGCTTCTCGCAAATTCAAAATTGCTATAATATGAATTCTTAGAGTGTATGCAAACCTTAAAGGGTCACTAAAGGAAAACATTTTTTTTGCTGAAATGACTGTTTACAGGGTATAGAGACATAAAAGTTAACCGATTCCTTTTCAAAATGATTAAAAATAGATAAAAATCAATCATATAATGTGCCCACAGGTTAGTTTCACTTTTGATGTTTCTGTGAAGTAGAAATAGACACACAGAACAAAAACAAACAAATCCAGGGCAGTGTTTGCTTTTTTAAATTAATCTGATTGGTTCTGGGAAGTTTTAGACACACAGTAATGACAGCTTAGACCACCGTGAGAAAGCTCCCAGCACTGTGGTTATAAGGAAACAGACAAGCAGGAAGTGTGGAGAACAGAGCACGAATACATCAACTTCAAAGCAAAAACGAACAATAAGGACATGAAACCAGTACTGAAGTAAGGTAAAGAAAGTTATTTAGCTAAAAAATAAAAATTTCCTTTAGTGATCCTTTAACAGTTACCTTCTTACTTGATCTCTTTTGTTCTACTAAATATACCATTGAAAGTTTTTTGTTATAACGGTTTGAGAAGTGAAAAAATATTAGATTTTGTTAAGACTGCTTTTGTGAGCCAATAATGTCCTGTAATCCATCAGAAATAAAGTAGGCAGAGCTGAAACCACATGCTTAGGAAATCAGAGCTGTGTTATAATATTAAAGAGGAAGGTAGGCACAACAACAGTTGGTCTGTATTTGCAAAGGGTATAGAGGGACAAAACAAACAGAAAAATGTGCATGGATTTATTTATTTTTTAACCACTTGCCGACCACACACTGCAGTTTTACAGTGCAGGCCGGCTGAGCAGAATCTCTCTATACATATACATATACACACACACACACACACACACACACAGTCATTTGAAGACTAACTTTCACTTAAACCAAAGTATGTCTAACAGAGTACATGTCGGACAAAGCTTAAGATTTTTTTTAATCGATCTGTTTTACAGCAAATAGTAGAATTATCAAATTGAGATTTGTTTTATTTATTTAAATAATAAAAAGAAAACCCAGCGTTGAACAAATACCAAATAAAAGCTCCATTTGTGTGACTAAAAAAAAAATATGCGTACAGTGTTGCATGATCACACAATTGTCATTTAAAGTAGCACTGTGCCGAAAAAATGGACTGGTCATGAAGGGGTAATCAAAGTTCACTGTAAATGACCCAACTTCAGCATAGTGAATTCTGAATGGAAGCAATGGGATAATGCCCATAAGAATTGGCCCTTATTGTGCCTTGTATGACCAAATTTGTGTATAAATTAAACCTAGCCGATTGATAAAAATTGTAAGACCCCATACACACTATTAAGCCTCGTACACGATCAGATTTTCTGCAGAGAAAGTCTAAGACTTTTCTCTGAAGGTCATTGGCCAGGAACTTGTATTGCATACAAACTGCAAAGAATTGTCGGCCAACAAACAAAACATGGTTTTTCAGCTCTTTAGCGCCACCCTTTGGGCAACTTCTGCTAATGCTGCGTTATGGTGAGCATCACTTCTGAGCATGCATGTTTGTACTTTGGACTTTTGTCCGACGGAATTGTGTACACACGATCGGAATAATCCACACATTTGTTGGCAGACAATTTTAAAGCATACTATTCCACATTTGTCCAGAAAATCCGACAATTGTCCGATGGAGTATACAAACGGTCGGATTTCCTGACAACAGCCAGTCATCACACAATTTCAGTCAGAAAATCTGATCGTGTGTACGAGGCTTTAGATTGTCTGCAGATTTACCAAAACCATATAAATATGGAGGTCAAACCTTAAGAGTTTCAATTCATATGCAATCAGGCAGGCTCTTTCACTACATGGTTTTGGTAAATCTGAAGACAAGAACCTGCAGAAAATCTGATAGTGTGTATGGGGTCTTAGGAAGAAGCCCATACGACCTATAGGAACCATCCCTTTCAAGTGGGAATTTTTTTTTTTTTCTCATGCTTCTCCTTTAATTTAAAACATGTCTTCAGAGCATCATAAAACAGTCGGTCCATTTTAGTTGTTCCCTCATTTCTCAGATTTACAATACCACCAAAACTCTAAGGACTGTTATGTTATGTTGAGATGTGTGGTGTGGCTGACGGCCAGAGTCAGCCGGGTCTTATTTTCTGATAATGAGGTTCTAAAAACTGGATGAAGTGTCTTGTTACCATACAATGCCTTTTATCACTTTTGTGGATGAAGTTTGGAAATGTGAAAGAGGATCTGATTGGCTGCTTTCAACACAACATACAGATTTACTAAAACAGGAGCACTCGGTATCTGGTGCACCTGTGCATGGTGGCCAATCGGCTTCTAACTTCAGCTTGTTCAATTACACTTTAGCAATAAAACCTGGATGCCAATTGGGTTCTATGCAGAGTTGCACCAGATTTTGTACCCTAGCTTATTTTTATTTATTTTGCATACATTTGTTACTCTTAAATGATTCAGATCAAACAATATCCATTACACAAACAACAAGTTAATACAAAATGCAGATTTGGGGGGGGGGGGGGATCTGTCCAAACCTGCCTTGCCCTATGTGAAAAAGTAATTCCCATACACCCCCTCCTTGCTAAATCCCAAATGAACTGGGATAAACCACTCTCAGGTCCAATTACTGCCAGACCTGTTGAATCAAGAAATCACTTAAATAGAAGTTGTCAGACAAAATAAAGATTGCTAAAAGATTTCAAAAAGCAACACAGAGAAATTCAAGAACAGATGAGAAAGTAATTGACATTTATCAGTCTGGAAAGGGTTACAAAAGGATTTTATTGCTAAAGCGAAATTAAACAAGCTGAAGTTAGAAGCCGATTGGCCACCATGCACAGGTGCACCAGATACCGAGTGCTCCTGTTTTAGCAAATCTGTATGTTGTGTTGAAAGCAACAAATCAGATCCCCTTTCCCATTTCCAAACTTCATCCACAAAAGTGACAAAAGGCATTGTATGGTGACAAGACACTTCATCCAGTTTTTAAAACCTCATCATCAGAAAATAAGACCCGGCTGACTCTGGCCGTCAGCCACACCACACATCTCAACATAACAGTCCTTAGAGTTTTGGTGGTATTGTAAATTTGAGAAATGTGGGAACTAAAATTAACAGACTGTTTTATGATGCTCTAAAGACATTTCGCATTAAAAAGAAGAAGCATGAGAAAGGCAAAAAAAAAACACACACACACACCCCTCCATGTCGCTGATAGTTGAGACTTTCAGTTGTCTGCTGATTCTGGGTCAAACGAGAGGACAAGTGCACTCCTCTGACCCAGAAGAGAAGTATGACTAAACCCAGGTTCACACAGGGCTGCGGGAGTGAAGACGTGCGAGTTCAGCTGAACTTGCACGGCTTCACTCCCGCTGGCAGTCCCGATTTCGGCCACGATTTCAGAGACATCTGTGCAGGTTTCTGCACAGATGTCAATGTAAATCGCGGCCCAAAATCGCAAAAAGTAGTACAGGAATTACTTTTTGAAATTGGTGCAGTGCTGCAGATGTGGCGTTGCACCAATTAGGACGGTGCCATTGCCGACAAATTCCCGCCAATTTGAGAAATGCGATTTGACATCTCAAATCGTACCAGTGTGAACCAGACCTTAGCCCAGGTTCACACTGGGTACGATTTGCTTTGAAATGCGATTTCACATGTGAAATCGCATCTCAAATCGGCGGCATTTGCAGGCAATGAGACCGCCCTAATCGGTGCGACGCCGCATCTGCGGCGCTGCACCGATTTCAAAAAGTAGTTCCTGTACTACTTTTTGCTATTTCGGGCCACGATTTACATTGACATCTGCACAGATGTCTCTTAAATCGCGGCCGAAATTGGGACTGCCAGCGGGAGTGAAATCGTGCGAGTTCAGCTGAACTCGCACAGCTTCACTCCCGTAGCCCAGTGTGAACCAGGGCTTAAGAAGATTCCACCATACTTCTCTTTCAATGTCGTAGCAGTAGTCGATTCTGCCAAAAAGTGAAATGACACCAGCAAAGGAAGGAAAGCCTTTAAAGCAAAATGTTAAAGTGGTTCTAAAGTCTTAATGTGCATTAAGGTAAAAAAAAAAAAAAAAAAGAACACACACATTCTGTGCTGTAGGAGCCCCCAGGATACATCCAGAGGCTGGAGTGGCTCAGTAACGTCAGTCTGTAGCAGACTTTAGCCCACCATCGGCTGAATCTGAATCAAGGGAGTGCAGAAATAAGTGTACTCCTTTGACCCAAAAGAGAAGTACACCCCAAAAAAAAACAAAAACAAAAACTTTGAACTAGGGTTGTCCCGATACCACTTTTTTAGGACAGAGTACAAGTAACGATACTTTTTTTCATGTACTTGCCGATACCAAATACCGATACTTTTTTTAAATGTCATGTGACAGTTTTCAAACCACAATACAGACTAAGGAAATTTTCTTTAGAATTCTGAAGAACTCTAACTCAAGACATTATAAAAGAATACAAATTAGTAAAAATGAATAAAAATGTTTTATTTTCTTGTCACGCAGTAGTAAAAAACTCAAAGAATTTTCACAGAACATGTTGATAAATACAAAAAAAGTATTCTATTTAGGTATCGGGAGCATTTGCGCGAGTACAAGTACTCCCGCAAATACTTGGTATCGGTCCCGATACGGATACTAGTATCGGTATCTGGACAACCCTCCTTTGAACATGAGTCTAGGGTCTTCTCTAGGGGTGCAACGGATCAAAAAACTCACGGATCTGATCGATCCTCGGATCAGGAGTCCTGGATCGGATAATTTTTCGGATCAGCAATAAAGAAAAAAAGACTAATCTTGTTACACCCAACAGAGTTTTAGATTCAGTTATTTTCATCACAAAACAGAGCTCATTTGCTTAAATACAGTACATGTAAATCTGACGGTCTGTTTACATGTTAAATAAAATTTAACATGTAAACAATCCGTCAGATTTACATGTACTGTATTATTTACATGTTCAATTTCAAACTAAAGTTTGTATACTATATTTGATTGTAGTTTATTCCAAAATTGAATGTTAAATGCAAATAAAATCTTGAACTAAAGAAAATCACATACACCATTAGAAATTCGTAAAGTCGAGAAAAGCTTTCCATCTAGCTCCTTCAAATTTTCCTGTCACTGTAGTTGAAATTGAACATTGATTTAACCTCACTAACAGTCAGAAAAAAAGAAAGAATCTTGCAATAAAAACTGTTGAACGAAATTCTATCAATGTAAACCCAGCTTTAGGCATGGTCACTTCTCATCACTACCAGGGACAGAAAATTAAACTAAAGATTCCATTAACGCTACTGCCTAAAAAAAAAAAAAAAAAGAAAAGAAAAAAAAAAAAAAACAGGACATGCTGTATCTGGTCATTTGAATTTGTATGTGGTCTGTATCTTTCATCTCTCCTAATACATGATAACATTTTAATTAAACCAAGGTGTCTGAAAAGCGAGACATTCTGCGGTGAGGGTTGGAGGGACGGCACAGCGAAATTTGTTTGTGTCCAAACACCAAGGAGATTTGTAGGACAAGCTTTAAAAAAAAAAAAATGTGTTTCTTCAACATTCACAAACCTTTTACATATCTCGGAAATACATTTTGAGACAGTAAGAGTAATGGTGGGGGGCCTAAGTGGGGCACATAGATTTGTTTAGCGGGTTTCCAACTCCAAACCCAGGCCCTTCAGAGAAAGCCATGTTAGGCAACAACCATCTTAAAGGGTCACTAAAGGAATTTTTTATTTATTTTTTTGCTGAAATTACCGTTTACACGGTATAGAGACATAATAGCTAACTGATTCCTTTTAAAAATGATTAAAAATAGATAAAAATCAATCATATAATGTGCCTGCAGTTTAGTTTCACTTTTAAACTGGCTTCATGTTTCTGTGATGTAAAGAGACACACAGAACAAAAACAAACAAATCCAGGGCAGTGTTTTATTTTTAAAATGAATCCGATTGGTTCTGAGGAGTTTTAGACACACAGTATGGTGTAAACAGATACAAGTTTATTTACACCTGCCTGTCAATAGGGATGAATGAACCTTCCCGTTCAGGTCCGCCTGAAAAATTAACCCGATTGAAACAGTCGTGTGAAATGGGCCTTAGTTGCGGAAAGGGGGCCTCGTCGTGGATTTCAGACTATAAAACATGGCTCAGACCAGGATTAGTGATCGCAAAATGTCCAAGATGTTATTCTCAGGTTGTTATAAAATTATATGTATAAATAACTATTTAGGAGAGATATAAAAGTTACCAACTCTCCTTAATTCATTTGCACAAAGCCTGTTAACGTTAATCGCCATCTTGTCATATGGAATATAAAAAGGCCTTCCAGGCCAAATTTTTTATGTTTTTATGTATTTCTCTGAAGTAAATAAAAAGATTGAAAATAAATAGGCCTTAGACGTGAGCTAGTACAAACAGGATAAATGAAAGACAGGGCATGGTTGGACCCGGTTCTTTAGTGCATACCTATAGTTATACCTGTTCTCGGGCCTATGGCAAGCAAATGCCATATTCCTTTATAAACAACTACCTGTATGTACCACATTCTGTACCAGTCCATTCCAGTTTTTGTACCTTTTTTTTTTAATTGCCATTTGTATTTGGAAGTTCTAATTAGCACAAGTCATCCAATCTCCAAGCAGTCCAATGTCCACAATTTTCACTTGAGGCCGTGCAGCTTTTAAATTTCACCAAGCGAAAATTCTGTGCGACACCCTTGTGAAATATCTGGATACAGACATGCCTTTAATTAAACAATCATAAGTGGTTATTCTCCTTTGAACATTCCCTTGATTGCATCCAATGATGCTTGTGTGACTTCCCACACAACATATTAAATCACTTGGTAAAGCAGACAATCAATTCGGCAGCTTAACCACATTATTTAAATGTCATTAGCTTAAGTGTCACCACAGATTTGAAATGTTTAAACTACTGGAAACTTTTTTTTTAAAGTTAACTTAGGCAATTCAGGTTAGGCATTGGATGAAAAAAATGCTGAAGCTTCTAGCAAAATACCCCTGATCAGCAGATCCAAATTAGAGGCAAAGTGAGTGCGCAAGTCATTAAAATAACATTGTTTTCCATTAGTGACGTTCACATCAGTGCGGTGCGAATCTAAGCTGCAGGAAAAAAGGGTCCTGTGCGAGTTTAACCCGTGTGCGATGCAAATTCAGCTCTACAGACTGATGTTCCCCGAAATCGCGGCAAAAACGCAGCCGCAAAATCACGGTAGCATTTTTGAATTCACAGCAGTGTGAACCCAGCCTTAAAGTGGAGCAGTACAAGGCTTTGATAAAAAAAAATTAAAAAAACACAACAGCACAAGGGATGTTACTTGGAATGGATAAAAAAAGTATCCCGTGTGCTGGTGAATGCTGTGTTAGGTTGAAATCTTCATGGCTCTGCCCTCAGATACCCTCACAGCTCAAATCTTTGGGTGCTGTGGAGGTCAATATGAGTGAACACAGCTGTTAAACATGCAGATTATGCTTGCCCACATGCTCCGCTCATAGAAGCTATACTATTTGTTCACACAATAAAAGTGTTAAGCTCCGTACACACGATCGGAAAGAAATTTGTCTTGCATACAAGACGGCACACAACTGTCGGCCAAACACAAAAGTAGTTACGTACTATGTGAAATTTCAGCTCTTGACAATTGTCCGATGGCGCGTGCAAATGGACAGATTTTCGGCAACCAGGCTGTCATGACACAATTCACGTCCGAAAATCCGATCGTGTGTACGAGGCTTTAGTCTTCACTTCTGACAAGTGTGTCACAGCTGCATCCGAACAAGCTGCCAAACACATCAATTCTTGACATTATATTAAACCCCCTGCCCCCAAATACCTACTGCTACCAGCTTCTCATCACCTATGTTTTATTCTTAGGATGGTGAGCAGGGAGATCGGTACTCGTAATTCTGTTTGTCAACCTCTCGCAGAATAAAATGGAATTGGATGAGCTCTTCCACATTTAGTACAGTGCTGGGTGACCTCATGTTCCATCTCCAGCACCAAAGGGTAGACATCAGACCCCTGATGTCTTTATTAAAGAGGACCTAAATTTGCATACTGTCACCAGCAAAAAGTAAAAAAAAAAAAAATATATAATATTATTATTAAAACTAGGGTTGCACCAATGCCGATACAGAGTATTTGCACGTGCAAATGCTTGGATACCTGCAACTTTAGGCTAGATTTACATGGTGCATCTTTGCACATACATTAAGGCACATTGTGTCATGGAAGCCCATTCATCTTAAAGTGATTTTAAAGCTTTGAACTTTTCTTTGTTAACATGTCATACTTATCTAGTGTCCGAACTTTCTCCTCTGGGGTCCTCCCGCCAGCTCTACTGGCCATGCTTGCTTTGAGTGCCTCCACAGCAAGCCACTTGCTATAGGGCACTCGTGCAGGCATGATCCCCAGCCAAACTGTTTATCAAATCCTGTGAAGAGGGAGAGGGGCGTGGCCAAACTGTTTTTATGAATGCACACAGCCCAGCTCGGGAGTGAGCCTGCAGGTGCACCCCCATAGGAAGTGGCCCATCTCAGTCCCTCCACAACCCACAAGAATTGGCTAATAGGGTATATGAGAAATCCAAATTCCTAGCTGTATACAACATAAAAAAAAAGAAAGAAAAAAGGAGGCAAGAAAAATAAAATAAAAAATACATCTCAAAACATTTAACAAAAAGAAGAAACTTGGTTTATAAAAACATACTGTTTGTGGGGTGAGTTTTAAAAATGGTGTTTGCATGTACACTATATGCCTTTCTTCAATCTGTCACGTCCTTTTTCATTACTAAATTGACTGCATAGACATGCATTTCTCAATTTTATTGTAATTTATGATCTCTCTAAAATTGAGCAGCTCTGGTATAGTGAAGACATTCATCCTAACTGAACATTAATGTGTTTGTGTATCAAATAAAGTGCCGAGTCAGCAAATACGGTTCACAGCCCAATGTTAAATGTAATAACTTTGTAAAGAGCCTGCTTTGCTCATCCCATGGCAGTCACCCATCAGACACCCTGCATAGCCAAAAATTGGGCCCAGTAAAACCTAGTAGTAATGTGCTGGGAAAGTTACATGGGTCAGAACCCCGATATTACAATTACATGGCAGGCATGCAGCCCTAGAGCGTAATCTTTTGCAGGCAGATTTGAGAAAACCTCCCTAAATGTTTATTCCCTTTCAGAGAGCATACCTATTTGTTTAAAAATGTTTATTACCTAGACATTTCTCCGGACAAATCCCAGACTTAGTATTTGAACAACATTAGAGCAAGCCTGTCCCAAGTCTTGTTAGGAAGGGCATTGTTCAAATCCTGTCACAAATGATAATGAAGATCTGTCTGTGCTGCGGAGGCAGGTGTAATTAACACAGCTGCCCAGCCCCATCACAACAAAAGGGAACCACCTAGCTTTTTTTTCTCTTGCTGGAGGGTCCAGAATAGCGCATCTAAAAAAAATAATCTTTTTTTTTTTCTACGTTTTGCTATGTGAATGGAGAAACGTAACAAATATACAGTAAAGTAGGTGTCCCCACAATTTGGCTGCAAAAATGGAAATACAATTTAAGGGCCTCCCACGCTACCATTCCTTGGTTTGTAGCGCGTTATAAGAAAGTCACAGACGGTAGCCCCTACATTTTCTTACATAGACCTCTTTTTGAAAGTTAAATGAAAGCTCTGCCTTTTTTTTCTGTCAGGCCCCAGCAGCTGTTGGCTATAATGTGCTAGTACCCACAGCAGATCAGCCCATTATGGCAGACTTAGCGATCAAAGGGGAAACGGCCAAAATCCTGCCCACGATCCCAAATTGCACTGCAATGCAGGCAAAGCGCAGCACACCCGGTCGGATGCCAATCCCACCTAAACGAGATGTGGTTTTGCAGCGATTGTCCTTTGATAAATTGTGCAGTAATCGCAGCAAAACCCCTTCGCGTAAAGCTCGTCACCCAAAAAGGAGCAGGAGCTTCTTCTGGGTGACCAGCTTTACACAATGCAGTAATGCAGCTTATTTTATCACACAGCAAAACCACAATTAAGTGCCATTGAAAATGAATGGCACCAAAACACACACATTCTGTATTTTGCCAGCATTGCAGTGTGATTTGGAACTGCAGGCTGAATCAGTGATTCTAAATCTCTAGACGGCCTTGCCGATGCTGCAAACTCCTCCCCATCTTGGGTTCTGAACCTTTGGCCGCTTGGTTGGCCGGGCCGCAATGATGTCACTCCTGTACATTTACAAGGGAGTAACATCACAGCACAAATGGGTGCTGTAAAATGTACCTTGAGCTCGTCGGTTATAAAAATCTTTTTTTCTCGGTTTTCCAGATTTCACTTTTTTTTTTATTATTATTATTATTATTTAAAACGTCTTCCCAGCAGCTCTGATATTTTCCTTGCCTCCGACTTAAAAAAAAAAAAAAAACAGCCTCCTTATCCTGTCCTAAGAATTTCCACATTACTTGAATGCACTTAAATGGAGAAAATGGGTTTGCCGATGTGTACAAGTGTAACCAGCACTTTCAGTCATCACACAACTCCTACAACATAAAGTGACAGCATGAAACGCCTACAAACAGACAGCGCCAGCCACAGAGTGGGTGTTTGGTGTTAGAGCACTGACACACACGGCAATCAAAGCGGGCGATGACACATACAACCATCGCAGCATCTGTAACATCTACATAGACAGTTGTCACCTACGTACTAAAGGGTACTACATATTACAGGTGTGTGCAACATTTCAGATCATACATTGCACCTATAATAACTGAAAATCTACTGGAAAGTTTTGTGCCATCACACTACTCTATGAGCTAGCAGGTATGAGGGCTTTAAATCTGAACAGACTTTATTTATGGTCCAGCGTGGCACAAGGTAATTATACACAACTCATACCTAAGGGACTGCTGTGGAAACCATCACTGTAGTAGCTGTCTCACTACTACACCAATGTTTCTCAAGTACCGCCAACAGGTCATGTTTTCAGGATTTCCCTCAGATGAAAACGGCTGTGGTAATTACCAAGGCAGTGAAACTGATCAAAAATCACCTGTGCAAAATAATGGTAAGCCTGAAAACATGGGGGTACTTGAGAAACATTGCACTCCACACTGACCACTGGAGGTCGCTTGCTTGGCACTGCCAGCATTCAGACAACCTTCTATTCGATTTATTGAATACAAGGCTCTCCCTGACTGGACGAGGTGGAGAGAAGGGGCGGTGATGTCATGATCCTCACCTTGTCCAATGAGAAGTTTCACCACAGTGTTCAGCTACAGAAGTCAGAGGGCCTGTTTTAGAGCCCAATCAGATCACTACAGTCTGTTACTGACTTATGGTCATGGTACAGATGAGCTGTGATTGGCCCTGCCTGCACCGTGTGATCACTGTGACCAAAGCTAGCAACACAATTGTACACAATGGATGGCATGAAAGGAAGCCATTCATTGTTTGCAATTGTCTTGATCTGCTGTGATTGGTCACATCGATCACATGGTACCGGCACCGGTGGACACAGCTAGTGACAGATCACAGTGCTGCCCCACTTCTGGGAAATTATGTGTCATTTTCCAGACAAGGGAGGAAGTGATGAGCTCAGCAGACCAGGAAGTGGCAGATTAGGAGGACTACATAGCATCAGGGCATTTCTGGTAATTAATAAAAAAATAAAAAATAAAAAAAAATCCTCCAAATGTTTTATAGGTTTAAAGGAATCAGATTCTTAAAAAAATATTTCAGGAACTCTAAGTCATTAAGAGCCTTCAGTGTCAAAGCATTGTATTGGTTCTTGGGAGAAATATCAAAATCTTTAGGACTCCCTTCACACAGAGGCTTTGCAAGCGCTAGAACACTAAAAATAGCGCCTGCAAAGCGCCCTAAAAGAGCCGCTCCATTCACCCCAGCGTGAAAGCCCAAGGGCTTTCACGCTGGAGCGGTGTGCTAGCAGGACGGTAAAAAAAGTCATGCTAGCCGCATCTTTCAGGCGCTGTAAAAGAGGTGAATACACCCCTTTTAAAGCGCCCCTGCCTATTGAATTCAATGGGCAGCGCCGAACCGGTGGAAAATGGTGGTGCTTTACCGCCGATGCCCTCACGGTCCCAGTGTGAAAGGGGTCTAATGGGTGGGTTGAAGTCAGTCTTCGCAGTGGGTTTTCCTAGACAGGCTGCATTTACTTTCTGAATGCTCTAGGTAGCGCCCACATGTCATGCCAAGCGCCTCCATGACTGAAAAACTAAAAATCCAATGAAAGAAAGGCGCAGGCCAGGGACAGCAAGGTTGGGTAGAAAAGCGCTAAATGATGCTGGATGACTTCCAGCCAGAAAATGAGCCAGGCTTTGACTTGCTGCACCTTTTAATGCACAGAATGAGAAGCTCACAGGGTGCAGTGTATTCAAAAGAAGTTTCAGAACAGAAGAGGAGGCCATAAAACAGGTAAATGACCAGTTTCAGCACACATACAGAAATCATACTGTACTGTAATATAATAAGAGTCAGCAGCCAAATCTGCCAGTAGCAAGGCATCAGTCATGTGTTTTGTAAATGGTGCGCAAATTTAATGTCCATCGATCCTTGCCACATTGCTCCTAATTGGCTGCATTGATCAGCTTTAATTGACCTTACTGTTTCAAATAGGCAGATTTTGTTAATGCTTGGAATTGATCCTAGAGCTGGAGACTTGGTTACTGGCAGTGGACTACAGTTCAATAATTATACGGGATATATTGAAATGTGCTGGTGTTCTACCCCCCTCCCCACCATTAAAATATAGACTGAGGGCATGGCGGTCTCCTAAAAACCTTTAAATGCCCAGCTTTAATGAGATCTCCTGTCAATGCATGGCATGGGATCTGAGGAATACTAGGCTATAGATTTAATGTTACTATAAAATGCATAGAGGTGTTTATAAGCGAACTTGAAATCAGGCACATTACTCAAGAAAGAGAAATCTACATGCAATGTATGGGTGTCATCCAATAAAATCAGGGCCCCCCCAAACTGTGGGCCTTTGCTTGCTTTTATGCAGCCCTTGGGGCACCGTTTTGCCCACTGACACCAATGATGGGGCACTATACTTCCAACAAATAGGAAAGATGGGGCATTGGTTACCACCACTGATGGCAGGAAATTTTCAACTGCTACACCACCCAACGTCTGAAAAACAGTAAACTGGCACTTTGCTTAGAAAGATAGATATATCTCTATCATATATAGATTACATATATATATAAATAATATCTTTTATTTTTTATCCACTTAGTATTGAACCGACTCCCTGCTACAGGTCTATATCAAACATAATCCATTCTTTGGGCTCTTTCGCACAGGTGGCTGGGGGTGTTGGGAATAGAGCCGCTTTAATCGCCACCCGACCTACCATCTGATGCTTAAAGTAGTTCTAAAAAGGCAAGAAATATTTTTTAAAGTTTAAAGTAATACTAAAACACACACACAGAGTTTAATTTACATTGTCATTTTATTTCTGTATGGGGATAATGACACTATTTTTTCATTCAAAGTATCTTTTTCCCTAATCAATTTACAGCCGTCACATGACTCAGCTCTTTCCCAGCCTGTCTGCATGGAACCAGTGGCAGGAGGAGCTTCTAGTCCTCTGCTGCTTGTCACATGTTCAAGACAAAAAAAACAGCCTTTGGAATACAGAGAAAAAATAAATATCAATAAATTGGAATACAGAGATTTGAAATCAAAGCTCCTATTTTTAGCAACAACACGATGTAGGCAGATTTTTTTTCCAGTCACAGTCTTTGTCACACCCAATTCCAGCCTGTGTCTTAGACCCCCCCATACACACTATTAGATTTTCTGAAAATGTGTGTCTTCATAGTTACCAAAACCATGTAGTGCAAGGGCCTGTCCGATTGTATACAAACTCTTATGATTGTTTTGGTAAATCTGAAAAATCTTAGCTATATATTGCCCTCATGACCTCTGTGACCATTTTTAAACAAGAATGATTAACAAGAGTTTTCTTGACCATCCAAAAGGTAACTGTTGCAGTCCTTGATAAACCCTCTTACAGCCCAGCCATTAATGTGCCCTCCTGACAGCCATTATACAGCGTCTGTATGCAGGAACACTGACATTCATCAGATGACTACTACAGTAATCCTCTTATGACAAGTGTGCGATGTAAAAACACACTAACTGCTATGACGGTTTGGATGCATTACACAAAAGCTCTCTGGACAAGCATTACACTGCTTTAGTGCATGTTCATTAAATACCACCAGCGTGTATTGGATACCTAATGCACTGATTACAATCAGAGAGTGATATACTAATGCACTCCTATTATAAGCTCGCCAGAGAGGGTCATACACTAATGGACTCACACCGAGTACCATCAGTATGTTGAGGCATGCTCTCCCGAACCATCAGGTGATATGGAAATCACAAGGTCAAGTAAAACACATTTATTTACAACTCATACTAGTAACACATCTAAAAGTAGAAGTCTTATATTTTACCGCAGGGCAACAGACATTCTGATTTTTTTTTATAAAGCAATGCTAAAAAAACGGCTGATGGCCAAAACCAATACTGCACAATCTACGCTGATCAATACAATAAAAAGGAATATGCCCAGTTGGCATTGGTCCCATTTAATAAAAGTAATTTTTTAATGCAATACCCATACAGACCAATCAAGATAATCTCTACCACAAATGAACCAGTTCCAGATGGATACCAGTAGGGCAGCCTGCTACCCACCCAATGATACTTGTATCCCCCAATCCCTTGCCACTCCAATAATCTATGACATCGCCAAGAAACATGGGAATCCTAATTATGGGGGGAACAAATGATCTTCCCAAGATGCACTTTTCATGCTTGGGCAGCCAATCACTATTCTCAAATGTCCCCTGAAGATCAATGCTGGGGGACGATTTCCCAATGACACACTGGTTCCTCTCTCAGTGGTCTCGGAGAAGATGGGTATCCCCATACCACTTTCCTCCTCGCAAACACAAGGGGGACACCGCTTTTCTCCCCGCCGACACAAAGGCATTTATTCCATACAATGACCACTGATACAGAAGGCCTTTATCTTTCTTACTGTATAGAAACACTAGGGCAGTTTTTACGCCTGCTGACACTGGGGTATTTTGTACCGTCACAGAAAAAGCAGTGTTTTTTCCTTCCACTGAAGTAGGGGCACTTTTTACTTCCATTGAACAACATTAGGGCACCGAAACTTCCACCCACCTAATATGTCAGGGTATTGTTTCCTTGCTCCCACTGACCACAGCCTGGACCTCAAACAGCATAATGCACAGTAAACTGGCCCTATATTTAAAAAAGTTTGGGAACCCCTGTTCTAAACTGATGAAAGCAGCTGATGGTTTTTGGTCCACATTGTTTCTAGGGTCATGTCAAAGCATCATCCTTCATAAATTCACTGCATGTCTCACACTTTTACAGGTCAGCCAACACGAGGCAGCAAATATCAGTTGGGGCCCAGGCGGGAAAGGATTTTGTGATCTTGTCCTTAGAAAGAGCAAGTAAACTCTCTGAAAGAAAAATCATATAAAACATAGGCATCAAATATATGCAAATAGATAATTGGAGAGATTTTTATAAGAACGTCGTCCAACGAGAAGTAGTCATGTAAGCAAAAGCAACTGGAGTTTTTCAATTAGGAAGATTAAAGTAGCTATAAACTCCCTCTAAAAATGTCATATAAGCTTTAAAAACAGAATAATGTCGAATCATAGGTTCTCATTTAAAGTACCTCCTGATCTGGACCCGATTGTGTTTATTCAGGCATTTTCTGCGTTGACACCACAGACCAGGCCTGAATAAGGCCCCTTTCACACTGGGGCGGGTGGCGGTATAGCGCCACTAAAAATAGCGGCGCTATACAGTCGGAATTACCGCAGGATTTGGCCGCTAGCGGTGTGGTATTAACCCCCGCTAGCGGCCGATAAGGGGTTAATACCGCGGTTTCCCATTGTTTTAAAATGGGAAGCGGTATACATACCGCTCTAAAGATGCTGCTTGCAGGATCGGTATACATACCGCTCTAAAGATGCTGCTTGCAGGAGATTTTTTTCTCTCCTGCCAGCGCATTGCCTCAGTGTGAAAGCCCTCAGGCTTTCACATTGAGAAGGCTGGGCAGGAGTTTTTCAGGCGGTATTTAGGTGCCATGTTTAGCGCTGTACCGGCTGAAAAACTCCTCAGTGTGAAAGGGGTCTAAATCTCACCCAGAACAAGGAAACAGCACTACGAAAGATATTTGGAAGATACATGGAGGGGAAATTTACTAAGACTAAAGCAAATGTGCAAAGCAACCAATCAGCTTCCATGCTTTCATTTTCAAATGTGCCTGATAGTAAAGCAGCCGTTAACCACTTAAGACCCAGACCTTTAGGCAGCTAAAGGACCCGGGCAGGTTTTGAGATTCGGCACTGCGTCGATTTAACAGACAATTGCGCGGTCGTGCAACGTGGCTCCCAAACAAAATTGACGTCCTTTTTTCCCCCACAAATAGAGCTTTATTTTGGTGGTATTTGATCACCTCTGCGGTTTTCATTTTTAGCGCTATAAAAAAAAATAGAGCGACAATTTCGAAAAAAATGCAGTATCTTTTACTTTTTGCTATAATAAATATCCCCCCAAAATATATAAAAAATATATTTTTTCCTCAGTTTAGGCCAATACGTATTCTACCTATTTTTGAAAAAAAAAAACGCAATAAGCGTTTATCGGTTGGTTTGCGCAAAATGTATAGCGTTTACAAAATAATGTCACTAATGGCGGCGATCAGCGTTTTTTTTTCGTGACTGCGACATTATGGCGGACACTTCGAACAATTTTGACACATTTTTGGGACCATTGTCATTTTCACAGCAAAAAATGCATTTAAAATACATCGTTTATTGTGAAAATGGCAATTGCAGTTTGGGAGTTAACCACAAGGGGGCGCTGAAGGGGTTATGTATGACCTAATGTGTGTTTACAACTGTAGGGGGGCGTGGCTGTAGGTGTGACCTCATCGATTGTGTATCCCTATAAGAGATCACACGATTTATGACGCTGCCACAGTGAAGAACGGGGACGGGGAAGCTGTGTTTACACACGGCTCTTCCCGTTCTTCAGCTCCGGGTCCGCGAGTCCCGGAGCTTCGGACCGGGTCAATGGAGCACGCCTTGGACGCGTGCCCGCGACCAATGGCTGGGCACTAGCACAGGACGTACCTGTACGTGCATGTGCCCAGCCGTGCCATTCTGCCAATGTAAATGTGCAGGAGGCGGTCCTTAAATGGTTAAGGATCCATTCGTACTGCAAAAGTGATGTAAAAGTATTGCAGTATATTTTTTATTTTTAAACTTCACTAACCTTATATTATAGGACACTTCAAATGCACGTTTTGCTTTATGTATGTTAAGGCGCACTTACATGAGCACTGCATCGCATTGTGGTGAAAAAAAAATAAAAAAAAAGAAGGACATGCTCCACTTTCATCAGCACCGATTTGCACTCATCAGCACAACACACTGGTGTGAACTGCACCTACTGAAGTACATTGATTTTTCAAAGACTATGCCCAGGCACACTATGGGGTATGATGTATACAATATACAACAGGATATAGCTTAGCTCTGTGCCCAGAGACTCCATGGGGCATTAGTATTTGTATCTTTGTTCTTCTTTAAAGCGGAATTTCACCCTAAATATAAGATCTCCCATGTGATCCAGCATACTGGCGTCAGCATGCTGGTTTTTTTTTTTTTTACTCGCACACTTACTGTATTATGCCGGAATTTCTTTTTTTCCCCCGTGGTGGACGGCGCCAGTATAGCGCGTCACATCTTCCTAAAATACCCGATATGGACTCGGGTAATCTCGGCGAAAATGCGGCGCCTGCGCACAGACCTAGGAGCTGACTGCGCAGGCGCCGTATTTCTCCGAGTCCTACAGCTATGGCGCGTCACGCCCTCCGAAATAGGACTCGGAGAAATACGGCACCTGCGCAGTCAGCTCCTAGGTCTGTGCGCAGGCGCCGCATTTTCGCCGAGATTACCCGAGTCCATATCGGGTATTTTAGGAAGATGTGACGAGCAATACTAGAGTCGTCCACCGCGGGGGAAAAAAATGAAATTCCGGCATAATACAGTAAGTGTGCGAGTAAAAAAAAAAAAAAAAAAACAGCATACTGGCGCTGACGCCAGTATGCTGGATCACATGGGAGATCTTATATTTAGGGTGAAATTCCGCTTTAAGAAAAAAATAAAATAAATGGAAAAACGCGATCTGGTTTAAATATATTTTATAGCCAGATAAGCAAAAGCCGATGTGATTTTGTTTGCCGCAAGTTATTGCTCTTGCGCACTGTAATTAATCCAGAACCTGGAAATGTCTATAGAATGAAATATTTCACCTGTTTAACATTCAGGAAATTCATACATCCTTCCAAGAAAATCCTCTGCCAGCTGATGTAAACCTCATACACAAGTAGAGCAGAATCTTTTGCCTAAACACCTCATCAGCTGCACTCCGACGCCCTTATAAAGCATCCCTGCAATAGATCGGTGTAGCAGTAGTGCGATCGAGTATTGCCGGCCTGATCGAACCAGACGTCCTGCCGGCTATAAACACACACTATACCAACGTCCTGCTGAACACAAATCAATGTAACAACCCCTTTGTCACCAGCTATTAACCCTTTAACTGTGAAAATACATTGTCCTGCGAAGCACCGTGGTCGCTTCTGGCAGGGCCGAGAACTAATACACTTAAACCCGTATTGTGTTCAGGGACGCGTCACCTCCCGGCATGACCTGCAAGGAATAGGCCAAGCACACTCAGCATTATGTGCCAATAATAACATTAGCGTGACTCATGGCTCCATAATAAGGAAGCCCCCTATCCCGTTCACCAGTAAACGCTCCTGGAAATCAGAAGGGCCCCTGCAAGTTGTCTCAAATCATTTTATGACAGCATTACTTTCTGCAAAATGCCCGATTGAGTTAGCATTGATTTCCATGCTCTTGTTCAGGCTTGTCACTACATAATTGCACAAATTGCACTTACGGTAGTTAATTGTCACTCTGGATCTCCGGAGAATTCATGAAAGTGTCTTACCGTTCACCTATCACCAAGCTGCCAACAAAGTGGAGCTGGAATAATTCACACAACCGTGACAAATCGCACAAAAACAGCAAATGCAACTTGTGTCACGTAAAAGTAATGGGGAAAAGACGCAAGTTTGTTTAAAGGGGTGTTCCACCCAAAAATATGACCCCTTCTTAATCCACTCCTCACCCCCATACATGCCACATTTGGCATGTAATTTTTTTGGGGGGGGAGTGGGGGCTTCAGTAGGAGTGGGACTTCCTGTCCCACTTTCTGCTTCCGCCGAGGGGCTGGTTAGGCGATTAAGCTTAATCGCCTACACCAGCCCCCTCCCTGTAGGCGATCACATGGGACACTGACAGGTCCCATGCGATCGCCTCTCCAATCAGCGGCGAGCCGCGCCGCGCACGCATGCGCAGTACGGCTCGCGCATGCGCAGTGGGTGCCCGGCCGTGAAGCCGAAGGCTGTCACGGCTGGGTGCCCACAGACAGGATGGAGACGCCGGCCGGGGAGGGGGGCAGAGGAGCGGAGCCCCGGTCGGCGCGTCGCTGGAACGCAGGAGCAGGTAAGTGAGTGTTTATTAAAAGCCAGCAGCTACACTTTTTGTAGCTGCTGACTTTTAATAAACACCATTTTTGGCTGGAACACCCCTTTAACAAAAACAACCAACGTGCCAAAGTCCTGAAGATTAGTAAAACGTCAGAGGGATAAGTATCTATTGTAACATTCTCAGCAATGCCATAATAAATAAATAAATAAATAAATAAATAAATAAAGATTCCTTCAAAGAATAAAAATAGAAAGTTATATCACACCTATCCTGGAAGGCAGTGTGTTACAAAAGGGAATGTGCCGACACCCCATTGGTCCTGGTGTTTTTGCACACGTGCACATTTGCACATTTGCCATGGACACCTCACCCCACCCCTTTTGCAGTTGTACTACAAGGCTCTGCCAGGTCCCAAAGACCTGTAGCGCATCTGCACACATGTCACATTTTTAAAGATGGCAGCACGGAAGAGGGGGGGATTAATGTGGGGGTGAAGTTCCACTATAACCGACATGACTAGCACAAGGTTACACACCAGGATTTTTATTTGCCAAAAATAATGTTTTTTTTTAGCTCCATTGATATGTGAAACCAACACTCACATGGCTGAATAATTTTTATCCTTGTTTTTAAGTGGTTGTAAACCCACCTACAGTGTCTTAAAGGGTCACTAAACGAAAAAAAAATTTGGGCTGAAATGACTGTTTACAGGGTATAGAGACATAAGAGTTAACTGATTCCTTTAAAAAATTATTAAAAATAGATTGCTATCGTTTCCTGTCTCTCTGATGTACAGAGCCAGAGAGCCAATAGAGGGCAGTGATGGTTTGTCTAAAACCCCTCAGCACCAATGTAGTTTCAGTTTACACACAGTAATCACACCTCCTTGATTAGTGACCACAGTGAGAAAGCTCCCAGTACTGTGGTTATAAGGAAACAGACAACCAGGAAGTGTGGAGATCAGAGCAGAACGACAGCATTTTCTCATCTTACAACTGAAAACAACATTTATTTTACTGGGATTTTATGTGATAGACCAACACAAAGTGGCACATAATTGTGAAGTGGAATGAAAACGATAAATGGTGTTCAACATTATTTTTTACAGATAAATATGTGAAAAGTGTGGCTTGTATTTGTATTCAGCCCCCCCAAGTCAATACTTTATAGAACCACCTTTCACTGCAATTACAGCTGCAAGTCTTTTTGGGGATGTCTCTACCAGCTTTGCACATCTACAGAGTGACATTTTGCCCAGGTTCACAGTGGGCTGCGGGAGTTGAGCCCTGCGAGTTCAGCCGTGTATAGACACTCGCCCTTGCTCGGGATTGGACTGATCCGTCCAATCCCGAGAAGGGGGGTGTCTATACATGGTGAGGCGGGCATTACAAGAGTACAAACGAAAACTTGTAATGCACGCTGTATTGCATGGAGATTAACCCGGCAGCAGCGGCGGCATCTACTACAGGTATGGGAGACATGGCTGCAATATGTGGGGGACAGGACATGGCTGCAATATGTGGGGGACAGGACATGGCTGCAATATGTGGGGGACAGGACATGGCTGCAATATGTGGGGGACAGGACATGGCTGCAATATGTGGGGGACAGGACATGGCTGCAATATGTGGGGGACAGGACATGGCTGCAATATGTGGGGGACAGGACATGGCTGCAATATGTGGGGGACAGGACATGGCTGCAATATGTGGGGGACAGGACATGGCTGCAATATGTGGGGGACATGGCTGCATTTGGGGACGCATTTAAAAAAAGTATCGGTATTGGGTATCGGCGAGTACATGAAAAAAAGTATCGGTACTTGTACTCGGTCCTAAAAAAGTGGTATCGGGACAACCCTACTGATTTCGGCAGCGATTAGAGAGACATCTGTGCAGATGTCAATGTAAATCATGGCCCGAAAAAGCAAAAAAAAAAAAAGTACAGGAACTACTTTTTGAAATTGGTGCAGCGGCGCAGATGCAACGTCGCACCGATTAGGACAGTGCTATTGCCGGAAAATGCCGCCGATTTGAGATGCAATTTGACATCTCTAATCGTACCAGTGTGAACCAGGCCTTTTGCCCATTCTTTGCAAAATAGCTTGAGTTCCGTTAGGTTGAATGGAAATTTTTCATACGACCACCAGTCGAAACAACTGAACCATCGCCCGGCCGTCATTTTGCTATAGGCCGGGAGGGAAGTGGTTAAAGCCGAGTTCCACCCAAAAATGGAACGTACGCTTTAAGTGATGGCGACCCCGGCAGGCCACATTTGGCATGTCTTTTATCCCTCCTCTGGCTCCGGAAAGAAAGTTCACCTCTCTCCCCCCCCCCCCCCTGCAAAATGAAGCATGGAGACATGGATGGGGGCGTTTTCTTTAAATATTAGAAATTAAATGGTATTTTTGGTTTGTGGTGCTCAGATGCAGTGTAGTTCCGCTTTAACGAAAATATAGATTGCAGGGCCATTGGATAGAGGATGTGTATGGATTATTTTTGGAGGCTAAGGATCTCTTAGTGCCACTTTAAGCACTGCCGATAGGCCAGATACAACCTTCCTCAATTGTAAACCCATATGAAAATATCTGGTACTGCGCTTTGACTGCACTGGCAGGCATCTATGAAGTGTGGCTTTACACATCAGTGTTCATGTACTCTTCCTACCTGACATTTCATGTGTTGAGACTAGGTGACACATAGTTCTGCCCCCAATCACTGCAATATATGAAGCAGCCAATACAAAACAAGAAAGCATCCCAGCACACATGGTGGTACATGCAAGAACTGTTGCTCCCATTACCAAAATGGACAATCCACCTGTCTTACCAACTAGGGATGAACTTAGGCATGTTTGGACACGAGTCTCCACCCGCCTTAGCTATTCTGCCAGGAACCTGTCAAAGCCAGACATTGGGGGCATTCCCCACCCTGCAACCACATATACACTGTCTTTGACAGCTTCCTGGCCGCGGCGGCAATCCGCGGATCACATAGTGTGCCAATCCAAAGGGGGTGAACCGTTCGGATCCTGGATCAACGGTGATCTGTTGTACCACTATTTAGCTGCACAATAGTCTGGGGCTGAAGTGGTTAATATATAAAAATAAAAAAATAAAAACACACACACCTTCTGCCTTTACAACCACTTTAAAAGGGATTGAAGAGAGTACATTATAATATATTAAATAAATACCTACACACACACACGCCCAGTGCTTTTTTCCCCTCATAGGAAGCCACATACTTTTGGGGGGCGCACCTGTAGGCTTGTTCCTGAGCTACGGTATGCACTTCCATTGACATACACAGCATAGCTCAGCCCTGCCTCTGTTCACTGCTCACACGATTTGATTGGCAACATGGGCTAGCCAATGGCTCTCTCCGCTGCTTTTGTGAGTAGAGAGGAGAGAGCCGCTGCAGAGGGGCACAGTGCTGGTTTGCGATGACTCAATAGGCAAGTATACGGCGAAGGTACGGGGGAGCAATACAAATACAGGGATATTTTTTACCCCCCCTTCCTTGCATGCCAGCTGAACCCGGGACAGTCAAGAGTATATCGATGACATGACAGGAAAACATGGCTGTATGTGACTTTAAAAAATAAATTTAAAAAGTGGTGCGAAAATCCTCTAAGCGATGGGTGGTACAAAAACAGAAAACAGATTCATCAGATGCTAAAACGCTAAAATATTCTAGTGCAGTTGTATAGTCAAGCCATGGCACGTCAGCTATACAACTACGAGTTTGAAAATACCTCACCAGTTTACACCTAGATACGGGTTATTTCTGAATAAGAACATTTTAAACACAGGTTATCCTGTTTGATTATATTTTATGGTACACTCTTTATGACATCACATTCTCATCTAGGCGTGTTTGTTCCTGTAATATTGTAGCCTTCATCACAGACGAAACTGATTTGGCCTTTATCACTTCATAGAAACGCCATGTTTGTTCTCTCCTTCTCGCTTCTCGTAATTATGCTGAAACTAATATATTGGAGATATGCCTCAATCATCCACGAAAAAGGTAATCCTTAGCATAACAGTTTGACTGGATCTAGCCCAAATTATCAGTTACTCGTTAACCTACCTACATACATACCGGAAGTCATGATGGTCACAGAAGGTATAGAAGATCGGACTGGTTACTACAGACAAATCTACAAGATGAAGCCTCAAAAATGACCAAAAATGGGACATAATTATCCATATGATGTCCCAACCACTATCTATACAGTTGTGCTCATAAGTTTACATACCCTACCAGAATTTATGATTTCTTGGCCATTTTCAGAAAATATGAACAACAAAAAACAAACACTTTCACCCATAGTGTTTGGCTGAAGCCATTTATTATCATTCAGCTGTGTTTACTCTTTAAAATAAACTACCCAAATTACCCTGATCAAAAAAAGTTTACATACCCCTGTTCTTAATACCATGTATTGCCCACTTTAAAATCAATGGCAGCTTTAAGTCTTTTGTGGCATTTTTGGATGAGGCTCTTTATCTTCTCATTCCTCTTGGCAAAAAGCCTCCAGTTCCTGTAAATTTTTGGGCTGTCTTGCATGAACTGCACATTTGAGATCTCCCCAGAGTGGCTCAATGATACTGAGGTCAGGAGACCGAGGTGGCCACTCCAGAACCTTCACTTTATTCTGCTGTAGCCAATGACAGTTTGACTTGGCCTTGTGTTTTGGATTATCGTCATGTTGGAATGTCCAAGTACGTCCCATGCGCAGCTTCCTGGCTGATGAATGCAAATGTTCCTCCAGTATTGTTTGATAATATACTGCATTCATCTTCCCATCAATTTTGACCAAATTTCCTGTGCCTTTGTAGCTCACACATCCCCAAAACATTGGCGATCCACCTCCGTGTTTCACAGTAGGAATGGTGTACCATTCACCATAGGCCTTGTTGACTCCTCCAAAACGTAGTGTTCATGGTTGTGGCGAAAAAGCTACATTTTGGTCTCATCATTCCAAATGACTTTGTGCCAGAAGGTCTGAAGCTTGTCTCTGTGCTGTTTGGCATATTGTAAGTGGGATACTTTGTGGCATTTGCGTAGTAATGGCTTTCTTCTGGCAACTAATAAATGGCTTCAGCTAAACACCAACCATGAGTGAAAGAATAGTTTTTGGGTTATCATTTATATTCTGTGAAAAATTGCCAAATCATAAATTCTGCCAGGGTATGTAAACTTATAAACACAACTGTATAACCTACAGAAAGGGCTTGTTTATATGGTATGACATCTTCTTACATGAGTATGTACCCCAAATGTGCTGGAAGACTTGTCTTCCAAGGGGGTTCTACCTTTACTTAAATGTAAAAAGGAACACATACAAGGTGCATTATTGATATTAACGGCATACCTCTTAAAATGGAACTCAATTGTATCCGAGCACCACAAACTAAAAATGCTATTTACTTTTTATTCTATAAAGTAAACTCACCCATGCTTTATTTAGTAGAGAAAAAGAGTTTCTAGGGGTATCCATATTGAATAAGGGCAGATGATTCATGGCAATGAGGGATGGGAAACATTGTAAAAAGGCAAGTAAAGCCAGCCATAAACTGCTGAACCTGCCAGGATTTGAACAAAGAATGGGAAGGCTAAATGTACCATTGTTGATTGATGGATCAAAAAACAAACAAAAAGTGCAGCACTTGAAAAAAAATACAGTGATCCATAAGTCTCTCAAAAATAATACTAATGGAAATGGTGTACAAAACTCCAACAAGTCTACATATGAATTACATTTTTTAATTTTCAGAAGCGAGAAGAATCCAAGTGATTGATCAACTTGGGTACAGTCAGTCTGTTGGATTTTACATGCGATTATTGCTAACCAGTGTGCCATTTAGAGCGAAATGAGATTGGGATGTTACACAAACATATGGCCACTGTCATGTAGATAGTATGGTTGAAAGTAAGGGTTTCAAGTCTTGATTTAGAACCACAGGGTTCCTCCAGAGGTTGGTATGTGGTTCCTTGACTTCTCTGGGGATGATGACTGCATAGTTTTGTGACCAACCCCACTTGGCAGGCCCAGTGCCAAGACACCTAAAGTCTTCTTAGCTATCTGCTGACCACCATTGTAAGAGGGTCATTCTTCCCCCTCTGAACCACCAACGTGACAGGACATCCCTCCCCCGAACCCCTAACGTGACATTCCCTCCCCCCTGAACCACCAACGTGATGGGACATTCTTCCACTGACCCCTGGTGAATTGGTTTCATCAGGAATACCAACAAGACATTCTTCCCCCTGAACCACCAACGTGACTCCCCCTGAACCACCAACGTGACGGGACATCCCCCCCTGAACCACCAACGTGACGGGACATCCTTCCCCCTGAACCACCAACGTGACGGGACATCCTTCCCCCTGAACCACCAACGTGACGGGACATCCTTCCCCCTGAACCACCAACGTGACGGGACATCCTTCCCCCTGAACCACCAACGTGACGGGACATCCTTCCCCCTGAACCACCAACGGGACATCCTTCCCCCTGAACCACCAACGTGACGGGACATCCTTCCCCCTGAACCACCAACGTGACGGGACATCCTTCCCCCTGAACCACCAACGTGACGGGACATCCTTCCCCCTGAACCACCAACGTGACGGGACATCCTTCCCCCTGAACCACCAACGTGACGGGACATCCTTCCCCCTGAACCACCAACGTGACGGGACATCCTTCCCCCTGAACCACCAACGTGACGGGACATTCTTCCCCCTGAACCACCAACGTGACGGGACATTCTTCCCCCTGAACCACCAACGTGACGGGACACTCTTCCCCCTGAACCACCAACGTGACGGGACACTCTTCCCCCTGAACCACCAACGTGACGGGATATTCTTCCCCCTGAACCACCAACGTGACGGGACATTCTTCCCCCCGAAACCACCAACGTGACGGGACATTCTTCCCCCTGAACCACCAACGTGACGGGACATTCTTCCCCCTGAACCACCAATGTGACGGGACATTCTTCCCCCTGAACCACCAATGTGACGGGACATTCTTCCACTGACCCCTGGTGAATTGGTTTTATCAGGGATACCCCAAAACCTAAAAATGTAGGAGTTCCTAAAAAAGGTTGAGAAAGACAGATTTAGAAAGTACAGAAAAGCCACCATAACAGCTAGGTGAATATCATTTTAAAAGGAAGCCAGCAATGGTAGGACTATATTCCTGCCGGGCTACCAATGAATGACATACATGGAGTTTTCCTGTAATAAACTAACCCACGTACTTTTATTATTTTAAAAATATTCCATGACTAAATATAATATAACCATTCAAAGCAAACTTTGCACATATTAGGACCACCTCGCTTGGGTAACATATTGTACCTACACAAACACTGGATTTTTCCATGACTACACCACATTACAAACACACTAAAAGGATCTTCCTGTTACTATGCAACATACTACTACTCCAGATCATATCCTCCACACAGGACAAGATATATGAACACTGATAGGGGAAGACAGGCAGGCCAACACACACAGGAATAGCAATTGTTAATATATGCCAACCATGAAAAGAAAGCACAGGAAGGAAATAAAACAGGAAGAAGGATCATTAAATATATGCTGTGGGTCCCTGTTGGCAACTCAAAGATTAAAGAGGGGCTTTCTAAACAATAACCCGTTAATTTTTTTCACATTGATCTTAGAAGTTGAACTCCGAGCAGATATCAGACACATTAACACAGCTCTGTAATTAATATATCATTTATAAACCCTTAGCTTTTTTACACATTGATTACAAAATAATATTCCCCAGAATATAATTTGCTAAAAAAAAAAAAAAAAAAAAAAAAAAAACACGCACACCTGTCAATGCCATTGGCTCATGCTGAACTTCAGCCTTCACAGTCAACAATGGACAGTGCAGTCTCAAGTCTACCAACTTGGAAAAGAAGGGGAGGAGAGTGGCTACAGGGCTGCGTTTCTATTGATACACACAGTGTATGGGGACACGACATTCGTTTCTGCATGCATATGATGCAAGAAAGGAGCCACCCTGAAACAGGAAACCTGGGGCAGCAGTCTCGGCACCAGCTTAAAACATTTAAATTAAAATAATGATGCATGCTATAGTCATCTACTCTGTGCAATGGTTCTCCACAGAGCAGCCCGAAAATCTCCTTTTTTGGGGTTTCTTCACCAGTGCCGTCTGCTCTTCCTCCTCTGTGGCTGCCCCCATAGCAAGCTAGAGCTGCACTATTAATCGTTATCGCAATTTTTTTTTCCATGTTGCGTTCACGATAAAGTATTTGATTATTCTATGCAGAAAATTCTCTGCTCTGCTAAAGCCATCAAAAGAAAGGAGAAAAAAAAAAAAGTATTGCAACATTCTTTAGCAGTGGAACAGAGTCTAAACATTGTAACAATTTGTCCTTTAGATCAAAAGGAATACACTGCTGTGTGTAAATGAGGAAAGTTTAACCACATAAAAACTAAAAAAAAATCTGATATTTGATAAACTAACCGATAAAGTTATCCCAGAATCACACAACTCTATAGCAAGCTCCCAAGCTAGGCTGTGTGCATCCATAGACGCACACAGCGTGGCTCAGCCTTGCCCTCTGCTCACAAGATTTGATCCATATTGGCTCCCACTGCTGCACGAACATCCAGAGAGAAGAGAAAGGAGGGAAGAACTGCAGACATAGCGCTGTATTAACCACTTGAGGCCCCCCTTATCGTCAATTGACAGCAGCTTAGTGGATCTGAATATCCAAGCTCCCGTCAATTGACGGCATCGTGTTCTCCGGCCACTGGGGGGCGCGCGCACCCGACGCGTCCTTGAGATGCCGATGCGCGTGCCTGGCGGTCGCGATGTCCGCCAGGTACCCGCTGATCGGCAGTTTTAGAGCAGGGACGTGAAGCTCTATGTGTAAACACAGAGCTCCACGTCCTGTCAGTGAGAGGAGACAGATGCTGTTTCTCTTGTACATAGGGAGACAGCATCGGTCACCTCCCCCAGTCACCCCCCTCCCCCCACACAGAACACACCCAGGACTCACATTTAACCCCTTCCTCACCCCCTAGTGTTAACCCCTTCACTGCCAGTCACATTTATACAATAATTAGTGCGTTTTTTTAGCACTGATCGCTGTATAAATGTGAATGGTCCCAAAAATTTGTCAAAAGTGTCCGATGTGTCCGTCGCAATGTCGCAGTCCTGACAAAATTTGCAGATCGTCGTATTACTAGTAAAAAAATAAAAATCAGAATTCTATCCCTTTTTCCTAGCCACTATAACCTTTGCGCAAACCAATTACTATACGCTTATTGCGATTGTTTTTGTGATCAAATACCACTAAAAGAAAGCTCCATTTGTGGGGGAAAAAAAGGACGTCAATTTTGTTTGTAAGACACATAGAGCGCTGGTCACAATCTCCAGCTATTGAGAATTCACAATAGTGTAAACCCAACCTAAATCTACCCTTAAATTATTATTACTGTATACAGGATTATTAGAGCACCAACAGTTTGCTTTACAAAATTAAGGTAGACCATACAATTTAGTAGAAGAATGCGAGGACCCTGCTCATTAGAGCTTAACAAATGAAGTCCCCCACACTGTACCAGTACACTTAATTACCATCTATTGGGATAAAACCACCTCTGATCGAGACTACCAGTTTCCAAGCTAAACTTCTATTTACATGAGGCTTACTTTGAAAATCACTAGAAAGTGATTACCTTGCTTCCAGTAGACTCAGGAAAGTCACAAGGGAAGAATAAAGCATCTTACAAGAGATTGTTTGAGATGTTGATAATGATTTTTTTTTAGCCTGCAATATGGCTGCCAACGCTGGGCTCCTGAGATTTCTCTAGCTCTGGCATATAAAATGTGTGTCCGTCGTTAATGCAGGGGAAGGCAAACTAGAAGAAAAAAAGCCTAGATTCACTTTTGGAAACCTAAAACAAACAACCAGGGAACATGCATGACTTGACAGTAATAGAAAAAGGTTCAAAACGTTGGGTGCCCCAGTTATATATTTGATTCCCAGCTTGAGTAGGTTGGTCATACATGGCCAGGTATCTAAAAGCAAAACATCCAATTCAACGACTAATTATTATACAGGATTTAAATGGTGCCAACAGTTTGCGCGGCGATTTACAACATGACAGTACAGTTACAATACAATAGGAGCCCTTTCACACCGAGCTGCGGGCAACATTAGCAGTAAAGCCCCGCTAGTTTTAGCGGTGCTATTTATCCGATAGTGGGGTGCTTTTAACCCCCGCTAGCGGCCGAAGAAAGGGTTAAATGCGCCCGTGTAGCGCCGCTGCCAAAGCACTTTGGCAGCAAAGCCCATTAATTTCAATGGGCAGGAGCGGTGTATACACCACCGCCACAAAGATGCTGCATGCAAGACTAACGTCCTGCTAGCGCAGCGCCCCAGTGTAAGACCACTCTGGGTTTCACATTGGGGTGGCAGGGGAGGTGCTTTACAGGTGCTATTTTTAGCCCCTTTAGCACCTGAAAAATGTCAGTGTGAAAGGGGTCCAAAGGAGGAATCGGAGGGACCTGCTCATTAGAGCTTACAGGTTGTAATAATCAAAACAAGTGTTGGGCAACTGGCGGCAGCAAGAGCTTCCGACTGTTTGAGTCTCATTACTGCACACACATTGGATAACCTCTGTACAATCTGGTGCCAGTCATTCCCAATTCAAAGTAAAAAGAGAAAAGTAATCACAGGGTATTTATTGCATTTACTTTAGTTGACTCAGGATGATGGTGGGTTGAAGCATTTTCCAATATAAAAGGAGGACAGGCAGATGTCTCACCACCTGTCACACTCGGAGCCCTTTGTCCATATATGATTGGCCTATGTATTGGTGCACTGGCCTGTATGTCCATGCTTTAAATACCACTCCATCCATTTAACAATTGTCAACCCTCTACAATACATTCCTTTGTTACTGAGCCAACCATACATGCTATACCAATGGCATTATAATTTCCATTCCAATGGAGCCAAGAAAGACAGACAAGTCTGCATTACAAGTGTAAGTAACTAATACAAACAGTGAAGTCAACAGATTTCATTTTAACAACAGATCACCAAAAATGTAGTCTTAGCTGCCATGGGCCTTTACACTTTGGGGGTATACAAACATAGCTGGTGCACTCAGAATCTGGTGCAACTTTGCATTATAGCCAATCAGTGTTAAAATTCAGCAATACAACCTGGAAGCAGATTACTATGCACAGTTACACCAGATTTTGCACTATTCAGTTTTATTAAATAACCCCCCCATGTGCACCCAAGAGGGCTCTTTAGCTCACTGCCTGTCCAATTGGCCCATTGAGTTCAATTGGAGGACACTGCTACCCTAAACCAAACTCATCTAGTGGTTGTGGTGTGATTTTTTTTTTACTACAAAATCCCCCTTTAAAGCGGATCTTCCCTGTATCCGAGGACAACAAAGCAAAACACACCATTTAACCTGTTATGGACTGCCCCCCACAGATATAATGTGGCAGGGTGGCCCTCCTTTGCAAAATCACGTACCTGTAAGCAATTTCATGCACCGAGTCTGGGGCGAGCGCCGCCGTCAACACGCTGCCGCTGCGATCATTCTCAGGAGAGGCAGAACAGCGGTCTGCCTATGTAAGCAAGGCAGACCAGCATTCTGTGAGAGGGCAAGATGGAGATCTTATGTTCCTGCTAAGCAGGAACATGGATCTCGGTCTTCTCGCAGATAATGCACCCCCCCCCCCCCCCCGAGTTAGAAAGCACTCCCTAGGAGCACATTTAACCTTTTGATCGGCTGATGTTAACCCCTTCCCTGCCAGTGTCATTAGTACAGTGAGAGTGCATATTGTTTAGCACCGATCATTGTATTAGCGTCACTGGCCCTAAAAAGTATCACTTTGTGTTCCTGTTCTGCATAATTCTCATGTCACCAAAGCACTGAAGCCAGCGTGTTGGCCCAACAGCCAGGCAAATAGCATTCTCAAAACATAGAAACACAGAAAAGTGATGTCAGAATAGGACCAAGGGGTCAATCAAGTCTGCCATTGAGTAAACAGCTGGGAATAGGGGTGCAACGGTTTAGAAAACTCACAGATCGATCCTCGGATCAGAGTCACAGATCGGATCAGCAAAAAAAAAATATTCATAAATGTACACATCAGATTCCCCCATCAGAACCCCCCTACTTCAGAATCCCCCAACCATGCCACCATACATTGCATTCTATTGCTCACCTAGGCCGCCGCTGTCAGGTGGACCAAGATGGCCGCCGCTCCGGAGCTAGGCCGAAGCCACGGCCTTTACTATGGCCGTGGCAGCGGAACGCTCCGCGGAACGCCTGGTGTGCCGATCCAAACAGGTTGACCCTTTCGGATCACGGATCGGTGACGATCCGTTGCACCACTAGTTGGGAACAACAAAATGGGTATTAATAAAAGCTAAATAAATAGCAACATGACAAAAGTCATAACTTCACAATGTTTGGCCAATAAAATAAAAGACAAAAACAAAACCACAAAGGATATTTTTCTGGAATGCAATATGTAATTAGGGAATTCAATGTATTGGTCTGGAGCTCTGAGAATACCGTTGTACAAAAACCAGTCTATTGCATCTTCAAGTATATGCTGACTGGACAGAAACTACACTGAAGAAAACATAGAACATAGAATCATCTACCTCTTTCATATTCCATTACCTTTTCCCCCCATGTATGGGTGTCAGACAAGGTTAAGTTTTTCTCACTGCTCCACCTTTAAGCGGGGGTTCACCCTGAAAAAAATTCTAACATTACATTGAGCCGAGTTGTGATAATCAAATTATGCTGACTTTTTTTTTCTTGCCGTACATAGCGTTTTATCTATATTTTCACCACGACTTCCGGGTAGGTAATCGTGCTGGACTGGGCATTCCTATTCACATGCTAATTGATTGACATGCTTCCCACCGTCGCATACAACGCGTCACAACTTGCCAAAAGAAGCCGAACGTCAGTGCGCAGGCGCCGTATAGCATCACCTCACATGTTCAGTCCCGCCCCCCTACAGTTAGAAACACATATGAGGTCACACTTAACCCCTACAGTGCCCCCTAGTGGTTAACTCCTAAACTGCAATTGTCATTTCCACAGTAATCAGTGCTTTTTTTATAGCACCTTTTGCTGTAAAAACGACAATGGTCCCAAAAATGTGTCAAAATTGTCTGATGTGTCCGCCATAATGTCGAAGTCATGAAAAAAAAATGCAATTATCCTATTTTGTAAACCTTATAAATTTTGCGCAAACCAATCGATAAACGCTTATTTTACCAAAAATAGGTAGAAGAATACGTATCGGCCTAAACTGGGGTATATATATTTTTGGGGGATATTATAGCAAAAAAAGTAAAAAATATAGAATTTTTTCAAAATTGTCGCTCTATTTTTGTTTATAGCACAAAAAATAAAAACCACAGAGGTGATCAAATACCACCAAAAGAAAGCTATATTTGTGGGGGGAAAAAGGAGCCACGTAGCACGACTGCACAATTCTGAGTTAAAGCGACGCAGTGCCAAATCGCAAAAAGGGGCAAGGTCCTTAACCTGCATAATGGTCCGGGTCTTAAGTGGTTAAAGAACGAGCCTCTTGACATTTGTTGCTTACAAGTAAAAAAAATCATTATTTTCTGTTACAATAAACTGGAAAACCCAAACATGTTTTTTTTTTTTTTGCAGAGACCCTAGGGAATAAAATGGTGGTTGTTGCAATGTTTTAGGTCACACCATATTTGTGCATTCGTTTTCCAAACCCATTTAAAAAACAAAAAAAAAAAAGTGAGCCCAATTTTTTTGTATAATGTGAAAGAAGATGTTACACCACGAGAATCGTGATCTTTATTCTAAGAAAAAAAATCTTTATTCTAATTTTAGCCAGAATCGTGCAGCTCTAGTGTGTCCCAATCCAGAGTGCCAGGTCTCATTTCTGTCTTTGTTTCTCTACTATAAGCATGAACCACTTCTAATGAGTTTATCCGAAACCAAGAGAAAAATTGTGACATGGGAGGGACCTCCAGCTGATTGACAGTCTCAGCTCTGTTCCTGTGTGAAGTGGGCTGTGTCCCTTCTCTCCAATCAGAGCTCCTTACTGAGCTCTTCAGAGTGTAACTTTAGCTCCCCACCCCTGCTTTTCAGAGCTAAAAGAGATCCCATTTTAATTCTGGACTTTGAATAGATGTACAGCCGTAACCAAAAGTTTTGAGAATGACAAATATACAACATCTGCTGCCTCAGTTTTTACAATAGCAATTTGCATATACTCCAGAATGTCATGAAGAGTGATCAGATGAATTTTAATTAATTGCAAAGTCTTTTGCCATGAAAAATAACTTAATCCCATAAAAAAAAAAAAAACATTCCTTCTGCATTTGAAAAGAAGGCTTCAGGGGGCCCAAGAATGTCCAGCGCCAACACCAGTAACGTCTCCATTTGATTCATCTGTGGGATCGAGGCGCCACCAGTGCAGAGCTTGCCCAGGAATGGCAGCAGGCAGGTGTGAGTGTATCTGCATGCACAGTGAGAAGAAGACTTTTGGAGGATGGCCTGGTGTCAAGAAGGACAGCAAAAAGGCCACTTCTCTCCAGGGAAATCAGGGACAGACTGATATTCTGCAAAAGGTACAGAGATTGGACTGCCGAGGACTGGGGGGCAGTAATTTTCACTGATGAATCCCCTTTCCAATTGTTTCAGGCAGCTGGAAAAAACCTTGCCAGAAAAAAAAGGTGCGCGCTACCATCAGTCCTGTGTCATGCCACCAGTAGAGCATCCTGAGACCATTCATGTGTGGGGTTCCTTCTCCAAGGGAGTGGGATCACTCACCATTTTACCCAAGAACACAGTCATGAAGAAAGAATGGTACAAAAACATCCTCCGAGATCAACTTCTCCCAACCATCCAAGAACAGTTTGGTGATGAACAATGCCTTTTCCAGCATGATGGATCACCTTGCCAAAGTGATAACCAAGTGGCTTGGGAAACAAAACATTTAAATTTTGGGTCAGGAAACTCCCCAGACCTAGTCCTATTGAGTACTTGTGGTCAATCCTCAAGAGGCAGCTGAAGAAGAAAAAAAAAAAAAAGCGCATACCACAAATTCTAAGCATTGATTAGGCAAGAATCGACTGCCATTAGTCAGAATGTGGCCCGAAGTTGCTTGACAGCATGCCAGGGAGAATTGGAGGTCTTGAAAAAGAAGGGTTAACACTGCAAATATTGACTCTTTGCATAAACTTAATGTAATGGTCAATAAAAGTCTGACATTTATGCTTATACCGTATTTATCGGCATATAACACGCACCCTAAGAGGGAAGTTTCATGAAAAAAACATTCCACAGCCCCCTGCGCATAACACGCAGACACAGTGTACCCTTTTTTTTAGGGTAAAAAAGTGAGTGTTATACGCCAATAAATACAGTAATTATACTTCAGTACAATTTACCACAGTAACATCTGACAAAAAGATCTAACACGAGTGAAGCAGCAGACTTTGTGAAAATGAATGTGTCATTCTCAAAACTTTTGGCCAGCGCTGTAGAGACAAGAAAGCCGCAGATAAACAGGTACAACTTATGTAGGAGGGTGGGTGTCATCTCTGTGTATAGAGGCCAGTCACTTTACGGGATATGTAAGAGATATGTAAGAGTTTACAACCACCTTGAGTTAAAGCTCACCTTCAGCCAGGCACCATAACTTTAATTTGTTACCACTAACTCAATGGTCCAATGCAGAGAACAGAGGGGGCAGAGGAAGAGCACAAACACGGGCATCTGTTGCCCAGAGTTGGGCTGTAATACCCTCTGTACTATATATGTGCTGATGAGGACAGTGTTAGCACTTCATTCAGCATCAGAGAACTACAATGAACTGGCTGCAGCTATTCATACTATCTAATTTAACTTTCCAAGATCTGGAGGCAATTTCAAGCACCCCTTATTTTCTATTGAAATGCTGGATATTAGAAAATGGGGGGGGGGTGAGATTAGCATTGATGACCCCCACATAAAAAACATTTCCTCCATTCTTAATAACAGCACAAAGCTGGATAATATAGCTGCTAAGAAACACCATTAGAACATATTACTCAGCACCTGGAAGTCCAATGAAAGGAGAGAAAATTGCCCCACTAATTTTCAAATCTGAGGCTTAAAAACACACATGAATAATTACATACAAAGCCCATCCTGTGGGAGTTGACTGACACGCAAGGCGTTAATGAGATACCCTGGAGGAGCACCACCTCCTGAATCATCACAACCTCACATCCATTTCAGGAATCTCTCTCCAAGCTATCAAAATAAAAGTCAAGATTTGTGGGAATAAACGGTCTCTCTAGAAAACACACATCGGGGGAGGGGGAGATCTAAACAGAATCTGGTACAGTTGCACATAGCAACCAATCCGCATCTAGTTTTCACTTCCAAAACATAAAGGCTAACCCCACTTTTGCACTGTTACATTTCTATACAAATGGGACTTTCCCACAACATCCCCCAGTGGCGGTACGCAAAGTTTCTTCTCCCCTGCAGCTGCCGTCGCTTTTGCAATTTACAAGGCTGAGCAGGGCTCCACCCACACAGCCGTGTCATTTATTTACCAAGATCTGTGAATGAATAAACTACAAGTTCCATCAGCCACCATGGCAGACAGATTTGTAGTTTTCAATGGAGCACGAGTAGTGACACTTCCTTCAACTCTCGAATGGAAGGTCTGAATCTCAGTACAGGCATAGAGCTAGAGGAAGAGTCCGCTGATCATGGTTGCATGTTTTGTTTTTTTCCCTTTAAAATAACAAACATGTTATACTTACCTCCACTGTGCAGTTCGTTTTGCACAGAGTGGCCACGATCCTGGTCTTTTGGGGTCCCTCAGCAGCTGTCTCTGGTCCTCCCCGCAAGAACTTACATTCATGCGAGAGAGCTTGCATGGTGATGAGTTCTTGCGGGCGCGCTCCCGTGATAAAGCGAGCCGCCCTAGCCGCTCAATGTATCACTCGGCCCTGCCCCTCGAAACGCCGCATCACTGGATGTGATTGACAGCAGCGCCAGCCAATGGCTGTGTTGCTCTCGATCCAGCCACTCTAGCCAATCAGCGGCCAGGCTGAGCAGCGAAGAGGATCTCGGGACCAAGCGCGGGACTTTCGAAGGGTCAGGTAAGTAAAAACGGGGGCTCGGGGGGGGGGGGGGGGGCGGGGGGTGGATGGCATCATCATCAGAAGTTTTTTCACCTTAATGCATAGATTGCATTAAAGGAGTTGTAAAGGAAATATTTTTTTTGCCTAAAATGAATGTCTGCAAGGTAGACAGACAGAATAGTGTAATGATTCTTTTAACAAACGAGTAAATACCTATTAAATTCCTTCATCTATTTCACCTCCGGCATTCTAGTTTATGTTCTCTCATTCAATTCCCAGTATGAATTGCGGCACGCCCAGTAATTCACACCTCCTTGAAGTCTCTAACACGTAGAGAGCGTCCTGCCACACAGATGTAGTTCCCAGGAGGGGGCGAGCACGTCACTGACCACCGCAGTAAAGCCTCCCTTCACGGTGGTCAGTAAAATCAGACAAGCAGGAAGTGAACAGAACAGAGAAGAAATAAAGCAACTTCTGAGCAAAAACGAACAATGAGGAAGTGAAAAGAGGAATGTCTGCAGGTAAATGCTGCTTATTATGAAAAAAAAAAATGTTTCCTTTACAAACCCTTTAAGGTGAAAAAGATTCCTTTACAACTCCTTTAACAGGCTGATCTGCAAAATAACGTGCAAATGTGTATTAGAACTCCACGATTAATCGTGAAGAATCGAAATCGCAATATTTTTCCCTTCCTGATCTACAAAACAGCATGTCACCATCTTTCTAACAAGTGCAGAGAGTTCTCACAGCTGGAAACAAAATCCAGGCAGCCTGCCAAGTTTTAATACAACACACTAATAAGTAGAAACAACGAATCGTTTCGTTCTTTTATCAAAAGGAAAGTGTAGATGAAGAAGGTTTAACCATTTAAAGACAAAACCTTTTCTGAAATTTGTGGTTTACAAGTAAAAAAAAATATTTTTTGTTAGAAAATTACTTGGAACACCCAAACATGATTTTTAGTGGGACCCTAGAGAATAAAATGGTGGTTGTTGCAATATTTTATGTCACACCGTATTTGCGCAGCGGTTTTTCAAAACATTTTTTTTTTAAAATACACTTTAATGAATTAAGAAAAAAAAAAGAAACAGAAAAGTAATTTTTTGTATAATGTGAAAGAAAAAAAAACGATTCTCATTTTAGCCAGAATCGTGCAGACTTATTTACTAAAGGGCCATTGTAAAATAAAAAATGTTGGGCCTCAAGTCAACTATTGTCCATGAAAGTCTTTGTGATTCTCTGGAGTCTGTCATAAAAGTGACATTTCTGAACATGTTACATCCATATTTAGGGTACAACAACATCAGACCAATCTCTCTCCCTTGTGACAGCAAGCCGGGGATCTTCTCCCTGCACATGCTGTCACAATTCAAAGAGTGTGACCATGCAGGGCTTTGCATCATTGATTTACATATCCCTGTGAATCAAATTGTGGCAGTCAGCTTGAAGCTCTCTTTGAACTACCAGGGCACTGTTGAGCGCTCTAGGTAATTTATTGAGCGTCCGGTCATGCTTGCATTGGAGGAATGCACAGACAGTCTGCAGGAGGCTGGCATTACATCCATGATCTGGTGAGGACCCGGACAAAAAAACAGCCACCCTGCACAACGACAAAGAGCAACAATGAGCGGTCTTTATTACAGGACGCTCCTACTAGATTACTGAACAGATCTGGAAGGAATACACAAAGCACACCAAGAATCAAGGAAGAATACACATGATGAATGTATAGATGATATTTACTGATCCTGCAGTTTATCTCTAAATTGGTACCCAAGTCTTAGAGGGCCCTTATTGGCTGGAATCAGAAATTATTTCTAAAGCCGTCCCTGTCATATGCACCCCCTGGGAAGCAGAGACAGTCCCCTGTCATGTGCCCCCCCCCCCCCTAGAAGCACTGGCCGCCCCACTCATACGCATCTGCACCCCCAGGATACATCGGCCGTCCCCATCTGCACCCCCCCCCCCCCAGGAAGCAGCGGCCGTCCCCATCATCTCCACCCCCTAGGAAGCAGCGGCAATTCCCGTTATCTGCACCCCCCGGTGCCCCGAAGAAGCAGCATCTGCATCATCTACACCCCCTCCCCCCCCCCCCCCCAAACTCAGGAAGCAGTGACCATCCCATCATCTGCACCCCCCAGGAAGCAGTGACTGTGTTGGGTGACCCAACATTCACATTATAATACTGTACTGCCATAACCTGCACCTCATGTCAGCAAGCAGCTGCCAGCCAATGGAGGAGATGCAAGCCCAAAGAATGGTAATCCATCCCATAGACAGCTGATGCCACCGAGCACACCTCAGAGGATTTACATCCCTGACAACACACACGATGGGATCAGCCCCCACATCACCATCATCGTGTTCACCGATCGCTCGCCCAGCCCCCAGTGATGTGCACACCACATGTTCCAGCATCGAGGATCTCCGAACACATCGTTTCGAGGGGGGAGACCGCGATCGGCAATTCCCGGAGGCGGCTCGTATATTGCCGACGAGAGCCGAGCCCGCAAGCCCCGCCCACAGCCTTCCCGAATCCCGGCTGGGCGCTGTCCACCTCCTGAACCGCCTGAAAACACTCCGATCTACCGCGAGGAGATCCCCTCCCCCAAATATAACACCGCACCGTCCTATATATACACCGACACCGGGAGATGACCGAGCATTGTATATACACATCACCGATACCGGACACAGCTATACATAAGTAACAAAGCCAAGTACACCATCCGCACCTAATACACCCCCCACCCCCCCCCCAATAAAATATCATCAGACCGCGTGCTGAGATCTCATTATCCAACACCCCCCCCCCCATATCATACATACAGGCGGCCATGTTTAATGATGGGGGGTGGGGGGCTGGGGGCGTTCTATAATCTTCTACAGCATTGCTGTAGCCCCCCAACAATCTGATCACATCACACCACCACAGACATCAGGGGGCTCTATAAAAGGGGGGGGGCTGTACACATCACATGACAGAGGAGACCTCCATAGCATATCCCCCCCCCCCCCACATCTCATTATTACAGCCTGACAGTGTGTACAATGTATGATCGGTGTGTATTGGAGGAGCCGGTGGTGCTCGGTGTACAATGTGATAATCGGTGCCCTGAGTACAATGTGATCGGTGTGTACAATGTGATGATCGGTGCTCTGTGTAGAATGTAATAATCGGTGTGTACAATGTGTGTGATCGATGCTCTGTGTACAATGTAATCGGTGTGTACAATGTGATGATCGGTGACAGTCGCGGTATGTATTGGAGGATCCGGGAGCACACAGTCCGCCCTCTCCCCGGATTCAGCACCAGACGGAGAGAACAGCTCCTCCTGTAATCAGTGCACACAGGGCCAGGCACCAACATGGCGGCTCACACATCCCGGGGGGGGAGGGAGGAGAGGGGGGAGGACACTTACTTCATCTGCTTCACAATGGTGCTCTTCCCAGACTCCCCGGCCCCTGTACGGGCAGAGAAAAGACAAGACTTCCATCAATGGAGGTGACAGTACAATACCCCATTCCCAGCACTGTGCCATACACACCATCATCACCCCCATATCCCCTCCATCCACCCCCCACTATAAGACATCAGTAAGGGGGAGACATTGATTAGGAAGGAGGCCATGGGGGGGGGTTTACAATTTCCATAGTACTCTCGGCACAGAGGCCAGCTCACATCAGAAGGGGGGGGGGGGGGGGGGGGGGGGGGGGGGGGTTGATGCTGTGGATTGAGGGTGATGCTGGGGGATAAGGGTTATGCTGGGGATGATGCTGTGGATTGAGGGTGATGCTGTGGATTGAGGGTGATGATGGGGGTGATGCTGTGGATTGAGGGTGATGATGGGGGTGATGCTGTGGATTGAGGGTGATGATGGGGGTGATGCTGTGGATTGAGGGTGATGATGGGGGTGATGCTGTGGATTGAGGGTGATGATGGGGGTGATGCTGTGGATTGAGGGTGATGATGGGGGTGATGCTGTGGATTGAGGGTGATGATGGGGGTGATGCTGTGGATTGAGGGTGATGATGGGGGTGATGCTGTGGATTGAGGGTGATGATGGGGGTGATGCTGTGGATTGAGGGTGATGAGGGGGGTGATGCTGTGGATTGAGGGTGATGATGGGGGTGTTGAGCTCATAGTGGGCACAGCAATGGACATATACAAATCAACTGAACATTGCTATAAGCTTCTCCGACACATCCAGGATGTATACAGATATATAAGGGGGGGGGGCTGCAGTGTGCTGATCAGGGGCTGGGTGTGTTCTACATCTCATATGAAGCCTCCAATCTAATGGAGGAACCTCCATGCACTGGTGAATGTATGCATGCACCGAATAATGGTGAGCAAAAGCAGGCATGCAGTAGTAGGTATGCACTGGGCGAATGATATGCAAAGGCAGGCATGCAGTAGGTGAATGATGAAGAGCAGCAGCAGGCATGGACTGGGTGGAAGGGTCAGGGGCAGTAGGTAGGCATGCACTGGGTGAATGGTGTGCAGAAGCAGGCCTTGTTATAGATGGGGGGGTCAGTGTTGTCACAGGAGCAGGCAGTGGGTGAATGCTGCTGTGGGTAAATGTTCCTCAGTGGGTGAAAGGGAATGAATGTTCCTCAGTGTGGGGGAATGTTTCTCAAAGGAAGAAGGGGGTGTGAATGTTCCTCAGTGAGGGAGAATGGGAGGGGGGGGGGTGTGAATGTTCCTCAGTGAGGAAGAATGGGAGGGGGGTGAATGTTCCTCAGTGAGGGAGAATATGGGGGGGGTGAATGTTCCTCAGTGAGGGAGAATGTGGGGGGGGGGTGAATGTTCCTCAGTGGGTGAAAGGGGATGAATGTTCCTCAGTGTGGGGGAATGTTCCTCAGTGAGGGAGAATGGGAGGGGGGGGTGAATGTTCCTCAGTGAGGGAGAATGTGGGGGGGGGTGAATGTTCCTCAGTGAGGGAGAATGTGGGAGGGGGGGTGAATGTTCCTCAGTGAGGGAGAATGTGGGGAGGGGGTGAATGTTCCTCAGTGATGGAGAATGTGGGGGGGGGGTGAATGTTCCTCAGTGAGGGAGAATGTGGGGGGGGGGGTGAATGTTCCTCAGTGAGGGAGAATGTGGGGGGGGGGGTGAATGTTCCTCAGTGAGGGAGAATGTGGGGGGGGGGTGAATGTTCCTCAGTGAGGGAGAATGTGGGGGGGGGGGTGAATGTTCTTCAGTGAGGGAGAATGTGGGGGGGGGTGAATGTTCCTCAGTGAGGGAGAATGTGGGGGGGGTGAATGTTCCTCAGTGAGGGAGAATGTGGGGGGGGGTGAATGTTCCTCAGTGAGGGAGAATGTGGGGGGGGGGGTGAATGTTCCTCAGTGAGGGAGAATGTGGGGGGGGGGGTGAATGTTCCTCAGTGAGGGAGAATGTGGGGGGGGTGAATGTCCCTCAGTGAGGGAGAATGTGGGGGGGTGAATGTTCCTCAGTGAGGGAGAATGTGGGGGGGTGAATGTTCCTCAGTGAGGGAGAATGTGGGGGGGGGTGAATGTTCCTCAGTGAGGGAGAATGTGGGGGGGGGGGTGAATGTTCCTCAGTGAGGGAGAATGTGGGGGGGGGTGAATGTTCCACAGTGAGGGAGAATGTGTCTTAGTTAAGTGGGGGGTAAATATTCCTCAGTGGGGTGAATATTCCTTAGTGGGGGAGTGAATATTTCTCTGCAAAGGAAGGGGGGTGAATGTTCCTCAGTGGGGGAAGGGGGGTGAATGTTCCTCAGTGGGGGAAGGGGGGGTGAATGTTCCTCAGTGGGGGAAGGGGGGTGAATGTTCCTCAGTGGGGGAAGGGGGGGTTAATGTTCCTCAGTGGGGGAAGGGGGGTGAATGTTCCTCAGTGGGGGAAGGGGGGTGAATGTTCCTCTGTAAAAGAAGGGGGGGGTGAATATTCCTCTGTGAATGAAGAGGGACGAATGTTATCAATGGGGGAGAATGGGTCTCAGTAAAGGGGGATGAATATTCCTCTGTGAAGAAAGGGGGGCGAATGTTTCTCTGTGAAGAAAGGGGGGCGAATGTTATCAATGGGGGAGAATGGGTCTCAGTAAAGGGGGATGAATATTCCTCCGTGAAGGAAGGGGGGGGGTGAATATTCCTCTGTGAAGGGGGGGGGGGGTGAATCAGCGAGCGTTCTCACCCAGCAGCAGCAGTTTGACATCCTTGGCCGCAGTGATCCCATCCTCCTTCAGGTTCTTCTCGATCTGTTTGCTTCTCTCCAGCGCAGCTCTCTCCTCCGCGCTCAGGGTGCAGCCCATGACTGCTCGGGGGGTCCCGGGTCCGGCGGGAGCGGGCGGAGGGGGGGTCCCGGGTCCTGGTCCCGGCGGGGTAGAGATGAGGAGAGTTTAGTTTCCTGGGGGGGCGTCGGGAGTACGGCGAGTAAAGGTTCCCGTTTTGTAGGGTGCCGGTGCGGGCTCTCGGTTCTGTCACCCCGGGCTCTCGGTACCGCCGTGTCCCGCTATCTCCGTCTCTGCCTCTCCGCTGCCGCTCTGACGTCACTAGGCGCGCGACCGCGGGAGCGGCCAGACACTAAAGGACGGGGACGCGCCTTGGGTAGCGTTTTCGGCCCCGCCTATGGTTTGGGCAGCATCACGTGATCTTTCCTGTCAGCAGGCACAGGAGGAGCCGCCCCCCGCCCCTGTCATCCAGAATACATTGAATTACACGTACCAATCACTTCATCTAGTGTTCCTGTCATTTCACAAGTCATTCTTAAATCTGCAGGTTTTATTAATGTAACACAGAGTTCAGACACATCCTGTTATAGTGTGACAACAATCCGTCACTGTCTTCCAATTGTTCTTATGTGTTGTCACCCTGTCATAGGCAACCCCCCCCAATATGGGTTACAACACACTTTACATTGGCATATAATTTAGTGTCCTCAACATTAGGAAATCTTCCTTGAGAAATGATCAGCAGTTGCTTGAGCATGTAGACATAATTGGCTGCAAAGAGATTGCAGGAGATCAGCAGTGAGGATATGCAACAAAGGATAAAAAACAAGAAACACGTTGCATGCCGCTGTATATTACAGTATACAGTCATACATAAAATATGTCTGTTGTTCCTGTGGATGTAGTCTGCCTCATATCCCTTTGTCTCTATATATAGGGTGACCAGAGATCCCCAGTTTCAGGGGACAGTCCCAGGATTGAGGACACTCTCCCCAGTTGTGTTCCCAGGTTTGATTTGAACAGGGACTGGGGCAATTTCAAAGACAGTCAGTGCAGAATAAAAAAAAATGAAAATTATGAATTACACCCCCGCTCCCACTAGCAATGGGGGGGGGGGTGTATTTGTTTCCATTGTCTGTGCGCCTTTCTGACCATCATGTGCTGGTCGGAGCAGAGGGAATCTTTTTTCAGTTTCAGGGGCATGCCCATTAAAGGGGTAATTCCCCCAAAAACCTTTTTTTAACATTGATTGAGGCTCGTTATGTCAAGGGGAATCGGGTGGTTTTTTTTTAGAAACGAAGCAGTACTTACCGTTTTAGAGATGCATCGTCTCCGTCGCTTCCGGGTATGATCGTCTGGTCTGGGCGTGCCTATTTGATTGACAGGCTTCTGACATGCTTCCGACGGTCGCATACACCGCGTCACTAGTAGCCGAAAGAAGCCGAGCGCCAGTGCGGCTCTATACTGCGCCTGCGCACCGTCGTTCGGCTACTTTCGGAAAATCGTGACGCGATGTATCCGACCGTCGGAAGCCTGTCAATCAAATAGGAACGCCCAGACCCGAAGACCATACCCGGAAGCGTCGGAGACGATGCATCTCTAAAACAGTAAGTACTGCTTCGTTTCTAAAAAAAAAACACCTGATTCCCCTTGACAAAACGAGCCTCAATCAATGTTAAAAAAAAGGTTTTTGGAGGAACTACCCCTTTAAGCTCCGCTCGCATGTTCTGCCTTGGCTCAAGTCCTGGCCAGTCACCTGCCTATCTCCTTGTCTTCCCTGGCAGAGTGATCTTCCTCTGCTCCCCACCCAGTAGTAGCCGGGGGCCCAGAGAGTAAGACTTGAAAGGCTGTGAGGCGGGCGGCGGCGGCGGCAGCGACGTGCAGAGTCACTGATTGCTGCCATTACTAGTAAAAAAATGCTGGGGTTTGCATGTCCATCCCGTGCTTGCATGGGTTTCCTTCCACACTTCAAAAACAGTTTGCCACAAAGTAGCCCACTTACAATACACCAAACAGCACAGAGACAAGCCTCAAACCTTCTGGCATAAAGTCATTTGGAGTAAAGAGACCAAAATTATGCATAGCATACTAGCTCATTATGTAATACTCACCTCAGATCGCAGCCGTCCTCGTACACCACTTGGGCTGCCGACATCTCTCCCTGGGGTTACTTCTGCGTATCGCGGCTCCGGCGCTGTAATTGGCCGGAGCCGCGATGACGTCACTACCACGCATTAGCGTGGGAGCCGCCAGTGACGCTACAGCCTCCTTTAGGAACGGCACAATCGTCTTTGCTAAAGTGCGCCTGCACCATTGTCTACAGCGCATGCATCGTAGACATCGGCACCCATCATTTTTGTAAATTTCTCCTAAACCATGGGGGTTTAGGAGATATTTCAAGCACCTACAGGTAAGCCTTAACTGCTTGCCGTCCGCCCACCGCAGTTATACGGCGGGACGGTGGCACTGCTACGTCCTCCCTTTAGCAGCTTGTAGGGCCCGCGCGTCCCCCGAGTCCCGCGCGCGTGCCCGCGGGGACCGGGAGAGCGGGGACCAGGAGCTTTGTGTGTAAACACAAAGCTCTCTGGTTCTGTCAGCGGGAAAACGCTGATCTCCTGTTCATACAATGTATGAACAGGAGATCAGTGATTTCCCCTAGTGAGGCCACCCTCCCTACAGTTAGAACATACCCAGGAACACACTTAACCCCTTCCCTGCCCCCTAGTGTTAACCCCTTCACTGCCAATGGCATTTTTATAGTAATCAAATGCATTTTTATAGCATTGATCGCTATAAAAGTGGCAATGGTCCCAAAAATGTGTCTAAAGTGTCCGATGTGTCCGCCATAATGTCTCGGTGCTGAAAAAAAAACACTGATCGCCGCCATTACTAGTAAAAAAAAAATATTAATAAAAATGCCATAAAACTACCCCCTTTTTTGTAAACGCTATAAATTTTGCGCAAACCAATCGATAAACGCTAATTGCGATTTTTTTTAACAAAAAATATGTAGAAGAATACGTATCGGCCTAAACTGAGGAAAAAAAATGTTTTTTTATATACTTTTTGGGGATATTTATTATAGCAAAATGTAAAAAATATTGAATTTTTGTTTATAGCGCAAAAAATAAAAACCGCAGAGATGATCAAATACCACCAAAAGAAAGCTCTATTTGTGGGGGAAAAAAGGACGCCAATTTTGTTTGGGAGCCACGTCGCACGACCGCGCAATTGTCAGTTAAAGCAACGCAGTGCCGAATCACAAAAAGTGCTCTGGTCATTGGGCAGCAATATGGTCCGGGGCTAAAGTGGTTAATCTAGGCTAACCTTTAGGTAAAAGTGGTTGTAAAGGGGTTACAAGCACTTTAAATTGATCTGTATGTATACAATGTAACTACATTACCTACAAATTGTCATACGTAGAATTCTTCTTAAAATAAGTGAAGATATTTGGGAATGTCCAGCTCTACCATACATTCGCTACCTTTGGTTGACTGGTTGGATAATCAAAAAAAGGCTTGTTATAAAACAACATGCTCACAGGAAATTTTTAATTTTTTTTGCCATAAAACATAGAATCGTGTTCCTGTTTCAGCTCTGCACTGCAGAAATATCAGTGGGAATTGGGCCATAATAAATGCTTACGTTAGCACACTTTTCACACATAAACCAGATGGTTGTCAATTTACCCTGCAAGGACATTGCCAGGTGTAACAGTTCCTGTTATGGTATATTTGTATTTGGCAAATGTCATTTTTTTTTTTCATCAGGGTCTGTACAGACAATAAAATGGATTATTTAAATATATATTAAAGGGTTAGTTCAACTTTACCAAAAACCTGCCTGTGCAGATAATGGGTGTCTGTAGATAAAAAGAAACAGTGCAGCTCGGACTAAAGTAAATAAATCCCCTAGCTATAGGTGTAGGCCATTTATGTACTTCATGAAGCCTGACTGGAATACTCTCATGATAGATTGCTAGGATTTCGCTCAGTAAGGCCTAGTCGTTACTGCTCACCACCTTCATCCCTGAAGTGAGGTCTCAAATCCTAAATTCAGAGCAGGGGGAGGAAGAGCATTTGAGGCGGTTTGAATCAGAGAAGAAGTTCACTCCGGTGGTGGTGGAGGTAATAAGTAACGACTAGGCCTCACTTAGCAACCTCCTGCGAGTATTCCAGTCAGGTTTCATGAGGTACGTAAATGGCCTATACCTGTAACAAATATTAATACAGGATGTGATCTGAATGCACCATTTAGGTGAGGTACCTCCATCTCTAAATCAATATACTGTATCTAAAAGAGCTACTGCATTTGCACTGGGACTCTATATGAGGTAAATAACACATCAAAACACATAATATAATTGATCCACATTATTACATGTTTATTGATACATACTGTAAATGAAATTGACATCATAATAAAATCAGATTTATAATCTAGAATTTCATACACAGTTTCAATGTATTTGTATATAATCTAAAATATGGATACCTGAGTATATAACAAACTGCTTCCGACAACTCAATGTTCGCTTCCTCAGGATTGGAGCTGTGCCTGATCTTATGGACTATACTTTGCATCACAGCCCCAGTGCTATCATGGACTCTAGTATATGTACTTATATCATTCCAACATTGTATCTGCTCTCACCTGTCCCTTTTGTCCGTATGGGGTATACTGCCACAGTTCCTGGGATAGACATCCCTGATTACTTTTTATTCCCAATCACTGCCATGTCTTAGCTGTTTTATATATATTTTGCATATACTCCTGAGGAAGTGAACATTGATTTGTGAAACGCTGCGAGTTGTCGGATGCAGTTTGTTATATACACATGTACAAATATTTTAGATAATGTACAAATACATAAATACATCAAAAATGTGTATGAAATTCTAGATTATGAATCAGCTTAATATTTATTGCAACTGGATTTTATTATTATGTCATTTTCATTTATTTATCAATAAACTCGTAATCATGTGGATCAATTATAATATGTTTTTTGATGTGTGATGTACCTCATATAAAGTCCAAGGGTAAATGCAGTAGTTCTTATGTATATACTGTAACTATAGCAATGGCATTGTTCAACGTTAGTCAGAGCTGCACAGTTTGTTTTTATCTACAAACACCACTTACCTGGATCAGTAGGTATTAATGGAGAGGTGAGCTATACTTTTTTTGCTTTCCTTGAAATGGTCACCATTGAACAACCCCCCCCCCCTCCCCACACTCATTAAGACTGCCCGGCTATGCCCACCTTTTTCGCCCACCTCCATTCATTAAAGTCATATTACAGCTTCTATGAATTAAATGGGATCTATGAATGGAGGACGGATGGATGTTTGAAAGGCCTGCCCTCTCCATTCATAGATCCTGTTTCATTCAATAAATCTAAGTTGATCTGCTGCATTGTGAACACAGGAGGTTGCTTGCCTGATATTGGCTCCATTCAGGAAACACTGTGCATTTTCTCAGTGAATGCAAAATGTTCTGATTGGATAAGGTGAATAGGCAGTGCAGTAGTGTGACTATCCCCACCTCATCCATTCAGAGAACACTTGGCACTCGTTAAAAAAAAAATACTGTGGGGTTGATTTACTAAAGGCAAATAGACTGTGCTCTTTACAAAGAGCAGTTGCTCCAAAGCTTATGTAGTGCCCCCTTACTTTCAGTATGGGCACTACGCTAAAGTTAGTTGGAATGGGAGAGTTACATTGCTCCCATTCGTGATTTATCTAAATTGTAACTTCTGTTACTCCAGAAAGGTCTCCTGGGTCAGTCTGCATTCTAGGGATGTGGTATCATCTCTGGCCAGCAGTTGGCACCAGAGGGGTTTCTGGCAGAGCAAGTCTTCCCCAGCAGCCAATTGGAGGAGTTCCTCCCTCACAGGGCATGCTGGGGAAGGGTATATCTGTGACAGGTGTCATGTGTTCTAAAATCTTCGCAGGGTCTCGGTTCCAGGTGCGGCATCCACCTTTAGGGTGTGCGCATCCATGGACCCCGCTGGCGTGGCCCACATGGCCAAGCTTACAGGCTTCACCGAGCCTTAACCGGAGGCGAAAGGGGACCCCAGTGACTTACTGGGTTCCCAGTCCTATTGAGTGGATCCCAGGCTGGGTGCCGTGCGATTGGAAATCGGCTCGAGGGGAACCCCGGAGGCAGGTTGTCCACAGGGCCCGAACGAACCAATCGGGGATCCGGTGACCGGGATGCTTTACTGTCTCCCGGTGACCTGTGTTAGTATTTACTGGGAGGATTCGCTCTCTTCATTCACCTAATTTCATCTAAACCAATTGGCCAGTGGCAGAGGCTCTAGAGCCAGGTCTGTGTAAAAGACCTGTTCCTCCCAGACATCTAAAGTGACATCTCGGCTGCCAGGTTAGAGAACGAAAACCTGTCCGTGGGCACTTCACCCAATCAAGCAGGAGTGGCGACAAGTTTACAAATTGGTTCTGCTAAGGGCAGGCTTGCCCGTTCATATCCAGGCCTGACACCACAAGTTCTCCTCTTATTTCATCAACCTGTCTTTCCTTCCTAAGGGTCCTTTCACACGGACCGGACCGTTTTTCGGTCTGCTTCGTGTGTGTCCGTCGGCTCAGCGGGGATCCCCGCTCAGCTGTCGGCGGACAGGGCGGTCCCCACACACTGTGCAGGGACCGCCCTGTCTCTCCTCCGCTCTCCCCTATGGGGAATCGGATGAAAATGGACCGTTTGTCCGTATTCATCCGATCCGTTCCGCCGGACGGAAGAAAAATAGGGTTTTCTTCCGTCCGAAAAACCGGATCCAGACGGACGCGGATCTTTGCTGACGTTAGCGGATACATCATCCGCTAACGGACGCGATCCCATAGGAAACCATTACAAGTCCGTTTACGGACTTGTAAAAACGGACGAGCGGAGGCGGACGTGTGAGAGGGCCCTAACTGAAGTTGATGTTGGCTGTGTTGGCCTGGAAATAAAGCATTGAAAAAACCTTTATTGACTGTATGGACCTCCGCTCACTACTTTGTTCCTGCATCACACCCCCCTAGACAACGCTAGGGTAACTTAATTTGCTGATCCCAACAATCAATCAGCGGCTCCTTTGTGGGTATCGCTACACTTAGTAAATGAGGTAAAGCTTCACTATCCAAAGAATACCCAATCAAATGCAAGGAAAATAAAAAAAAAAACGCAATTTTTGCTTGCACATCATTGGATGATGGAAATCAACAGAGCCTCTGATAATTTACTAAGTTCTGGAGCAACTGCACTTGCAGAGTGCAACCACAGTCTATTTGTCTTTAGTAAATTAACCCCAAAGTGTTCTCTGAATTGTGCAGATGCCAAGTGGACACTCTCCTGTGTTCAGTAAGCAGCAGGGCAGCCCCTTGGCATAAGACCTGGAAGCAATCAAGATCTTGGTAGGAACATGTGTACTTTTTGTACTATACATAAACATGCCTCCACACTTTCAGAAATAAAATAGAGGTAAAGAATAAACTTTTAGCACACAATAGGGTTGATTTACTAAATGCAAACAGACGACGCACTTTAGAAAAGGCCGTTTGACTTTGCCATCTTCCAATCATGTGCAAGAAAAAATTACTGTTTTATTTTTCATTTTTCTTGTACATGATTGGGTACTATTTGCAAAGTAAAACATTACCTTATTTACTAGGATCTGGAGCAACTGCACTTTAGTAACTCAACTCCAATATGTAGGCAAAGGACACATCCCTACCATGGCCACAGTGACACAGACCACAGACATCTGATAGGCAGAAAATGATTAGCTAGACCACACATGTCATTTTTTTTACCTCTATTTTTCCTTTTATTCACTCCTAAAAATACCAAATGCAGTAATAAAGAGGTTGGATAAAAATCTAACACTTTTGGTAGTAGAATATTACATTTGTATAGAGATGTACACATCTGACCAAGAAGAGGGACAACTATGGCTGCTTGAGGAACACCTACATTAGTTCGAGCTCGACCAATGTATCTATTAAAAAAATGCCAAACCTAAACTTCAGCTTTAATATTTAAAATTGGAACTAAACCCTCCTATCCTTTTCAGCCAAGGAAGCTGCCAGCTTAGCCTCTGCTTGATTGGCAACTGCCATGATGTTGCACATGTGATCAGTTATGACACCAGCTATTTAATAATTTGACAGTTTAGTTGAAAACACAATCAAATGTAACAATTGGCATTCCCAGAATGCCAGGAATGTATTCTGCGCTCCAGGGGGCAGACTGCGCTAGAGGGGTTCTGACGGAGCCACTTTTCCCGAGCAGCCAATTCGAGGAGTTTTCCCTCGCGGGGCATGCTGGGGGAGGGTATATCTGTGGCAGACGCCATTTTCTTTGGTTCTTCGTGGGTTCCAGGTGCGGCACCCACCTTTAGGGTGTGAGCATCCAATGGGCCCCCGGCGAGATGGCCTACCAGGCCGGGGCCACATGCTACGCAGAGTTCCATACGAATGCTGAAAGGGGCCCCAGTGACTTACTGGGTCCCCAGCTAAACTAAGAAGGATCCCAGGCTGTGTGCCGCTCGGTGGGGGATCGGCTTGTGGAGAACACGGAGGTAGGTGATCCAAAAGGGCTGGAACAAACCATCGGGGATCCGGTGATCGGGAGATTGACAGGTGCACCTCAAACTGTCAACCGGTGACTCTGACTGAACTCATTGGGAGGATTCGCTCAAGAATCCATTTAGCTCACTCAAGTACTAGGCCTGTGGCAGAGGCCCGAGCCAGGCCTGTGGCAGAGGTCTGTTCCTCCCAGCAAATCTAAGTGACACTTCGGCTGCCAGGCTTGTGGTAGGAGTCTGGCCGGAGGCGCTTCAGCCACTCTGGCTAGAGTGGCGACGAATTGTGCTATTGATGAAAGCAGGCTTGCCTTCCATAACTATCCTGGGCCTGATACTGCAAATGTTCTTCTTCAGCTTCATCAACCTTTTCTATCCCACTTTGTGTTGATGTTGGCTGTGTTGGGCCTTGGAAATAAAGCATTTGAAAACTTCATTGCTGACTGGACATTCGTTCACTACATGTACTTACTGCTATCACCTCAGAGAAGCCACTGAGGATAACTTAATATGCCGATCCCGAAAACAACCAGCGGCTTCTGAATGGGGTAGTGCTACATACAAATAAGCTTGCACTGGGTAAAATGCATGAGTCTGCTGCTGGCCTGGGGGCTGGGGCTGCTCTCAGTCTTTTCCGACTACACATCCTTCCCGATGCTCCTCACCCTCGGCTCGAGCATCGGATTAGCTCTTCCGCTCGGGCCTCTGCTTAACATCACTGTGACCCGCCTGTTCCGTGATTCCGATTCCGTGATTGGCTGCTGCCTCAGCCTGCCCCTGTGTAAATGTATGTTGTGCCTATGCCGATCCGGCCGGTGCGGCTCCTCCAACAGGTGCGTGGCGTGCAGTGGCCGAGTCCAAGATGAAAATATGCTGCCAGTGCCAGCCCTGGGCCTATCGCTGAAGTAGAACCATGGCTAACACACTCACTGTGTGCATCTTTTTTTTGTTCATCCAACACCAGTTCAAAGAGTAAGGTAAAGCTAACACCTTTCGAGAGCCATGCCCTCTTCCTCAGGATTAACCAGAGCCCTAATGCTGCAACATTTATATAAAAGTTAAAATTAGACTTGTCAGTGCCCACCTCCAAATAAGGTGCAACACACACCTCATGAAGATTAACCCTTAATGGGGAATCATCAAGGCCCTCGCACACCACTAATGGCAACAGGGAAGAAAAGAATGAAGGAAAAGAAGCTTTGCCCAATGAAGTGCAGGGTAGGGTTTAGGTTGTAAGTGGGATTTTGTTTGGGGGGTCATTCTAGTTTGATGCCCCTGAGTGTATTGAAAGCATTGCGCTACTGATTGGTGTGTGTAAATGGACAATGTTTAAATCGGTTGTATACCCGCAAACGAAAAAAAAAACATGTAAGGCAAAGGCATAATGAGCTAGTATGCACCACATACTAGCTCATATTGAAATACTTACCTTAGAATGAGGTTCCCGCATCGCATCCCGGTCAATGCTGAGGGAGCTGACATTTTCCCCTCTGCATTTCTTCCGGGTTCGCGGGTCCGGGTCTGTGAGGAGTTCGAGCCGCGATGAACTTAGTTCCGGCAAGCTCCGGCACAATATGCCGGACTCTCTCCGGATCTTCACTGTGCATGCGCGGATGACAACAGCGGCTGCATGCAGGGTGAATATCCCCTTAACCGTGTAGGTTTAGGAGATATTCATTTTACCTACAGGTAAGGCCGCGTACACACGACCGAGAACCTCGTCGGGCTAAACCCATCATTCCGCCCGACGAGGTTCCCGATGAGCGGTCGGAAAAGCTTGTCGAGCCAAAGTCCTCATTGAACAACGAGGAAAAAGAGAGCGTGCTCTCTTTTTTGGCTCGACGAGCTTCCCGACGGGGCGCTCGTCGGAAGTGTACACACGACCGAGAACCTTGGCAGAATATGTCTCCCAGCGAGCTTCTCGCTGGATTCTGCCGAGGTTCTCGGTCGTGTGTACGGGGCTTTAGCCTTATTATAGCTGTAGGTAAAAATGTCAAAAAGGGGTATACAACCAATACAAGAGATTTCCGAATACAGAAGTTTTTCTATGAGATTAAATAATAGGTCTATAAAGTTCTAGACCTGCGCAAGTAAGACAATAAGTGCTCCGTGCAAGAAAATTATAGATCACTTTCCGTACTTTAAATTAGAAAAATAAAAATAAATTAGAGTGTTGTGTGGTTGTGTATTTTATTGAGAGCTTCTCGTTATAAGACTTAATAGTCTTAATATTGTAACTATAAATTGAATTGATAACAGCGCTCTCAGTTTCCCATATCAACGTACTTACGCCATGCAGAAAAATATTATACACAAAAAAATGTATACATGAATATGCCACCAGAAAGATTATGTGCTTTCCTTTTCACCAATGTGTATGAGTGACTCTTTCACCACTCAGGATATATAGCCATAGATAATAACCATAAAATATATATGTACATATCTATATATATATATAGATAAATATATATATAGATAAATATATATATATATAGATAAATATATATATATATATATATATATATTTAGATATATATATATATATATTTATCTATATATATATACATACAGTCTAGATATCTATATCTATAATGAATGAATAAATGAATGAATGAAAACGTATATAGCGTGGCACATGCAAACTAAATCGCCTCTAGGCGCTTGTTGTTCCTGTCTCTTTTGGTATCAAAAGAGATGAGTCTTGATCTTTCTCCTGAATGCTAAGTGGTTCTCCTCCAACCGAATGCTGGTTGTTAAAGCGTTCCATAGTCTGGGACCTTGGACCGCGAATCTTCTATCTCCTTGGACTTGTAGTTGGTTTTCGGTATCTGGAGTAGATTTTGATTGGTGGATCGCAGAACGCGATTGGGATTATGAGCTTTTATTTTTTCGCATAAATAATGGGGAGCATTCCCATGGATACATCTATGCGTTAGACAGAGTGCTTTAAAAGTGATTCTGTCTTTTACTGGTAACCAGTGAAGTGCTCTCAGTGAAGGTGAGATTGATTCCCAAGGTTTTTTCCCAGTCACAAGTCTGGCGGCCGTATTTTGAACGACTTGTAGACGAGCGATTTGGTACTTGGGGAGTCCGAGGTAAAGGGCATTTGCATAGTCCAGTCTGGAGTTTACAATTGCTCCCACCACGACCGCTAAGTCTTCTTTAGGAATAAAAGGAATAAGTCTGCGTAGTAGGCGAAGCAGATGGTGAGATCCGCTGACTACTGACCATATTTGTGCGTCCATTGTCATGTAGGAGTCGAAGATGACCCCGAGACTTTTGACTTTGGCGCTAGGGGAGATGATTTTGCCCAGAATGGGCGGGGGGTCCAAGTTGTTGCAGGTTGATTCATACGCTTGGCGTGAAACAGGAGAAGTTCTGTTTTCGCTCCGTTGAGTTTAAGATAATTCTTTGTCATCCAGTCCTCTATCAAAGAGAGACAAGTCTCTAGATTAAGGTGGTGATTCTTTTTATTGCAAATACGGAAATACAGTTGCGTGTCGTCTGCATATGAGTGATAGAGCGATAGATATCTATAGATGTATCTATATTAATATATATACATAATATATGTGAAAAATTTCCGAATAGGTTACCAAACAAGTGATGGTTTAACACCGAATGAGTGATTGTGCTCTCCCCTCCACCGACACATAGATGTGCAGCTCACTCAGCAGAACATCATGCCCCCCATTACAGGAGGTCAAACTGCGCTCTCTGTTTATCCTTAACTGACATGCTTTTTCATCAGGCTCTGAAGTCAAGTGCTCCACTCAAATCCAGTCAGATCCAGCCAGGCAGCCACAAGCCTAAGTGCACAGAAAGATAGGCACACGGAGACAACAATATGGTGCTCTCAGACTCTACCTATGGCTCACATATGGAGAAGAAGAGGGGGATTAGATTAGATTTCTTCAGAAAGCATCTGTTGTCATCAGGGGTCCAGTTTTTCTATGAACAACGAGTGCAGTCCTCCTTCACTTACCTCATCCTTCAATTTTGTTATAAATACCCTTATTTCTTCTGAGAAATGCTCACTTCCTGTTCTTCTGTCTATAACTCCACACCATAATGCAAGGCTTTCTCCCTGGTGTGGAGAAAGCCTCTTCAGGGGGGAGGGGTGAGCAGACAAGTCAGGACACTCTCTACTTTGCGGATAGAGAAAGGAGCTGTGTGTTAGTGGGCATCCTGACACTCCTGCTCGCCCGTCCCCCTTTAAGAGGCTTTCTCCACAACAGAAAGAAAGCCTTGCATTATGGTGTCGAGTTACAGACAGAAGAACAGGAAGTGAGCATTTCTCAGAAGAAATAAGGATATTTAAAGCAAAATTGAAGGATGAGGTAAGTGAAGGAAGACTGCACTAAGGTAAAGGAAGCTATTTAGAGTTTTTCTTTTTTTCCTTTACAACCCCTTTAATTTTCCTCTTAACCAGAGCTCCAGTAATGTTGGTATCTGTAGTTCCAGGACGATTATGTAATACAAGCTCCCTGGAGACTAAATTCCCTACAAATCATAGGTGGGGTGGGGTTTTTCTTTAGCCCTGTAGCACAGCCATACAAGTATCCTATGTTCTCTTTTCTCCTTGCTGGCAGCCCAGGAGAGGGAGAACAGTTCCAGCACTGGCTATGTGTGAGCCTCAGACTGGGTACTTTAACCACTTCAGGTCCGCGCTATTGACAAAATACGTGAACAGCGCGGACCTGAGGCGCCGGGGTCACGTCTTTGGACGTGATTTGCTTGTAATTCCCCGCGCGCGCCACAGGGTGGCGCGCGGCGGGGAAAAACAGTCCCGACGCATCACCGAGGATCCGATGCGTGTACCCGGCGGCCGCGATGTCCGTCAGGTACACGCGATCGTCGGTGAGAGAGCAGGGACGTGGAGCTCTGAGTGTAAACACAGAGCTTCACGTCCTGTCAGTGAGGTGACAGATGCTGTTTCTCTTGTACATAGGGAGACAGTATCGATCACCTCCCCCAGTCACCCCCCCTCCCCCCACACAGTCAGAACACACCCAGGCAATACATTTAAACCCCTTCCTCACCCCCTAGTGTTAACCCATTCAATGCCAGTCACATTTATACAGTAATTAGTGCATTTTTATAGCACTGGTCGCTGTATAAATGTGAATGGCGCCAAAAATGTGTCAAAAGTGTCCGATATGTCCGTCGCAATATCGCAGTCCCAATAAAAATCGCAGATCGCCGCCATTACTAGTAAAAAAAAAATATAAAAAAAAAAAATCATAATTATGTCCCCTATTTTGTAGGTGCTATAACTTTTGCGCAAAGCAGTCACTTATTGTGATTTTTTTTTTTTTTTTTTTACAAAAAAATACGTAGAAGAATACGTATCGGCCTTAACTGAGAAAAAAATATATAAAAAAAAAAAAAAAAAATGGGATATTTATTATAGCAACAAGTAAAAAATATATATATATTTTTAAATTGTCGCTCTTTTTTTTTCATTATAACGCAAAAAATAAAAACCGCACGGGCGATCAAATACCACCAAAAGAAAGCTCTATTTGTGGGGGAAAAAAGGATGTCAATTTTGTTTGGGAGCCACGTCGCACGACCGCGCAATTGTCAGTTAAAGCGACGCAGTGCCGGAAGCTGAAATTTCGCCTGGGCACGAAGGGGGTTTATGTGCCCAGTAAGCAAGTGGTTAAAACGGAGGTTCACCCTCAAAATCAACTTTGCTGCATTGCTATCTTAGCGTTGAATTTTTTTTTTTAATTCTCCCTTACCTCTCATCTTCTATACTGCCTGGTTTGGAGTCCTGCGGGCAGTGGGCGTTTCGCTAAGTTGCCCGACCGCTCTGTGCATTCTGGGAGCTTATTGAGTGTCCTCCTGTTGCTTACGTCAGCCCAATCACAGCAATTCAGTTGAGCTAGCTAAGCGCCGCAATCTCGCGCTAGCTGAGCTGTCATGTGACGCGGGAAGCGGGTCACATGACTAGCCAAGCGCGTCATATGATGAGGGAGGGCTTATCACAGGAGGGAGGGCTTAGAATTATCACAGTGGGGCGTGTCCTTTTGAGGACGCCGCCGGCCGTTGTGATAGTAACGACGCAGTGTTGACGGAGCGGCTCCCCGCCGACACTGCGCATGCGCGGGATTACGCAGTGAATGCTGGGAGATCAGCATTCGCCGCATCCCGGAAACAAAGGCAGGAGGGATTCAGAGCGCCCACAGTTAAGATGGCAATGTCCATCGCCCGGTTATATAAAATATAATTTCGTCTGAAATGAGGATCCTGGAGCATAATAACATGGGACATGTGAGTAACTAATGTATTGTAGCAAACGCAGCCGATTAGTGTCTTTAAAAAAAATGTTTTCCCACAGAACATCCACTTTAAAGTGGAACTTTCATTCTCTCAATCAATATTGACTATTTGTATTCCTTATTTTGCTAGAATTAGTAAATAGATAGGAAGGTTTATTATTTTTATTTGCTTCCTGATTTCCAGGCCTAGGACAAAATGTTTGTAATACATCCCAGGAGTCTTCAGGAAAGCAGGGGGGATTTTGTCTGCTAAGCACATCCCTCCTGCCTGCATGCCTGAGCTAAGGATGGATTCCAGGAAGTAACAGCTACACAAATTATCGGCCCTTATTCAAGATGGCTGCAGCCAGAATTCCTGGGGGGGGGGGGGGGTGGTTCAAAATGATTTCTCAGCAAAATAAAGCATGGAGACATGGATGGATGGATGGATGGGAGAGTTTGCTTTGAATATTAAATAAAAATAAAATAATGTTTTTAGTTTGTGGTTAGAAATGTGCAGTTTGCAATTTTACTTTAATCGGAGGTTCGGATGTATCCGAACCTCCAAATCAAATAATAACGAATCCCCCCCCTGCACCATACCGGGCCACATGCCCTCAACATGTGGGGGTGGTTTGGGGTAGGGGGGGGTCTGCCTTCCCTTGGCCTCAAAGCCCCTTGTTCCCATGTTGTTTCTAATCTGTCGATCATTTTTTGACCGATCCAAATTCGAATCGTTTTGACAATTTGGAATTTGTTAGAAAATTTATAAATGAAAGGAAATGAAATGAAACTAAACTAAACAAATTATGAAATTAATCAACGAAGCAAAATATACAGTGTACAGTGTAGTTCCACTAAAAGTTTTTAATAAGAACTGTGGTTAGTAACTTACAGTTTTTATTATTATTATTATTATTTACATCAGTTTTAGTAATATAGTTAAATGTTATTTACCCTGTATGTAGTTACATAAGTCACAAGGTTATGAATAGGTGGAGTAGCAGAGTAACTGCCTTTGAACACCAGATGTTAAATCTTGAATGTTGTTTGATCTTATAAATATGCAGGTAAATTTCCCTGGCAAATGTGTTTATTGAATAGGATGAATGATTTACCAGTGAATGTTCACTAAATCCTATGCCTCGTACACCTGACCGTTTTTCCTCGGCAAAAACCATTAAGAAAACTGCTGGCAGAGCTTTTTTTTGTCGAGAAAAACGGTCGTCTGTATGTTTTTCGTCGAGAAAACTGTTGTGGATCGCGACGAGAAAAAAAGAGAACATGCTCTCTTTTTTCTCGTCGGTAGCCTCAATTTTCTCGTTGTGATGGTTTACGACGAGAAACACTTTCGTGCGTACGCTTAAAAACCCGCGCATGCTCAGAATAAAGTATGAGACGGGAGCGCACCTTCGGTAAAAGTAGCATTCGTAATAGAGATATCACATTTGTCACGCTGTAACAGACTAAAAAGAGCGAATCGTCTCACCAAACTTTTACTTAACACGCACTAACATGAGATTAGCAAAAGCAGCCCCAAGGGTGGCGCCAGTGGAATCGAACTTCCCCTTTATAGTGCAGTTGTACGTGTTGTACGTCACCCGCGTTTGAGAACGACAAGATTTTGTCTCGACAGTGTGTATGCAAGGAAAGCTTGACAAGTATCTCCTCAAGCTTGACAAGAACCTCGTCGAGGAAATTGACGTTTCTTTTACGACGAGATTCTCGGTCCTGTGTAAAGCCCCGTACACACGACAGGGAACCTCGACGGGCGGAACACATCGTTCCGCCCGTCGAGGTTCTCTGCCGGCCGTCAGAATCTGCGACCCATCCGTCGGGAAAGGCAACCAGCCATTCATCCCGACGGGCCGTCGAGCAAATAGAGAACCTGCTCTCTATTTGCTCGACGGGTTTCCCGACGGGCGGGGCGAGCAGAGAGCGTACACACGGCCGAGGTTCTCGCTGGAATGCAGCTCCCAGCGAGTTTCCTCGCTGGTTTCTGGCGAGAACCTCGGCCGTGTGTACGGGGCCTAAGAGGCATTACTCTCACTTCTTTCTAAATAATCCCCAATCTGTTAAAAATGCTATTGCTGCATATCGTTGTTGAAAGTGTTATTAAAAAAATAAAAATAATCAAGAGAGGAACCATTGATTATGTCAACTGACAAGCAATCCCATGATTTGTTGTTCCATAGGTTTCTGTCCCTTAACTGCTGTATAATGGAAGATGATAGCGGGTATATGCAAAGGCTTCAAATATAATATATTGACCACAACAGTTCTTGTTCCATTTTGTGAAGCTATTAAAATGTATGGAAATTTAATGTTTATGCCATACTATCACTTAGTTGATTTGTGGTGCCATTTAACATGCTTGGTGAATTGACTGTATGTACTGTAATGTCTCCTGTGTTCAGTACCATGGACAGTGTCCCCTTTTTATGGCCATGCTGTACAATGTACAGGAAATGTTTCTCATAGAGTGACTGGTGTTGGAACACTTCAGCATGGACAACTAAAAAAAAAAACCTGGAAAAGTTATGTATAACAACTAATTACTGCTAGTGCCTACTGCTGCACTTCCTTCGCTTTGGATTTTGTAAATCAGCCCCTTAACAATGCTGCATTATACAAGGGAACCTCGGATTGCGAGTAACGCGGGTTAAAGAGTGTTTCGCAATACAGCACTGTATTTTAAAATATCGTGACTTCGTTTGCGAGTGTTGTCTCGCAAAACAAGCACGATTCAGGCCAAAGCCGTGTGCAATACCGCTTTTGGCCTGAAGTGGGGGGCGCTGGAGCCGAGCAGTAGCCGAACGTCGCCGATTGCAGCTGATCGCACCATTTGAAAATGCACGGAAGGCCCGAGGACAGCACGGCTGACCTCGGCAAATCTCGGTAGGAAGGCTTTCTGAGGTTTGCCGGAGGTCAGCTGAAGTGTCCTTGTGCCTTTTTGGCCGTTTCCGAGACTCTCCGGCGCCCCCCACCTTTGGCCGCATGCGGTATTGCATCCCATTGAAGTCAATACGGACAATTATTTTCGTTTCCATTGACTTCAATGGGGAAACTCGCTTTGATATGTGAGTACTTTGGATTACAAGCATCTTCTGAAACAGATTATGCTTGTAATCTGAGGCCACAGTATACTTTACTTACTGGTGTTTTGGTAATAGCAGCCATTAACCTTGGAACTATGTCAGAAGACATTTATGTACTGTATCAGTATTTTTAGACTGGGTTAAGTAGATTTATAAAAATAAATGGACCATCTAATTGAGTTATGCATTGATATAAATTATAAATGAATTTAGATATGGGCAGCACAGTGGCAAAGTGGTAATTGTTCTCCTGTCTAAATTTTCCCAATAGCTTCATTTACCTTTAGTGCAGTCCTCCTTCACTTACCTCATCCTTCCATTTTGCTTTTAAATATCCTTATTTCTTCTGAGAAATCCTCACTTCCTGTTCTTCTGTCTGTAACTCCACACAGTAATGCGAGGCTTTCTTTCTGGTGTGGAGTGTCGTGCTCGCCCCTCCCCTTGGACTACAGGAGAGTCAGGACACCCACAAACACACAGCTCCTTTCTCTATCTACAACGCAGAGAGCGTCCTGACTCTCCTGTAATCCAAGGGGTGGGGGCGAGCATGATTCTCCACACCAGGGAGAAAGCCTTTCATTACTGTGTGGAGTTGCAGACAGAAGACCCCCGCTAGTGACCGAGAAAGGGTTAAAAACCGCCCGCCCTCTATGCAGAGGCGCATTTCCGCGGTATAGCCACGCTATCCCATTTATTTCAATGGCGGGAGCGGTGAAGGAGCGGTATACACACTGCTCCTTCACCGCTCCAAAGATGTGGCTAGCAGGACTTTTTTTCCCCGTCCTCGGGCTTTCACACCGGAAAACAGCAGCAGCTGTTGAGTCGGTTTTGCAGGCGCTATTTTTAGCCAATATCGCCTGCAAACCGCTCCAGTGTAAAGGGGGTCTAAACATTTTTCTGACATTTGTTGGTTTTCAGTTAAAATGATTCTGTTTTTGCTAGAAAATTACATGGAACCCCCCAAACATTAAATTATATATATATTTTTTAGTTGAGACCCTAGAGCAGGCATCCTCAAACTACGGCCCCAGCTGTTGCGGAACTACAAATCCCATGAGGCAGTGTGAAAACTCTGACATTCACAGACATGACTGAGCATGATGGAAATGTAGTTCCTGAACAACTGGAGGGCCATAGTTTGAGGACCCCTGCCCTAGAGAATAAAATGGGTGTTGACAATATTTTATGTCACACTGTATTTGTGCAGCGGTCTTTCAAATGCATTTTTCGCAAAAAATTACTTTAATGAATTAAAAAAAAATAGTAAAGCTAGCCCAATTTTTTTTGTATAATGTGAAAGATTTTACACCACAAGAATCGTGATCTTTATTCTAAGCAACAAAATTGTGATTCTCAGTTTGCCTAGAATGGTTGCGTTCTCTACCTCACTCCTAAGGCCGCGTACAGACGATGAGACATGTCCGCTCAAACATGTCCGAACGGACCGTTTCCAGCGGACATGTCTCATCGTTTTTGTCCGATGGCGTGTACACCACGTGCGGATATGTCTGCTGAAACGGTCCGTCGGACCAGTTTCAGCAGATAAATTCGATCGTGTACGCGGCCTCCACACAGTAAATATGCTTACAGGAGGAGAGATCAGCGGGTTCTGGATATCCGCACGTGCATGCAATGGTTTCAACAGTCAGTACTGTGCTTTTACGAGAAAAAAAAAACGTATTATCCCCAACATTCACTAAATAAATGTATGAACATCTGTCAATGTTGGTTGGACACCCTGGGGTGGCACCTCCACAACTTACTTTTACTACATAGCTGCATATTTAGTTATATGACTAATGAGATCCTCATTTAGTCTTGACGGTTTCTATATACTTACTATATGGGTAGGCAGTATACAGTACTTATTTTTCAATAATTACAATGCGTCAAAAGACATGTCTTAGGCTTTTTTTTGATCTACTTGAACAAAGTCAGTTGTATTCCAGGATGTTGTTTTGCTTTATTTCTCTACTTGTTTTATATTATTGAGAATATATTTCTGATATACCAGATATTCTTGCATGTATGGACCAGTGCCAATGGAGGAGCGGAAGCCCTATATAATAACTTGTTTAGAGTTTGTATAAATATTCTGTCGTACTTCATCTTAATGGGTGCCTATAGGCTGTCTATACAATGTGATATATTTCTTTTGTTTTAGCAATAAAAATGTACCTGATTAAAAAATAAAATAAATGGTATCCTTAGTCATTAGATGGTTGTTGTATGATCTTACTGATTTTGAGACAATTTTAGGACACTAAAGCTATGATCATCTTTGAGATTGACATGGAAATATGGCTATACGCTATGCGTAATCCATATCTCCTGTGCTAAATAAGCACCATTTTTGTCTAATGGTATAATGAATCTTACCTATCACTCTATTTCCCGCATATCCCCAAGTAAACAGACAAGACCACAGCTTACCTCCTCATACCATCGCACGACTCTTCTGGCTCTACCCAGCACAGTGCTTGGTTTTTTATTCAACACAAACAAAAGCAATGACAAACTGGAAGAGATGGCCCCCAACAGCCAATCGCTTCCTCGTGGGTGGAAATGACCTCACAGGATCTGACTTCACAGGATATGAATGGCAACACAGGAAATCCTTCAACAGGATGGGTTTATAGAACAACCAATGAATAATTGGCTAGGGGAGTCTTGGGTATGTCTGGGCAGAGACA